>NC_061161.1:48333070-48448090 GCF_022113875.1 Hydra vulgaris | reverse complement strand
GTGCATTTTTTACAATAAGTGCATTTTATTTTAAGAGTAAAATTAGTGATAAGTATTCATGTTCTAATTTTTGTTAGTCATATATAATTAGTTAACTATTTATATTATATATTAAAGTTGTTTTTGAATTAAATAATAATCACAAAATATTTGACTTATAATTATGTAATAGTTAATAATGGGTATCTATATATATTACATAGTTACATATTGTTGACTATTGTTTGTATATTGATAATTATGAAGTTTTTAATGATTATTTTATTTTTTGATTATAACTATCAGTAGCATAATTACTGTTATATATATATATGTATATATATATATATATATATTATATATATATATATAATATATATTATTAATATATATATTATATATATATAAATATATACTATATATATATATATATATTATATTATAAATATATATATATATATATATATATATATATATATATAAATATAATATATATATATATTATATATATATATTTCATTTAATACCTTTTTATTTATTCATTTATTATAAACCTATTTCATTAAAATTTACTATAATTTTTATTATAACTGTTTAACTGTATATGTATATAAAAAGTGGGCATTTTATTAATAAGTTTAATATTTGTGTGAATGGCTCTTTTAATTTTAGTTCCTCAATATTTTTATAAATAAATGAGTAATGATAAATAATTTATTATTTCTTTTTATTTTGTTATAAATTCATCAATAACTTAACAAAAAAATTCTTATTGGTTCAAAATCAATTTCTGCCAGTTTTGTCAGTTAAACTAAATAAGTTATATAATTTTTTTTTTTTTCTTTGTTTGATATTATAAAATTTTTATTTTTAAAAAATATTTTGAAGTTCTAATTTTCTTGTTTAAGTTACTTCATATAATCAATAATATAAGAAAGCAACTATTATAAACAAACTTTATGTGTTTTTACATAACTTGTGATTTCTATTTTTGTTATTCATTTTACATTTGTACTGTTGTTGTTGTTTATTGATTTTAGCTTTCGCAAAACATCTGATTCCGTTGTTAACTCAAGGAAATGTTCATTTTCTATGGATTTTAAAATTGATCCTCATAATGAAATGAGATGTTATGCTAAAAAAAATTCTATTATCTTTCATCCTTTGAACAATACAGAAGATAGTGGTTTTATTGAAAGTGAGCTGAATAATCATAATGGTAGAATTTTGGGAACATCGATTGATAAAACGCCCAGTACTAAAAAAATAGACAGTTCAGGCAATTTATTTCAAGAAAATGAAATTGACAAAGATTTTCAAGAACGTTTAGGTTTTTTAAAAGATTTCATTTATGCCAAACAACATGGAGAAAAGATAAGAACATATAAAGTTACGAAAAAAAATTGGAAACCAATGTCAGATTCACTATTTTTAGAAAGTGATTTATCATGTATTTTTTATTTTTAGTATTTTGAAGCATTCTTTTTTATATCTATAGTTTTAGTTTTTGACAATAGTTTTATTTTTCATTCATCTTTTATTTTTATTTTGTTTTGCTGTCATAAATGATAAAAACTAATTTGTGTTTATAAACTAAATATAAATAAAAAAAAACATAATTGTTATAATAATCTTGAAATGAATGTTAAAATGAGCAGTAGATGTTTTAACATTCAGCATTTAAAACCAATTACATGTAACAATTGTTTTTTCAGATGCTAATGATCAGTCAACTAAAGATGCTAATAATCAGTCAACTAAAGATGAACGAGTCATTAAACCAGAGTAAGGATTTGAGTTTTATTAATTTAATAAAATCAGGTGCTAACTAATCTTTTTCTTTCACTTTAAAACATTCCTAAAGAAACTCTATTGTTACTTAAAGCAGTAACCAATTCCACAAACAAACTAGATTTTTAATTTCAAACAAACTAGATATATGCAATTAACACGAAGTGGCTGCTTGAAAAATCACCAAGCAGGCATTTCACTCTCAAAATCACAACTTATAATGATCTAATGTATTGTTTGTCATTTTCTTGTTTAACACTTTAATATTATGATATTATTTACAATTTTTATATTGTTTATTATTAAATCTTAGCTTGATAGCTCAATGGTATGAAAACATTACTAATGCAATGTGGTTTTATGTGGTTTTATTTGTCAATTGAGGTAGTGAAGAATGCCAATATCTAAATAATAGTTTTGAAGGTTTCAAAACCATGATGGCGACTGTCAATATTGATATGTAGTAAAATAATGGTTACTGTCAATATTGAGACTGTAGTAAAATGGTGGTTACTGTCATGATGATACTGTAGTGAAATGATGGTTACTGTCATGATGATACTGTAGTAAAATAATGGCTTCTGTCATGATGATACTTAAGTAAAATAATGGTTACTATCATGGTTGATACTATAGTAAAACGATTGTGATTTTAAATATTGATAATGCAGTAAAAGTTTATTTACAATTACATAAGGTATGAAACTTAGAAGATAATAGATGCTCAATTCTAATTCCTAGATTTGTTGTTCATTATATCATCTATTGCTTTCCCTGAAAGTTATTTTATGATCAAATAACTTTCTTCTGAAAGTTATTTCATGATCAAATAACTTTCCCTGAAAGTTATTTCATGATTAAATAACTTTCCCTGAAAGTTATTTTATGATCAAATAACTTAGCAAATAACAGCTTTTGTTTAATCTTTTTTAATTAAGGGAAAATGTCTTCACATAAATTGATGTGCACATAAATTGATGTGTACATTAATTTATGTGTACATCAATTGATGTACACATCAATTGATGTACACATCAATTGATGTACACATCAATTGATGTACACATCAATTGATGTACACATCAATTGATGTACACATCAATTGATGTACACATAAATTTATGTGTACATCAACTTATGTGTACATCAATTTATGTGCGCATAAATTGATGTGCACATCAATTGATGTACACATAAATTGATGTACACATAATTTGATGTACACATAAATTAATGACATATATAGTTATCAAGAGTTGCTTAAGAATCTTGTACATTTGTTGGAATTCTATTATTCTTGGAAAAAATTCTTCAAAAGTGTCAGCAAAGTTGAACTCAAATGTAACAAAACTACATAAAAAATTTTTAAAGTTAATTTTTAATATCAAGTTTTATATGCAGATCACATTTAGGGTGTGGGAGCAAACTTTTTTAATCAAATGATATTTACCATTCCAACCAAGCTAGTATAGAAACCAATAACTTTACTTTTTTTTAATAACTATTACTGCTAAGTTGTTTGTTAATAGTTATGCAGATGGTGCTCTTGTTGATGATAGTGGGCTGGGTGTATGGGGTGCATGGGTGCATTTACTATTAAATACAAAGTTGTCTCTTTATTACTAACAATTCGGGTACCATTTTGCTGTTTATGTTAAAGTTGTGGTACTTTTAGTTTGTTTTTTTTGTACAAAGTGATTACAGTCAGCCTCTACCATTAGTTATATCAACATAGACTTCCTTATATTGTTTTATTTTTACAATGCCTATCCATGCTGTTTGTATTTAAATTATCTCATATTTGTATTTAAATTCATGTTAGTATTTAAATTATCTCATATTTCTCTTTACTTTTTGATATTTAGCTGAATGCTAATTTCATTAGGGTTTACTTAGATACTTTTTTTTTTCCTCTTGGTTTGCTTGCATTAAATTTGTCAAGTCTTTCTTTTTTAGTTCTCTTGGTTTGCTTGCATTGATTTAGGCAGTTCTTTATTTTATTGTTTTGACTAGAATCATTGTTGTGTTTCTTTTTGTCTCAGACTTAAATCTGGATAGTTTCGAATTTTTTATGGTGCTATCTCATTGAACTTGTATTATCTGGCCTAGAATTGGCTAATTCAATAGTAAAATAATTCATTGGTATTAAACTTGATTTTTAAGCTTTAAAAGTAAATCACACACTGTGTGATAATATTTTTGTGTTAAGAAAGGAAAATGTTAGGACTTTTTCCTTTGATTTTTAGGACTGTTGACCCATTCAAATATGTACCAAAATTTTTGATAGCCATGAAAAATACAGACTACAAAATCTGTTACAATTATTTACTAGAGAAGATAGACATTGCATCAGGGGCACTGAATCACAGCATTTTCACAAGTTAAATATATATATATATATATATATATATATATATATATATATATATATATATATATATATATATATATATATATAGAGAGAGAGAGAGAGAGAGAGAGAGAGAGAGAGAGTATATACTGTATATATATAGAGAGAGTATATACTCTGTATATATATATATATATATATATATATATATATATATATATATATATATATATATATATATATATATATACAGAGAGAGTGATTTTCTCTATACTTTCGATGCATTTTAGTCATGAAACATATATTGTCAAATTAAAAATTTATGGTTATAAAAGTAAACTAGTGAGTTGGCTAAAGAAATTTCTTTTGGAACAAAACCAAAAAGTTTATGTTGACAGTTACTACTATAATTGGAAGAAAAGTGGTGTACCTCAAGACCCATTCTTGGTACATTATTAATTACACAGTTCATGAATGTAATGCTAGACATTTTGGATTGTTATTGATGATAACAAGCTAATAAATACTATACAAAATCAGTTTGACATAATTGCTTTTTTTTCATTTTTAACATTTACAGACAGATTTTGATGCTTCAGCCAAATGGCAAAATACATGGAAATGGTGGAAACAAATGCAATGTATTTACAATCACAATATCATATAAAATTATTATAAAGTTATTCTGTTATAAAGGAGGATAATAGCATACTTTTTATTATAGCAATCTATAATGTTCATTCTGATTTTATTATAGCAATCTATAATGTTCATTCTGATTTTATTATAGCAATCTATAATGTTCATTCTGATTAAAACATGAGCAGATGAGTTCAAGTTTAAAACTTTTGTAAAAATATTGACTTTTGGTCGCTTTTCAAAATTGTTTCTACTGCTTTAAAAAAAGTGGCTCCTTCTTTGCAAATTATATTGTGATCATTGATAAGCTTGTGCAGTTAATGTCATCCTAAAGTTGATAAAATTGATTTTGTTGGTTATTTTACATTGCTATACAAATCAACACACATGCTGCCATTTTCCTTGTATTTTTAGATACTTAAGTAGCTTTATCTATTTTAAGGTACAAATGTTGAATTATTTTTTAAGTTCATTTATGTTTCCCTTGCATTATGGAAAACATGTTAGGATAGTAATTTAAAATAGTTAGTTGATATGTTAATATAAATAAGTGTTAGTTTAAAATCTTAGTTTAAATGGTTTTTTAAGAGTTGTTTAAAACAATAACCTTTCTTTTAGAATAATCTTTTGTTGAATAAATAAAAAAGTAACAAATTGTTGTTTTGTTTGGCTCATTAATAAAGAGTTTTTTCCATTGTCTTTACACATTCTAGAGTAGAACCTATCTTATAAAGTAGCAACCTATTATATCTTTAATAGCTCTGTCTATTTTTTTTTACCCTTGTCTCTCTTAATTGTTTTACCAGGTATGCCAAAAATATGTGACTGTTGAATTAAGATAAGTTTGGTTAGATTGTTAAAGCCAGCTTATTACAAACCCTGTGATGTCAACCAATAATTGTCAAAGGAGATGAACATGGGGAACATGAACATGATTAACATACATATAAAGAAGTCTCTTAAAAGGTGATGTTGGAGCTAGGAAATTGGCTTAAACTGCTAAACCATTACTCACTGCTGCTAACATGACAAAAGGTTGGACAGATGCAAGCATATCTTTGCTTTTCTTAAAAAAAAGGCATGCCGATTTTACTCTTTTCAGATGAAAAACATAAAATTGTTGAAATGATAATGTTTTAGAGTCATGTTTACTCAAGATGGGGCCCCATGCCACACATTCAAATAAACACAGGAATGGCTGAGTTCAAACATAAATTTTTTTCAAAGAAAATGCGGCCACCAAACTTGTTAAACATCAACCCAATAGACTATTCTATCTAGGCCAATCTTCAAACTGATGCCTGTAGCAAACCTTATTTTATTATTGAGACACTGAAGATACCATTGGTCAAAGCACGGAACAGAATTTCCACAGTTTACATTAAAATGACCTTTATAGCTTCAGGAGTAACATATAAAAATTATTGAAAAAGAAGGTAGTCTTTTTCAATAAAAAAGCATTATTTTACTTTGTTTTAAATATTCTCTTTTATGAAGTTTAATAAATAAGAAATATAGCTTTACTGTTAATTTTTTTTTTTACATGTAAATATAGTTGCATTTTCATTGGCTCACTCGATATATAAACTTAAAACAAGGAGGCTTAAATATTATATATATATATATATATATATATATATATATATATATATATATATATATATTTTACCAACCAACTAGAGACACATGCAGCCAAAACCAGACTTACACGGGGCCCTAGAAGGCTGGTGTTGATTGGGAGCCGAAACTCCGTATTTTGGCCCATTTAAGGGTTGGTTATGGCTCATTTAAGGATTTAATTGCCACTTAGCCGAAGCCAAGCATCGCCAACTTAATGGTTTATCTCATGGCCGTCTATACTAACAGGCCTCGTAAAAGCGTAAATCGAAGCCTGGGGCTGGGGGCCATTAAGGCAACAACGAAAGAAAAGTTAAGGATAACATAAACTTTTGGTCGTAAAAATTGTTTAAATGTTTTTATTTTAATAAAACCTGTTTATATAATAACAAAGATTAAAAAAAAACATTTCCTAGCCATAAAGGTTTATTTGTAATAAGGCTAAATCTAGAAAAAAATTACCAAGCTAGAGAGATTTTACAAAATACTCAATCATTAATTAAACAAATACACAGGAAATAGTAATAATCATAAAAGTCATCATAATTAAAACAAATACATAGGAAATATAAGAAACATAACAATGAAGCCACACAAAAACTATATTTTAAAATGTAAAACTAGAAATTAAACATTTTTAGTTAAAACAACAAAATTGTAATGACATTTTGAAAATATTTCCAAGCTATACAATATAATATTGAAGTGGTAAAATAAATAGAATTTAACAAAAAAAATAGAATTTAAAGAAATATATACGTAAAATTAAAGTCGTCATAATTAAAAAAGCAATATATTACTTTGAAAGTTTTAAAATCTTTTGTTGTGGCTCTTTATACGACCTTGGTGTATATAAACTAACATAGTTTTTAAAATATATATTTGAAAGTGAAACAGCATGTTTTCTTTCCATGTTAAAGTTATAAGACTCTGATATTAGCATTAGCACATTGCAGAGCGGCTTTCGGCAGACTTGATTAACAATTTCATGAAATAATATGTAAGAGAAAATTGTCCATTGACAAACATTGTCATTTGGTATTTTCAAACCTCCACGATTTATTTCTTCAGTATAATCACCAAATTCTGCATAATAAAATTTAGCATCTTCTTGTTCTTCAACATCATTTCGCACAATATATCCAGCTATATATACCAATCCTGCTTTGGTATCTATTTGAACACTATTTTCAAGTTCAGGCAAATTATCAAATATATCAATAGCATTACTGCTAAGTAAGTATCCACATTTTTTACAGCTATGTCCACTTTCTGCAGATAAAGAATCAATGTCTATTCCAATTTGGGGACTTAATTTGGCTCTTTGAATTTTTACTTTATCAATCACTTGTTGCACATTGATAAAATATGTTCCTCCAGAACCTTGTCGAAGTTTTCCGAACGTTTTTTCTAGTGGGTCAGTTGTAAATTTTCCCAGTATAACATACTTAAACGAATGTAGGAGCAAAAATTTAGTAATGGCAACTAAACCACGGCATGTATGAGCTAAAGCTGCACCTGTATCTCTGGTTAGCTAAAATTGTCTTTTGCGCTGTTTGCTGGTCATTTGTTCTGCCATTGTTGCAAGATTAAATAAAAATGTCAGTCTAGCATCCCCTGAAGTTGATATAACTGCTCTATCTGGATCTTTATATCGAATATCAGCATACAGTTCTTTTGTATTAACAATTTTCCAGAATTTCACAAATATTTCAAGTAAAGTAATGGTGCCTTCTGCTTCTTTTATGTTACTGTTGGATTTTAAAGCAGTTGCAGTTTCATCACAAAAGACTTGTAAGCAAGTAGACACCTTTTGTCTTTCAATAGATTTTGGTGCAACAGACACACTTGTAAGTTTAGACAATTTTACGATGTTATTTTCTTCAAGCCTGAACAAACTTAAGATATTAGACCAGCATGCATATTTAGTTTTCCCTTCATGTTCATAACATAGCTTTTGACTTTTTTCTGTAACCCAGTTATTACGGACAGATTTAAGAAGATGGACAAAGTCATATAACAAGAACATATTGTCTTTAGTTAACCATGGCTCAACACAATCAAATCACAATTAAATAGTGCTTGATTTACAACACAATTAAATAGTGCTTGATTTACACGGTTATTGTCGCATATTAAGGCTACCGGTATTCCTCCTGCACTCTTTATTCCCTCTAAAACAAATTGAGTTTGTTCAAACAGAAATTTAGAATCAAGCTCACAGACTGGTAAAATTCTGCAAAGATGATAACATAAAACTTAAAACAGTAGTTGCTAAAGACTCTGGTTTATTTATCGCTTTACCAAAGACTGAGCCAGCATGATAAGAGATGATTTGATATAAACTTCGTCAATTAAAATCATACAATTTTTTTGCATTTCATTTTCAAGCTCAGATTAAACTGATTTGAAAAACTCTGTGTCGTTCAAATGCAGAATCCAGTTTAGAAGTTAGCTTTGTTAATAGGGAAATACTTGGAAGTTCATAATCTTCCCTTAACCTTCCATACAAGTTACATCAACTAATTCAAAATTAATTTCTTTATTTTGTAACTTCTGATGTAATGATTTAAAACATGTAATCTGATCAGCAGCTATAAACATATCAAGTTCATCGGGTATAATATTACGAACAGATGAAGAAGCATTAAAGGTTGTTCTTAATGGCGATGGAACACTAGGTATCAAACTAGGTTTTACACATGTAAAAACTGATGGAGGATCACGTGGCCTTTTATGACCAAACTTTATAACTGTAGGATATCCCAATGGAAAGTGTCTTTCGCACACAACTGTATCTGGACTTTCAGGTATATTATCTCGTGGAATAACATTTATCCAACGATTATATTCTTCTTTATCAGAAGGAAGCCGTAAAACTTTTTCTTAATTTTGTTTGTTGTAATTACCATTACAGTTTGTCACGCAACATTTTTTAGGCATTTTTTGTCTGAAAACTAGATAACAATTGTACTATATTAAAAAAACTTTGTTGTCACTAGCAGTTATCGAAGATAGTTTTGATGTTCAATGGCCCCCAGCTCCAGGCTCCGATTTACGCGTTTACGAGGTCTGTTAATACAGAGGGCCGTGGTTTATCTCCATTTAACGTCTGGAGAATTAACAGAAATCGCCTTGAGATTTCCGGACGTAGAAGGAGATACTAAAAAAGCGACTACGCCAAGAACCTTTATCGACTGTCACGGTTTCGATCTTGTGTTGTTTCTGCTTTCTAGCAATACCGTAACCAATTGAAAGATGGTCCGGAGCCCAAATAAGAACAGATACTACACTTGATCTAAGCCATTAGGCCGAGAAGCGATTTTAAATATTAAGTATTATTACTTTAAATATTTTTCAAATATTATTACTTAAGGAATTCAGAAAACAACTTATCCAGAATGAATTCCAATAGGAATTTAACAATCTTTTTTTGACTTTTTCATTTGTGACTAAATCAACACTGAAGTTACAGGCTAGTGTGGAAAATGATATGGAAGCACTTGTGGCTCCACTTGAATAAGAAAAACTAATAGTTGTTAAGATTTCTGCATATAATAGTTAAGTTGTCAGTTGCAAGTAAATTTTATTATATACTTTGTTTTTAATTTACACAGAAGATTAAATCTATTTGGATTTAAATGAAAAGACTTTTTAAAATTGTTGTGATTATTTGTAATTATATTACTTACATTTAAATTTTATTTTAAATATTGAATGTTTTTTTATGTGTTTTAGGTCACCATTGATGAAAGTTCAAAATCAAATCAATGAAATTTACTGTATTGTTCAAAGCATGAAAAAAACAGTTCATAAATATTTAAATTGTGAGTATTTAGATGAAGAAGAAGTATGTTCAAGCGATAGTGACCAACAATCATTTTTTTCTCCATTACCTATGTCTAATTTTCCTTCTTCAAAAGTCTTTAAAATTAAAGGGGAACAAAGTTTACATTTAAAGAAAATCTCTTGTGACAGATTAAATTCATTTTCAAGTAAACAATTGTTTTGTAATTTTTTTGAACAACAGACAGAATTAAATAAGCTAAGTGAAAAAATTGATAAACTTGCAGACAAATTTGACGGTGGCGTGTTTAAGTTTATTAGCCAAGGAAATGAAAGAGAAGAAGAATTTAAAATACTTCAGAAGTTAGGCGAAAAAAAAAAGAAATCTGTAGGAATGCAAACTTTTCATTCCTGTTTTGCAGATCAATGCATATGTGATCATTTCTTTACATCAAAGGATTTGCAAATGCAAAACACTTATAACTTTAAAAACTATTGCAGCTATTTTCAAAATGGTGAAACAGTACAATCTGATTTAAACCAAAATAAACAGTCTTGCACGTTTTGCAACACTTGCAACTGTAGAACAGAATCGTAAGTTGAAATTGAAATTCTTTTTTCTTTTTTTTTCCCAGCAATTGTTTTATTTTATAAAAAATGTTATATAGGATTTTTTTTTTTATCAGTGTTATTTTATCGTATAACTTTGTTTATTTAGCCCCAATTTAACTCCGAATCAAGTATATAAAAAAAACAATTTAAATAATGAATTATTGGGAATAAATGTAAGTTTAAAGTTGAACTAATTACATCTTCGTTTAATTTGGATTCTTTTTTTTTTAATTACTTTTTTAAAACCCTTATTGGAGAGATTTACTAGAGATTCACTTTTAAGTAAACAAATTTGTTTGTTAAAAGTTTGAGTCAAATTTAAATAAGAGTTTTATGTAAACAATTTCGTTTTTAAAGGCTTCAGAAAATATGAAAAAGTCTATATTGAGGGCAACTTTTGCTGCAAACACAATGGAGAAGTTATCCCGAAAGCTCATCCATAATTTTTGTCAAGATTTTTTCGATGCAGGACCAGAAGAGTTATAAGAATAGTTCCTTTTACATTTTTATATTTATAAAAAAAATATTTATGCAATAGAAAATAATACATATTTATTACATAATGTACAATTGATAATAAAAAATATTTGCAGTTTACATATATATATATATATATATATATATATATATATATATATATATATATATATATATATATATATATATATATATATATATATATATATATATATATATATATATATATATATATATATATATATATATATATATATATATATATATATATATATATATATATATATATATATATATATATATATATATATATATATATATGTATATATATATATGTATATGTATATATATATATATGTATATATATATATATATATATGTATATATATATATATATATATATATATATATATATATATATATATATATATATATATATTATACAAAATTATTTTTGTAGCGATATAAATTTCATCAATAGTTTTATAATGCATAATTTAATTAGCAAAAAATGTATTCAACAAAAAGAATATCATGACAATTTTTTTAAAAAAGTTGTTCAATAAATATATAAAAAAAAGGATTTAAAAAAATTTAGTCATTTGTAAAATTATTCTTTATCACTTTCAACGTTTCTTATTTTGTTTAATAGTAACAGCGTTAGCCGAGAACCAAGTATATCCATTTTTTGTGTTTCCGAGAATATCAAGTTTTAAAATTTAATTTGTAAAGACTTTCTCCCAGAATGTCCGACTAATTTTTCAAATATTTTAAAAAGTTGTATCATTCTTAAGACTAAATTAATTGGACACATAGCCCATTAATTGTTGAATATTTATTGATAATTAACAGAAAAAACACAAAATCTGGACATACTGGGCCTATTGGTTCTCTGCTGACCACATAGTATTTACTACCAAAAAGATAAACAATTTTCAAAAATTATAATAAACAATGTTTAAAGTTGGTGTATTTAAAAGAAGGCATCAGATGAAAATTTCTAGATTTAAAAAATAAAAACTTAAAATTTTTAACATTTAAATTTAAAATTTATTGCGACTATTGGGGACATCACAAAAATAAATTTCGCTAAAAATTATTCAGCAAAAATTGTGTTGATGTACTTTATGGATATCGCCTTATTTACGTTAAAAATTGTTTCTTTTTATCTTGTTTTCATAACTACTTTTGTTTAAAAGACAAATTTTCTTTGTATTTTATAACAGCAAATAGTTTTGTCACAAGTTCAACTAACAAAAATCTCGATTTCCCCAAACAATAACATGTTTGAAACTTTCTAAAAATATTTATTTAATAAAAAAATTTATTAGTTAAAATAACAGTTTTTAAAGTTTAAATTATTGTTTGTAATTATATACAATTGAATATTTATCTATGTACATTTTATTCTACTTATAATAAAATGATTGGGATCTATTATGAATTATTTCTTTTTCTTTATAGTTAATAACCTTTTTTTGGTTATATTATCACACCAAAATATTTGTTCTTGAGGTAAACGTGCAAATCAACTAATTGTCTCAAGTAACACAGATAATTACACCTTATGATTCAATTAACACAGTTAATTACATTAATTATCTTAATTAAAACATAATTTCACCGATTGTCTTAATTCACTTCTTTATATGTGGAACACAAATAGAAATATGTATGTTTCACACTTGAAATTTTTTTCGCTTTCATGATATTGTAATTTACATATACATACATTTATGTTGTGGTACACATATTTTTATATGTGGAACACAAATAAAAATGTGTGTTTCGTAAAGAAGTGAGACTATAGGTGAAAATTGCGGTAGTGGTGTAGTGGTAAGAGCGCTCGCTTTGTAAGCGAACGGTTCGGAGTCGATTTAGACAAAAATGAGAATCAATTTTTTTTTCCGAAATAATTGTAATAAAGATAGTAAGTTATATTCCCTTTTTATTTTTTAACATCATATCATTTAAATAATAATGCAGCAAAACAAGGGCCGCTCCGACAACAGGACAACTTATTCCCATACGTATGTAATTAGTTGGTATGGGAATAAGTTGTTAGATAAAACGAATTAAATACTTGCTAATTATCAAAAAGTCTTTACAATCATTCTTACAACGTGATTGCAATCACATTGTATATCTATAGATGTATATTTGTATAGATTATACATGTATAGATGACATTTAGATATAGAGCTTCCTAGCGCTGACATTTAGATATAGAGCTTCATAGCTGCCCTAGCGCTCCAAGCTAGCTTGGAACGGCTCTCTATGAAAAGTATTTATAAAAATCACAAGCACAGAGTAAACAAAAAAAAAAAAAGAAATACATAACCGAAAGTTTAGTTATAAAAATTGCTAACATGCTACGGAATTGATAAAACATTAAAAGAGTAAACAAAAAAAAAAAAGGCATGTAAAAGATATAATAGTTCAATGTTGTTATTAAATGAACAAGCAAAAATTAGAGATTGAAAAAACTAAATCGAATTTTTTTCATTTTTTATTTTTAATTTCGCCGCAGAAAGTTACAATTTATAAAACAGTATAAATAATAAAATATGACTGGGGCAAGAAGGAGACATCAGTTTGTTTTATTATTTTATATCTATTTTGATAAATTAGATATAAAATGTGTAAAACTATGTTTCATAATAAGGCTTATATATGCATTACAATTTAAATAAAAGTATAAACTGTCTATAAAATAGTAAAAAAAGTAAAAGCAAATAAAAGAATAAATTATGCTAGTTGATATTGTTTTACTAAAAAAGAAAAAGAAAATTAAAATTCGTAAATAATAAAGAACGCTTTGATTCAAATTCAAATCGTTAAAATCGTTTCTTGATAGTAATAATCTGTGGAAAATTTCCATATAGATGGTCCGCCATGTTGCTCTGAGTATGAATTTAGCCTTATGTAAATTTTGGGATGACAAACTACACTCAAAAAAAATTCTCTTATTTTCAAGGGAAAAATTAATAAAAATAATCCCTCAAAATCAGTACTGGTAAAGATTTCCTTAAAATAAGGAAATATAATTTTAAGGAAATAGTCCTTAAAAAAGGGAAATAATTAAGTAAATAATTTCCTTAAAAATGAAAAATTCCAAAATGTGATTAAATAATCAAAGGAAATTTTTCCTTTCATTAGGAATTGTAATTAAAGCTATTTTTCCTGCCAATAAGGAATGTAATATATTAATATATTACATTCCTTAATGTCCATTACATTCCTTAATGTCCATTATATTCCTTAATGCCCATTACATTCCTTAATGTCCATTAATTACAAACCTTAATGTCAGTAAAAATTGCATTAAATTACTCAATGTCGGGGAATATAGACAATATATTGCCTATATTCCCCGACATTGTCGGGGAATATAGGCAATACATTCCCCGAGCACACAACATTCCCCGACACTAATTTAGTATAATTTTTAAGTATATTTAGAATCACGCTTGCGATCAAATTTAACTCACGTCTGTCACAAACAAAAACAATCTTTCTTTATCGAACTATTTATTCTAAAAAAATTAGAAAAGATTTAAAGACGAATTCGTGCCATACTTTACTTACAAGTTTTTAAAAAGTGTATTGGTTTGACACTGGAAAAATGGGCGAAACGTTCTAATTTTAGATAATTTTATGGATATAACTATTGACCAATTTTTTTATCACTCAAACTTTCCGTGACAAATTTTTTCAAATTCTTGTTTACAAAGATTAATTTGATCCAAAATTGAATAAATATTCTCCAAATTATGCTTTGTCAGCGCCTTTTTTTTTTGCCACTCTCCGTAGTTTGTACTTTTTCGAATTCCCAGAATTTATCCCTACTATGCTGAACGGCCAGCAGTAAATCTTGCCTGCCCTCTTCATTGTGAACAGAATTAACAAACTCTGATACAAGCTTAATTGCTCGTTCAGAGCAGTCGTTGACAACATATATTCGGCGAACAAACTCAATGAAAGTTTTAATTTGGTCGATAAAGCCCCAAAAAGATGAAGGAACTTCATCTTTTTGGAAAGAACTTGCTACATCTCATTCAACTGAAGTTCTGCTCAGTGCAGCTAGTGCTCGATTAAAGAGCAAAGAAAAAGTTGCGGAATCAAAAATTGTTCAGTCTGTTGCAAAAGGAATTTCTAATTTAAAAGTCACTATGTATACTGCTGATGAAGCTCTGGCTTTGCTATTAGATTGCAACCTCACAAAAAATTTATATCAGCATCTTAGATTGCAAGCTATGCAACGTGGCTGCTGTTTATACCCACCTTATAACAGCATACGGGAATCTAAGGAAAAGTGTTTTTTATCTACAAATTCATGGATAATAAGCAATCATGGAGTCGAAATAAATTTACAAGGTCTATATGATCACACAGCAACAAAAATTTATCAACTTCAACAACCGGTTCTCGCTACTATTCCAGCTATTACAGGTTTAACACTATGTTATAAAACTGGGTTTGATGCTGTCACAGGCCAAAGTATTTTCAGACAACCACTTTCTAACAATAATTCTAATACTAGAAATCTTCAAGCAGAGTAAAGTCTTTTTATAACTTGCATTGTACCATTAGAAATGTATGGATATATGCAAGAAGAAAAAAAAATCATATGGAGAAATCCAAGGTCCTCATCTACCCTGTACTGCCGCCCTGTTAGATTATCTTTTGTTACAGAAACGGTGAACCGTTTGAGAGACGAAGAAGTTTTTATAAACCAATCAAACTTTCAGCCAACAATAATAGAAGACGTTCAAATGAAGCATATTTTTAAAACTACAATGATAGATGGAAAAGTAGCTACAGCCTTATCCGATGTAACATCTATTATTAGTTCATTACGCACAAGTTAAACATCGTACAAACGGAAAAATTTGCCGGATGGAGTAGTACAGCACTTAAAACCGTGTGATTCTGAAGTTTTGGATATTTAATAATGAAATACGCAAGTGTGTGCAACTTATTTTTATTAACATTTTTGTAGAATGTTTTACAGGGTGTGCCAGTGAAAGGTAGAACATTTACTAAAATTTTTGTAAACATTTTACTAAAAATTATTTGAGACATGATAAAATTATAAAGCTATGAAGCTGAGATTATAAATGATTATAAATTACAGTTTTACAAGTTTTTATTTTCTTGTTTTAAAAATGTTCTAAGTTTTACTGGCACACGTGTATATATGCTATTTAATAGGAATTCATTTCTAATTACTAATATGGTGTTAAAAATTTGTTAGATCCCATTACACTTTATTAATTAGACAAGTATGCATTTTTGGATATATCTTCTTATTACCTATTTTGGGCTAACCAACTTTAGTCGAGGTATGCTCTAATGCAATAGTAAGATACTTCAATCTGGTATAAAAAAAACTACTTAATAATAGTAGCTGTAACCACACTTTTAAAATATCGTTATTAATTTTCTTTTTATAAAATAAACCACGTACTTTTGTAGGTACATTATATCCATGTAATTTTCAAACTTTTGTTAATTTTTGATAAAATATTCAAAATTTGCATAACCGATTAGGTATAAATGCAACATTTGATAATGGTAGCTTTAATGCAACTTTACTTTTTGAATTTTTTTATTAACCTTTCATTTTTACAGAAGAGCCTCATACTTCAGCCCACCCTGTCACGGTCGTTTCGCAATGGACATTTATAGTGCGCAGGCGCATTACTTATAAATTAATATGCGCAGCTAAAGCTGTTATTTCACTTGCCTCGAAAACGGAGCATTTGGAGGTATTTTAAATCTAAGGTATACATGATACGAATAAAATAAAACTCATTAATAAAAATTATTTTTATCAACTAAAAGTTTAGTAAGTAGAAAAAAAACCACACATGAACCTTAAATTCACTTGTCAAGTTAACCGAGATTTTATCGCAGATTATACTATCTGTCTTATTCTTTAATAAAACTTACGAAGATCAATTTTTATAAAAAAGTGTTATATATCATTTGAAAGAATAAAGGTTGAGCTATATTATTTAGCATATTATTTTTACCAGCCATTTTTTTTACAAAAAGATTTGAAGCTTGAAAGTTGGCTAATATTTCGCTAATTTTCTACTAATCGTAAAATAATAGGGCCGACCTATTTCGAAATCTTAAAGAACCTTATATAAACATAATAAATATATAAATAAATTAAACAATAAATTTGATAATTACATAATTATTGCATAATAATAATTTGCATAAATACTTTATTATATATAAACTATAAATTTTATTATATAATTTTTTTTCTTCGAGGGACGATTGGCGGTTTTAACGAACTCGCAATTAAATTATTTCTTATAAAATGATCTCTCATGATACATTCTAGTTTTCTCGTACCAGACATGGTTGAGTATATTCTTCCAATATTATTAAACTCGGCATGAATACTCTCGCCACCTTGCTCCCCATATAGCCCAAGGCCAACTCCTCATGTGCTCAAAAAAACTCCAATATGATTTTCCAACAAGTGCATTTTTGGAGTTATTGACTCATTAGGCCAAATGCTTCTAAAAAACTTCATTAGTTCGCATACAGCTGTTTCTACAAAACAAATTAACAAGTATTAAAAATAATAATAATAATAATACTATATATTTTATATATATGGCAAAATATCTTCATCACTATTTATTAAAGATTATAATACTCCTTAAAAAAAGACTACTTCTGCAAATAAAAAACTACTTCTATAATAAAAATTTTCATGAAAAATTACCAAAACTCTTTATATTTTCTTCGTTGAATAAGTGACATGAATTCATTTCATTGTCGCACTTTGAATATTTGTGAAATAATGCTTTAAATTTTTGCTGTATGTCAACCGCCTCCATATAAATTAGATGTTCTCTATCTGCTATATTATTAAAAACTGTTTGAGAAATTGAGTCACATAACTTTTTTATGTTATCAACCTGAAAAATAAAATACATATATACGCATATATATATATACTATTATATATAGGTATTATAGTAGAACTATTATTTGGAATGATAACTAAATTATTTAATGCAGAGATGGCAAAATTTTAATGCCTAAAAACATAGATTTGTATACAAAAACATGTACCTTTAACATTTTGTGAACATGATTTCCAACGAACGAGCAACTGTGATAAGCTTGACGTTGTACTCCACATGACTGCAAAACAGATTCAATTTCCTTTAATATTGGCCCCATTCCTTCTATTAACTTAAATTTTGAGCATTCCGCAATTTTTCCTTCCTTCAAAATTAAATATAAATATAGATGTATACAAAATCCAGATAATACAGTCATTGAAATATTAAAAAAAAAAATGCCCTTAAAAAAAACTATCCTCTCAAAATAATTTCCAGTACTATTTAATGTTGATACCTTTTCTATTCTCTTCGATTTTAACAATGCAATTCTCTCAGAGTACATTAACTGCAAGTACTCTGTATTTTTAGGGCTGCGAAATACTTCAACGACTATTGTATCTTGAATAAGAAGAATTTTTGTATTTATATTATCAACGTGATATTCTAATTGATGTATCTCTGCCTGCTTTTCAACATATTTGTCAAATTCACTTGATTCAAGGTGTTTATCATTTATTGCTAGAAATCCAGCAAGTTTGATATCAAGGAGATGACATTCTACCTCTAACATTTTGAAGAATTTTAGAAATATTCCCAATGAGATGTGTAGAGCTGGTATTGCTATCTATAAAATAATTTTAACAATTGCATAATAGCTATATATATAAGTATATATATAAGTATATATATAAGTATATATATATATATATATATATATATATATATATACATATATATATATATATATATATATATATATATATATATATATATATATATATATATATATATATATATATATATATATATATATATATATATATATGTATATATGTATATATGTATATATGTATATATGTATATATATATATATATATATATATGTATATATATATATATATATATATATATATATATATATATATATATATATATATATATATATATATATATATATATATATATATATATATATATATATATATATATATATATTATATATATATATATATATATATACTTATATATGGTGCCTATATATAAGTATATACTATTATATAGAGGACCCCCCCCCCCCCTAAAAAAACACAGCCTCAATCTTAATCTTAATAACAATAAAATCTTCAAAACATTCAATTATTTAATGTATTTCTAAAAAAATAATAAATCAAATTTAATACTACTTAAAAAAAGGGGCCTCTACAATTTGCTGCCCCTGGTTTGGGTTAGCCTAACCACAGACCTGCATTTATATTTATATTACTGGCATTAATGCTTTGGCAACAATTAACACACACCTGTTCAATTGGTATATCAAATAACGGCTCATCAATTACATTATTGAAATTCTTTGCATGTTTGATATTGCCTCCATCATTTTTGAATTGTTCATAATCTGATTTTAAAGTTGCAAGCGTTCTCAAAAGAATCGGTCGCGTTCTAGCTTCAATGTTCAATTGCATTTCACTTGATGTGATTTCACAGAATAAG
The DNA here is from genome assembly GCF_022113875.1 of Hydra vulgaris. NCBI lineage: Eukaryota > Metazoa > Cnidaria > Hydrozoa > Anthoathecata > Hydridae > Hydra > Hydra vulgaris. The sequence goes on along the minus strand of NC_061161.1, from coordinate 48,428,251 downwards.
CAGCAATGACGACCTGTTAAATTAAATATTCATAATATTACTTTTAATGCTCTTTGTGTACATTTTTAGTAATTAAAATAAGAATATAAGCTAAAAGAAATACAAAACTATAAGCTAACCAGTTGCTCCTGTGATGCTATAAATAGCACACAAAAATACATAATCACCAAATATAAATACAAGCAAACATTTTTCCCTAAAATGATAATGTATTAAAATCAAATAAAAGTTTATTAAAATATCTATGTTTTTTATTTTACAAACATTTCTTATTCAAACAAACTTTTGAAATATTTTTTTATTCACCTCCATTTCATTGCTTGAAGCTGTCTAATTTCATCTATGTGTCTTGAGAGTGAAATTTTGAGGTTTGCTCTATAATCTTTGGCCTCAAATATATTGAAAACAGCCGTATTATTTTTTGAATTGGGTGTAGCAACATTAGCTACCTGATAGCTCATTTTAAATGAACCACCTCCGTGGTCACCACCAATCTTTATATGTATTTCACTAGGAGTTATCTTTTCAAATGTTAGTTGGTTATATCTACGATAATAAAGAAAGAAAATATATTTATAACAAAAAAATATATACAATTTATGCAGAGATATAATATTTGCACAATTTATGATTTACACTTCTTAAGTTTTGTTTAAAACATTCAATTTTCAATTTTCTTGCATATTTAACAAGAATTAATAAACATTACATTAGTTCTCTTATATTTTGAACTTACCTTTCTAACTGATCCAGTACCTTGATTAAATGTGATGGCAAATCATTAATATATGCTGTAGGTGTATCTTTCAATTCAAAAGTTCCTTTTTTGTTTTTTAATTCAAACAGCAGTTCTTTATCTTCAACAATCAAATCGTTACCTGACCAATATTTTGCAACTTTTCGTTGATTAGAAAGTGAGGGTAATTTGACATTTTTTGTCTGGAAAAATCTGAAATATAAAAGTTTTTTTAATTTGAAAAATTAAATGAAAAAAAATAAAAAATAAAGACAACAAAATGCTGATAAATATAAATGCAATTTGTAATTTGAAATAACTTGATTATTGTTTTATGCATAATTTATTTTTATTAAAATAATGTAATATACCTTATCATTTTTTTCATATTTTCCCAAGGTAAACCACAGTCTGCTTTAAGTGATACAATATCTTCTGGTCCTATCTCAACTTGGGAGAGATTTGATTTTTTTAGAATATCAATTTTATCGTTTTTATTAAAAGAATTGAGCATAAGTGCTACTTGTTGTATTTTTGCCTTTTTTGTTGGTCCTGCATTATCTATTAGCGATTGGTGGATTTGCTTTTGACGTCTATAAATGGTTTTCTGACTAGTCTCAGTTGATGTTTTAAAGCTCTTTGTAGTCACTGAAAACTGTGTAGCCTAATTAGTGAAAAAAATTACTCTTTATGCAAATACATTATTTTTATAATAAATTTAACTAATAATATTTTTGTTAAAAAAATTTAATTTCTTACCCTTGGACCGCCAGAAGGAAGTTCAAATGAATGTGAATTGTTTTTTGCCATTTTTAGCTTTGCAAAGTGAGCAAATGCATATTCTAGTTCTTTAGGAATATCACTATTTGTATTAATTTTGTAAATATCTGTTACTGTCAATGAAGAGGAAGACGATGCTGAACATTGGGGTAATATGTTTCCACTTTTCCATACTTGTTCATGTTCTTCCTTATTGTTTATACTTTTGCATGAATTTTCGGAACACTTTAGAACTATATTTTCAAGGATATTTTGCATAGTTGTTGCTTTTGAAATGCTACCTAAAGATATATTAGAGCCACATAACTTGCATTTTGCTTCTGTCTCTAATTTTCCAACTAAATTTGGAAAAATACATGAAGCACAAAATAAATGTTGGCAGTTATTAAGTAAAACAGGTCGATGAAATATTCTTTTACAAATCTTGCAGATGCATAAATCTTTGTGGGGGTTATTAACTATACTGATAGACTCATAGCATAAGCGAGGCATTTCAGAAAAACTGTCTAATATTTCATTTATTGATTTTCTTGTCCAAACATCTTTATTAACTGATGGTGGTCTTCCAAATGGTTTCTTTTTCTTTCTGCCAGATTTCTTTAAAAAACATATACAGCTTTCAAGTGAGCACGTATGCGGCCAGCTAGTTAAAATGAAATTAAAAGAGGTCGTTCCTCGCTGTTCAATATGTCTCATTAATGTATAACATTTCATGCAAATTTTTGGTGGTGGATCTCCGTTCTGTCTTCTCCTACCTCGGCAAAAAATGCTTGGTCAACTCTTGCTATTATATTTATTACATTAAATGAGTCAGTTCCAATATAATTTCCACATAGTCTGCATAGTTTGATAAGACACAAAATGTGGTTAGCAGAAGTAGCAGTCGCCATACTAGGTAGTTCGGTGAATTTTTTTATTTTAAAATTTCTAAAACTTAAATAAATGGCTGGTAAATAAATTTAGTTATTTCTGAAAATATTTAAATTTTAGTTTAATAAACAATTTAGTTCTTGAAACAAAAAATTGATTTAAAAAAGTTACACAAGTTTGAAAAACATTTTTTTTTTTTTTTAATATAGATTTTTAAAGCCAGTCAAAGATTGCCAAAAACCGATTGAAGCAGGATTTCTTTTATTTAAATATAATCTTTGGTCCTTTAAATGTTTATAAAATCTTTGAATGGTATAAAACAACATTAATAAGTATAAAATATAATAGTTTTAAAATGTGATCCTATTCTCGTCGCCTGCAAAAAATGGTTGGCCCTCTTTCATATAAATCAAAATCAGGTTTTGAATTTTCAAAAAAACGCAGACCGAGAATCTTTTTCGCGCTTTATTGCGCATTCGTTTTTGGTTTAAAAACTTATCACCTTATTTTGAATTATATTCACTAAACCTATTACAAAGCTATTGAAAGTGGATAAAGGTGAGCAATCGTTAGGTAAGAATAAATCATTGGTAACTATATCTTACCAAATCTTCTATTATAAAAATATAAAATAAACATAAGAAAACAAATATATGTTTAATTAAAAAGTATAATGATAAAGTTTTATAAAAGTATTCATGTTTTGAATTTGAATAAACATTAATAAAGTTTCAGTTTTAATATTTCTGAAAAATCTTTAAGTGTTGTAAATGCAAAAGTAAATAAGAATGTTAATTGAATTGCGCCAAGCAGTTGATGTCTTAGAGAAGCATAATAAACTGTAGTGACACATCTATAATAACACAAAAGAACATGTAAAAATTAAAACATATAGTAGTTAATCATGAGTAAATATCTATCAATTTCAGTTTCCATGTTTTTTCCATATGTTTTTGTAAATTTAGTAATATATTCAGTTTATTCAGAATATATTATTCTGAATAATCTGAACAGTAAACAGAAACAATTGTTTATTAAGGGTGCAGCTATATTTTTGCTAATAACATGGTGACAGTACGTAAATGACTTTGCATATAAGGATAAAAAAAACTGTTATTTCTGAACCATTGGTAATTTCAAAACAACAAAATATACATTTTATACTATTATTTATGTTTTATACATTAATTATATATGTCAATATCAAATAAATATACATTTTGTTCAAATATGCATCTTAATGTTGCTCCAATTGTGTGGTTTTTTTATGTTTGAATATAGTGATACATGGTCTCAAGTTGTAAAACTTATGATTCTTAATAAAATAAAAAGTTTAAAAATGGTAGATAAGTTAATTTATTAGTGTCACATGGGAAGTACAATAATCAAGTTTTTTTGAATGTTTTTTTTCAAAAGTTATAAAGATTGCACTGACAATGACTCTGTGTGTGAACTGGGGTATGAGGAAATTGAATTGTATAGATTAAATTTCATTTTCACTATTTTTACCAGTTCTTTATATATGTATTGGTGCGTATTTGTAAAACAGACACAACCTCAACTAATTGATTCCAAAACACAAAAACTATCTTCTATTAAAATAAAAGCATGCAAAATTGTTGCAATAAATCTTGCTCTCCTAAAAATGGATTACCTTGTCTCGAAAAAATGTGTACATGTTATTAAATGTTAAGGCCATGAAGTATACCATTATAACAGCCACACTGGAAAAAGCAATGTCTCTTTAAGGATATCAGGTTTGAAATTATCATATGCAAAGAAGTTATTTTATTGGTGCTTCCAATAAAAATAATAATGAAAATATTGATAATAATGACAACAGTAACAATAGCAATAATTTAAGCAGTAGTAATAATTATTACTATGTAGTAAAAAGAGTAATAATTATGACAGTAGTAAAAAGTTGTAATCATACAGAAAATGAACACCCAGTTTTATTTGATATTTTTATATTTTAAAGTTTTTTTTCTATTAATTTTTTTTATTTTTTGTTATGTATACAAATATACGCAGGGTTGGGGTGTAATGAAGTACATTTATCTTATAAAAATAGTTTGTTACTTTTGGCAGTACTTCTACATGTAACATGTTAGATTTACAAAACTTTTACTTTCGTTACTTTCCATTCATTAGTTCAATGCATAATGATTCACAATCTTTTTCATTCACACAGAGATCGTTATGTAAGTTCTAACTAATTTAGTTGTTGATGAAGATAGTTATGCCCCCACCAACACCAAAACTATGTGGTTGGTGTACTCATTTGTAATTAGTTCAAATTGTGGATTTGTTTCACCATACTTACACCAAGTTTCCATAAGATAAATAATTTTAAAGGCATGTCTAAATTAATCCAACAAAAACTTTAAATTTTCAAAATATTTTTAAAAACTTTGAATATTAATGTTTAAAATTAAAAAAAGTACTTAAACTTCATTGATTCTTATAAATAATGCACGTAACTTTACAAATCCAAAATTGATACTGCTTCGAGTTGTATTACAGCCGTGCATCATAAAGCAAGGTTGCGCATTGAACTCACAAGATACACAACCTCAGCACACAATGCAACTAGCAAAACTGTCTATTTGGAAAACTATTTAATAAGGTTAATGACAAAATGCACTTATGCTATTTCTGTTGTCATTTGGCAGTCAAAATGGTGACCTTCAACAGTGCTCTTGAAAATAATAAATCTAAATATCCTTGGCTTTATACAGAGGCTATTATAGGAAAATAAAATTGAAAGAAAAAATTGGGTGGTGGTACCCCCATTCTGCGACCTGGTGTAAGGAAATTTTCAGGAAACATTACCATATAGAAGCATTTATTCGCAAAATAAAAAAATATTTGCCAAAATATTTTTTTATTTTGGAAAAACAAAAGGTTGATGATCAGGGGTTGATGACAAGTGGTCTAGACTGTGGTGTATAAGTTTTAAGTTCAACAGTTGTACAGTTTTTTGAAGTTACTTGGCAGATTGTTGTATCTCAATATAAAACAGTCATTTAAACATATAATTGTTCAATTTTTTTTTTCTTTTATACCAATTAAAAGTTACATATTTATATTTTCATTAAAAAAATTTTTAGAAAAAAAGCTACAAGAACTTGGTTAATAGTTTATATTTAATTAGATTTTTTATTATATAATAGATAATAAAATAAAATTCTGTTAATAGTAAAATAATAAACTTTTATAAGTTCAATTATCAATAGAAGATGACATCAAATTTTTCTTTTTAGATAAAAAAAGAAATGGATTTGATAACACTTAATTTATAAAGCATTTATAGTTTTTTTTAGTATAAAACAGTTATTAATTTTTATATTGTTTTAATATTTACTAATTTGTAAATGTATTTATTTTACTTGAAAGAGAGAAAAATGGTAATTTTAATAGTTTATGGTGTTATTCTAGGGATGGTTTTTTCATTGGTAATGCAAGGCAATATTTTTTTCCTTTTTTTTAATTAGCTCTGCTTCCAAAAGAAAATGCATAATTAAATCCCTGGAAAAAAAAGCATTATTAGATCTGGGTAAACTTATTTTAAATTTTTCTTGTTTTTTTTTTGTTTGTTTACAATTTTAAAGTATTTTTATGTATGGTCTATTTGGCACAGATTTCACAAAAAAATTTGCTGTGTGCAGAATACAAAATTGCTACATTTATCACATTTATCAAGTGGTCTAACACAGAGCTTGCATCTACCTCGTTTCACACCAAAATTACTATCATCTTATGCTTTATTTTCATCATTACTTTTTTAATAATAGGTTTCATCAACTTTTATAGATCCCTAGATTTTTTTCTGGGCCCGCCCCAGGACCATGGCCAGTATAAATTTTAACATTCAAGACATAGCTATTACTAGAATTACACAATAACCATAGTTTTAACCCATATTTAGGGTTTGGATTTTATATATTGTCTTAAGGAACAATGTCCACGAAGTGGAACCAGCTGTTCCTTAACAGTAACATTTTCATATGGTCTAAAACTATTTGAAAGTATTTGTAGCCAAAAATGGGTACAAACGCTTTCAAGTAATGTCAAAAACCTCACGACTAGTTGCAAATTTGTCATTGATGTGTCTTAAAAATCGAGTAGCTTTGTCATTAAATCTCGAAACTCTTGAAATGTTATGAAAATGCTCACGACTTATTACAGGACAAAAAATATGCCAGCTATCACTTATGTCTCATAGCTCCTCTGTAGCTACACCTGCTGATCAGATATTGGTGCCCATTTTTCTTTACAAATAGTTTTACCTTTGTTTGATTTAGTTTAAACTTTGTTGAAGATTTTTGGAGTAAAAAACAATTGAAAAGCATTATTTATAGAATCTGTCATGCATATTGCATATGGTGTTAATATTGACTTTAATTTCATGACATTTTGTGCTACAAATTTTCTGGAATTGTAGCACAAACAAGTTTGGGCAACTATAAACCATTTGTTATTTTGCAAGCTTCCACTTCAATCTCTACTACTTCATTAGTTTTACCTGAACTTATTCCCTCAGCTATATCTTTATGTTTATTTCGTCTTTCTAATACCTGGTTTGCATAACTTGTTCTCCCTTGACTAATTGTGCCATAAATGCTACTAGTGCCTCTAACTCCACCGCGATTTCTACATTTTCTAGCTCCTAATAATGGTGTTGATTTATTCTCCACTATTGAAGCTGCAGGAGTATCTACTCGAAAATCAGCATCATCTGATGACTCAGTATCTTTTGACTTCTTTTTCCTCTTCATCATCATCAGATGTGAACTCTTCTTCACTTGATAGATCTCTCTTAAGTGATGCAAAAAATAGTTCCTGAGCTTATTCAGAAGTGTATCTAATATTTTAAATTTTATTTTATTTTCAGCCATAAGTTTTAATATTTGTTATGAAATTTAAATTTATCAAAGGAAAAGAATAAGTAAGTTACAAATAGATAAATAAAAACATTTTTTAAAAGCATAAGTTATGAAAAACCTTTTTAAAAAACTTTTTTAAGACAAACTATGTTAGGGTCCATGTGAACCCTAACATCATTGATGTATATTGCCATACATCTTGATACACAAATAACAAAGAATTTTTGAGAGCAGGATAACTGTTATCAGATTTTTCCACTTTAGGTCGAAAATATATACATGCTTCTGGAAAGTATACTTTCCATTCATCTATCTTACCTAACAAGCATTCTTGATCTATCAAAGATCTTTGAAAGTTTTTTCTAGCCTTCTCTATATGATTTGCAATTGTTTCATCCCGTGGATAAAAACGTTTGTTTGTTTTTAGAATGTTATTTGAAACAAATTTCATCTGAACAAAGGCATCCAGATGACGCCTCATATCTGGAACTGAATTAACACCTTTTCTTACAAGTTCAGCAATTTCATTAATGATACTCTTGGATAATGGTTGACTAAGTCCTGCTTCCTATTAATAAAGAATAAATGGTAAGTCATAAAGAAAGAAAACAAAAACGCAATGTAACCATTGTAAACACATTGTAATCACAATGTAAACATTGTGATACTTACATTACCAACTGGATGATTTCTATGAACAGAAATGTCTGGTAATATTAAAATATATTTTCTACACATTACAATATCATTTTGAGCAGCCAGAGCTTTACAAAGTTTCTTTGATGCCTCACTTCTCAACCATGCTGAATCTTTTTCAATCTGAAATAAATTGTACAAGGAAAAGGTAATAAATAAATAAAAAATTATTATTAAAAGAAAAACAGGAATACCTCAAATTCAGGAAATTCAACTACTTCTTTTATTGAAATTGCAGCAGGACAGTCAAATTTTTTGGAATCTTGCAGAACAACTCTTTTTTTTAGGCAAGAATGATCTGTACCCTGTGTATTCAAAACAAATGAATTTAATTTAAATATATATATATATATATATATATATATATATATATATATATATATATATATATATATATATATATATATATATATATATATATATATATATATATATATATATATATGTAAAAATGTAAAATCATGTAAAATATATATATATATATATATATATATATATATATATATATATATATATATATATATATATATATATATATATATATATATATATATATATATATATATATATATATATATATATATATGTATATATATATATTTGTGTATAGCAAAATAGAAACTTTTCTTAATGAGAAAATTTAAGCTCTGAATGATAACTAGAATTAAGTAAAACAATAATTTAAATTAAAATCAGGTAGCACATACAGCTTCACTGTTTTTTCTGTTTCTGTATTAAGCTTTTGCTGTGCAGCCTTTGTCTGCTCCATGTTGACAGTCAAGAACACTGCACGATGATATAAGGAAAGGAACTCCTGTGTATGGACTATCTTTTGTCTCAAAAAAAATCTTGTGATTTTTCTTCATTACATCTTTGAAAAAACATTTAATAAAGATATTAACACATAATTCTCAAGTTTTTTAAATTTCTTTCTCTTAATTTTCGACTATTTATAATATTTTTTCATGACAGCATAAACTCTTTTACCCTATGAATAATGTAACTTGAAAAACACAAACCTTCAAAATTTTTTTCCATGCTTCTAGTGTAAACTACAACATAATGCACAGTATGCAACAATTCCTGTTCCTTAATTTTTGCACAAACATCTGCATATGTTGCACAACTATAATGCGTTTCTAAGGCTGCATTAAAATTGGAAACGTCATTAGATGTTATTGAGTCAGCATCTATTTAAAAAAAATCCTAATAAAAATTTAAGTAGAAATACCAAAATATGTCAATAACTTCGACAAATAGCAGACAATTATTTTGCAATAATAATTGTCTGCTATTTGTCATAATAATTTATTTATGATTAATTACTTTATGCTTTGATTTTTACATGTTCTCTTGCGTTATTATAGATTCACCACTACAGTTTATTATTTTGTTTATTATTGCACTCCTTTGAAAGTCTGAACATTCGTGTGTACATCTTCTTCTATTGATACTATTACCGCATTCTGGTAACAACTTCTTAATTTATTATGCTTCTCTAAGACATCAACTGCTTGGCGCAATTCAATAAAAATTCTTATTTACTTTTGCATTTACAACACTTAAAGAGCTTTCAGAAATATTAAGACTGAAACTTTATTAATGTTTATTCAAATTCAAAACATGAATACTTTTATAAAACTTTATTATTATACTTTTTAATTAAACACATATTTGTTTTCTAATGTTTATTTTATACTTTTATAATAGAAGATTTGGTAAGATATAGTTACAAATGATTTATTCTTACCTAACAATTGTTCACCTTTATCCATTTTCAATAGCTTTGTAAATAGGCTTAGCGCTTATAATTCAAAATGAGGTGAACCAAAAACGCATGCGCAATAAAGCACAAAAAAGATTCTCGGTCTGCGTTTTTTTGAAAATTCAAAACCTGATTTTGATTTATATGAAAGAGGGCCAACCGCAAAAAATATGGAAATTCTAGATTTTACTAAAGTCCATGTAAACGCATGCGCACTATAAATGTCCGCCGGGGATCAATATTGAACGATCGTGCTGTACACGTGAGTTTTAGATTTTTGATAATTTTTGATAAGATATTTGAAATTTACATTGTCAATTTAGTGGATAGAATTTTTTAAAAAGTTTGTATCATTTTTCTCTTTATAGTTATTAATTTTGATCACTTTTTCATGTTTCTTGCCCACTGTGCACTGTTTTAATATGATTTCGTGTACTGCAATAATAAAAATTTAGTTTAGAGGCTGACTATGTTCAGTTTTAAAAATAAAAACGTTTTACTTATTGAAATTGCATCATTTTACAATCATTTGATTACTTATTCATGTGACAAAACCATTATACTAACAAAAGTTGTGTTGAAACAATGTTTACTTGAAATATTTTTTTTTAGGTTAATAAATTGAGTATATAATGGGTAATTATAAGAATACTTCAACTTAACTTAAGATAACAAGGTAACATAACTCAATAAGTACCCAATAATAAAACTGTAATAAAACAAAGTAAAATAAACAATAATAAAACAAAAACTCACTCTATGAAAAAATCCGTTATATACAACAAACTTATATAATTCAATATTTCAATAGTTTCATGTTTCAATAATTCAATACTTTCAATTGCAATAAAAATTAAATTATTTAAATAAAATTATAAAAATTTCTTAATATATATTTTATTAATACAGTTATTAAATTCAAGGTCAAAAAACATTTATATAAAAAACACAGACATGTATACAATTGTTACTATACTAGATTTCAATTTTTACGCATACCAATAGTTGTAAAACTTTTACACACATCAAGAATAAAAGAAAGTCTCTCACTTTTTTATTTAATAATAATAATCATGTTAAAAGAATTAATATTAGAATTTAAATTTAAAAAAAAGTAACTACCCTTTTTATATAACAAGAATAAACACGTTACTGGTAATAATATTAGAATTTAAATTTGATACCTTATGCCTGAATGCCATATGTCTAAAGTAGCAAGTTCTATATAAATATAAACAAGCAATACATAAACTTAGTTGTAACTAACATAAAAAAATTGCAAGTAAAAAAAAAAATAGTTTTACAACTAATTTAAACTTACAGTTTGATACAGCATGACACGTGTCTAAAATAGGAAATTATAAAACTTAAATATACAAATTATAACTTTTATATATATATATATATATATATATATATATATATATATATATATATATATATATATATATATATATATATATATAATTATATATATAAACTTTGCTGTAACTAGCCTAAATAAATACCCATGAAAAAAAAGTGCAAGTAAACATTTTGCAACTGATTTATTAAACAACTAATGCAATTGATTTATTATACAACTGATGCAACTGATTTTATAACTTGCAGAGTGATATTGCATGCCACGTGTCTAAAATAGTCAATCATAAAAGTATATAAACAAGTTATATGTAAACTTTGCTGCAACTAGCTTAAATAAATATACCCATTAAAATAAATGCAAGTAAGCATTTAAATTTGAGACCTCATGCCTGAATGACACATTTCTAAAGTAGCAAATTCTATACAAATATAAACAAGCAATATATAATATATAAACAATATATAATATAATTATAAGCAATATATAATATATAAACTTAGTTGCAACTAACATAAAAAAATTGCAAGCAAAAAAAAAAAAAACAGTTTTACAACTAATTTAAACTTACAGAGTGATAATGCATGCCACGTGCCTTAATTTACAAATTGTAAAAGCATACAAACTAGTTCTCTGTAAACATAGTTGCAACTAACCTAAATAATGATACCCATAAAAAGAAATGTTAACCTTTTTAATTTTACAACTAATTTAAAAATATATTGTAAGTTAGGGGTCGTCCATAAAGTATGTCACGCTATTTTTTTCAATTTTCAACCCCCTCCCCCCCTCCTGTCACAAACTGTCACATATTTCTGCACCCCCCCCCCCTAAAAAAGTATGTCACATGTTTCTCCCCCCCCCCCCCTCCCTCTAAAAAAAAAAACAAACCATTACGGAATTTTCAACATTCTAAAAACATAGTAATAGCTATTTAACAGAATAAAAAAGACTCAATTTAACTAATTTGAAATACCTTCTTAATTTATTGGGAAAGATTGTCATCATAAAATAAAATAAAAATAGTTTTTTTATTTGAACCTTATGTTTTTCAAATTACAAATTAAACTTTTACTTTATCTACCCATTTATTATTATCCATCCACGGAGATTTGAAGTGTTCGTCTATAGTTAGGACAGGCATTTCTGATGTTTTTTCAAAATCTTCATCTGGAATGACAATTCCCGAAACATCAACTTCGTCTTCATCCAGCCACTCTATATCTTCATTTTTTTCTCGAGCAATAACTACCATCAGCTCTCTTTGTCTTCTAGCGGCTACTCTTATTGGTCTGATACGCTTTGTTTGAGTTTTCTCAAGAACAGTATTTCCTTTATCGCAATTTTTGTGCAATTCAACATGTTTTTTCAAGATAGCTTGAGAAGCAAAATAGAGATGGCAAACTTTGCATATTCGATTCAATAGACAAGTCTGTACTGATGGACAAAAGAGATCATAAGGATGAACTTGGAAACTTCCTGCCGATCTGGCCATTATATCATCTATTTTAATACTATGTGAAACAAAAAGTGATGGATACTTATGAGACTCACTGTCTCCTCTTTTGTCAGCTTGAAGACCATTACTTGTTTGAATAACTGGAATTAGAAGACATAAAAATCGCGAAGGAACAACATTGAAATATGAGCTTCTTATTTTAAAGCAACATTTTACATCTTGACATTTAACAATTTGAGTAAAGTATTGACTTGTGCGGACGTGTTCAGAAAACCATTTTATATCTTTAATTATCAATTCTTCTGCATCTAGCTCAGATGTCTCTGGATCAATAAACTCGGCAACTGTTGGAAACTGGTCAATAATAACTTGTGACCATATTTCAGCCAATGTTTATCCAGCATACTTGAAATTTCTTCTCTCCAAATAATCATCTATTGTTCTGCCCTGTGAATCGAGATGGCTACCATAGCGTTCATGAGGCAATATAACACCAGAAAGTTCTCTGCTCAGTGGAGCCATTCGACGTTCCACTCTATTGAAAGCACTTCTACCTGGCGCGTTGGTTGCAATAAATAAGGCGTCTAGATTATTTTTAACAAAATGGTGGATAGCAACATCTATGACTTTTTGATAACGTGGATTTTCATCTGGTCCTCCATCCACCGTGAAGACAACAATAGGCTTTATTATTTTATCTCTGCCGTCTTTTGTTATTGCATCAAATTCGTCTAATTGTAACAATCTCTCAAAGTCTAAACCATGAGCAAGAGCAGAAGAAGACGAATGTTTGCCTGATCGGATTGCAATATAAGTTGGACCTGAATACGTAACAGCGTCTGGTTTACCAAGTCCATCTTTCTTGATGCAAATTCCAGCATATACTGATGGAATAAGCTTATGTCTTGCTGCAACATCCCAATCGTGGTCTGGCAAATTGATGCGATATTCAACATGCATAAGCAATGGAGCTTGTTTGATTGCAGCTGTTAACCCAATAGGGACTCGCGCTTTGTCATCTTGGCTAATAAAACAGACTTCTTTTGGTCCCAGTATAGACGACAACTCTTCCAGGTGTCTCAAGGTTGCTGTACAGAATTTTCCATCGATGTGCTTTGAGTGTGACTCATTCTGAGATCGGATCAATTTGACTGGCACTGTTGATATGTGTCTTTTTCCTTCCAAAGTTGAACTTCGTCGTGGCATTAGCCGAGTGTAAACGGTGCTCCTACTCACCTGATAACCATCTTTATTTAGTTGCTTAGTCAATTCATCTAGTGTTTTAATACTGCGATACATATCACTTTTTCGTCTTTCATGTGCAGCTGATCCATGTAAAGCAATATCAACAATGGCTTTCAGGAAAAGTGGTTGATTAATTTCAACAGAAGGTCGACCTGTTTTATCTTTTGCTTTCAAAGCATCACAAACTCCAGGGTTCTCTGCGCAAATTTTAGCGAGAGTTTCTCTTTTTTTTGCTCTAGTTTTTTTCTGTCTTGCTTGTTCTTTCTTTTTTTTTAACAAACTTTTCTCCAACATATCTACTTTTCTTCTTTTCTCAATAAGCTCTGCTTCTTGATCATTCGTAATAATACCACTGTCTTTTCTTTTATGTAGTCCAACTAAATCACTCTTGATAACATCAATTTTAACTTTTAGTTCATCTTGAACTTTTGTTTTATATTTTCCTACATTTTCAGAACCAGACGTTGATGAAGTTATCATAGAACATTCACAAGAAGAAGCTTTACATTTATTACCCCCTACAACAGTATCTGGTAATTTTGCTAGAACATCCGGAGCCGATGATTTACGTGGTATAGTTTTCGCATCATCATGTCGTAATGATTGATTTGCCCAGAAACTCATCAGTGTACCTTTTTTCTTTTTAAACAGAGCATCATATTCTCTTAACAGGGAGTCTACTTTTGCAGAAAGATTATCTTCAGATTTCACCTTACTCCAAATATCATTAACTTCCTTTTGACAATCTTGTTTCCTCTTCTGTGAATATGCCTTAACATAGGCATCATAAAGTGATGCGTATAACTGTCCTTTGTCCATCTTTATATTATGAATTGCCTGAAACACATTTGCACTCATTTAGAGAAATTAAAAATATTGTATTTATGCCATAATATCAATTACTACTAACTTAGTTATACTGAGCGCTAACTAGCTTCTATCCTATTTACACTATTATTTGATAATAATCTTTGTTTGCTATTGGCTATTCAAAGCATGAGCAAGTCTATTTAACTTAGTTATTATATATTATATATTTAAGTAGTCATATATTCTTGCTTAAATGTAAATATAACTAAAACTCTTATGTTTATATAATGCCATAAGATTCAAAAAAATAAATAATATAAAAGATAATATTTTAAAAATGTTTTATTTACTTATTTAAACTCTCTATTTAAAATTCCAAACTTAAACTATACGTTCTTAATTTAATGATTTTGCATTGCTGCGCTTTAATGTCTTCAGAAACTTGAAGGCAGTTTTTTGCGAACTTTTTAAACTATTCAAAACTATTTAAAATACGGCGATACGCAAAACATAAGAAGTGTAAGTAAAATTTTAGGCAATCGGAAATACTCCTTTAATTGAATGAGTAAATAAGTAGAAAATAATCATGATAAATAATTTTTGTGATTTCACATTCGTCAAACTCCCCCTCCCCCCTTGTCACAAATTGTCACAAACTTATGCCTCCCCCCCGCCTAGTAGCGTGACGTACTTTATGGATGACCCCTTACTACATGTCATGTTTAAAATAGAAATTTATACGAGAATTTATACAAGTTATATAGTCTTAATTAAAGAAACAACTGTTGAAATAACCCTTTAGTTTATCATATATATTTTATTTTTAATTATTTATTTTTTTTTAATTTTATTTATTTGAGTTTCATGCTATATTTTTCTATACAATGTTCTTATATCCGAAGATATTGTTGGCTTAGCATAGGAACAGCCACAAATAGTCATTAAGACTAATCCAACGTAGCGTCCGTTATTGACCAACATTTTTGCGTACCGAAGTACTACTCAAACGCTGAGTTGGCGGTGGCGGGATTTGAATTCGTATCGTTCAACAGTCTGGGTTTTAATTTTTCCTTTGACGCTCTAACCATCTGAGCTATCCCGCCACCATGTGTATTCATAAAAAGAATGCTTAATGCAATTAACAAAGCAATAGTGAAGAAAAATACTAGATAGATTTATTATAAAGCATTGAATATATTTTTACTTTGTTTTATATGCTAAACTAAAGGATTAGTTGAACAATTATTTCTATAATTAATACTATATGAATTGTATATATTCTCGTATATATAAAATTTATATAGAAAATTTAAAATAAGTTTAACAACCTTCGAAATTACAAATAACAGATTGTAGTTTAAACTGTGTTTATCCATTTTCTTTCTCTACTAAAATTAGTAAATAAAGCAAATGGATAAACATAATTTAAAATACGCTTTTTTTAAAATAGCTTCACAATTAGTCGAAAAGTGAAGCTATTTAAAAAAATGGAAAATTAAACTTATTGCAACAAACCTGTTATCTACGACTTAAATGTGGTTTAAGAAAAACGCCTTTATCATTTATAAATAAAGAACTATAATATATGGACAAATCTAAATCAAACAAACAAGATTTAAAAATATAACCTACAGAGGAAGCACTTCATAATTTTTTATGGAAACCTTTTTTCAGTTCAGTTGTTTTTCAACAGATTTTAATATTTAATCCGTTGAATTAACGAAATTTCGAAGAGTCCGTTAATGGTTAATTTTACTCCGTTAATTTTGTGATTTTTGGTTACGAATTACCAATTAACGGAAAAATGCAATCCGTCGTTTTTTTTACCGGATTGTTTTTAGAGTGCTCAATAATAACATAACTCATAACTCAAGGTCAAAAAAAAGTAAAAATGCAGATGAAGATGAAAGCTATTCTCCTAAATTAAACTTGCCTGTATGAATTTATGAAATGATCAAGAAAGACTTTAAATAAGTATTTGATGAATGAATTGAGTAACGACAATTTATTTGTCTTCATGGGCAGACTCAAAATTGTAATGAAGGACTAAATAATATCATCTAGTCCCGATGTCCTTTATATGTTTATGTAACAGATGTTCTTAAAATGGGAGTAAACTCAGCAGTACTTTCCTTTAATGAAGGTTCATCTGGTATTAATCGTGTATTTAAACATTTAAATCTAGACTTTGGAAAAAATACAATAACCAGTTTAGTAAACAAAGACCAAAAGCGGTTAGAGAATATGTTGAAAAAAGGACAACCACAAAAAAAAAAAGAAGAAGAAAAGAATTGAGAGGAATTAGGAAATGTTGGATTGATAAAGATCAAGAACAGTTGTACAAAATTATCTACAAAAAAAGATATTTTTAAAACTTTATTTACTTATTTGCCTTTTATCTAAAAATGAAGATTTTAACATAATTTATGAAATCAAAACATCTCAACATTAAAAAATGCTTAGATCTCCAAATTTTCCCTAATTGTTCAATACATATATATATATAAAGAATGAACTTGAATCTTGATAATTGAATAAACATTTGTCAATTGCTAGTCTTTTTTGAACCTTACCCCCTAGAAACTAGTAAATTTTCAGTTTTTTGGAACATAAAAGTAATATTTTTGTTTTTATATAATGATCTATTATATAATGCGGTAGTGGTTCCCTCCACGTCCGCGTGGTAGTGCCACGCTCAACTTGATTTTCCGCGCAGCGGCCTTGTTTGCCAAGGTTCGTGTTTCGGAGTTATAGAGTTGAGAGAGAGTTATAACCACTATTAAGTAGCCTCCTCACCTGTGTCGACCTTCTCGGCCTTCTCGGAGATAAATAATAATAATAAAAAAAATTATAGTTCATCCTCTACCTCATATACCAGAAAATAATATTGCAAAGTACCGTTTTAATTGTTTGTTTTATTGTTTAAGTTGTTTTAATTGGTCATTCTGGAATAATCGTGTTTTGAAAAATAAAATAAAAATGCTTTTTTGTGCGTTTTTTATCAATATAGTCCTCTTTTTTTTTTTTTTTTTCAATAAACCTTCATATTTTATTATTATTTTTATTAAACCAAATTTATAAAACTGATTTTAAAATAAATTTAAGTTATTTTACTAAAAAAAAAACATTTTCTGTAAAGCCACCTTAAATATGTTTATATTTACATCAAATGAGAACGTTTTGCGAAAAAAAGCGGGATTTGGAGCTTGCCCCAAAAATTTCGTTCCCTCTACCCCAAATGTGTGGGCAATGAGGTAATAAATTACAAATTTTACTTATTACACTAACCTTTAATTTATCGACAGCTTTTAAATTTTGTTTAAAAGTTTTTAAGTGTTCATAAGTAATCATGTAAAATAATTCATATAAAATTTACATCATAAATTATATAAAATTTACATCCTCATTTTGCTGAGAGCAGAATTTTTGCATGGTCATAACTTTTAAACATTATAAGATTATTGTATGAACTTAAAATCTTTCTATGAAATTTACATCAAATTGAGAATTTCATAGAAATTCTCAATTTGATGTAAGCGTGAACATACTTAACAATAGAATTTACACATTGCCTAAAGGTGTCATAATAAATCAAACGAGTGTCAAATATCAAAAATCCTGTATACGTTACTGACCCAACGGGAAACTTTCCTGTAAGTATTTAGTTGTTTTGATTTTATAAGCATTATAACCACGCATAAATTGTACACATATCATCCCATAAAGCAGAGTGGTACAAATGTAGCCAATCTGCAATTTCTATATATGATCAAATTTCTTTGAGGGTAAGAGTAAAAAGCTCAGGTTGCAAAAAAAATTTTTAGGTAACAAAACAAAAACTATGATAAGAAAAGTGTATTAGTCAAATCAAAATAAATAAGCTTTTTAGTAATTTTTGAGTGATCTTTTTTCTCATATTATTGTTTTATTTTGTTTTTTAGGTCTTAAAAAGTTAAACTTTTGGTATTGAATCTAATATATTTATGATGACTGATATTGTAACATTGCGATTTATTACGATGTTGCTATCTAGATATCGCTGCTACATACTGTAACATTGTAGCTAGCTACAGCATAACGAAAAATGTGTAACTTGTCGATAACTTTATATCAAAGCTTTGTAGTTAACAATATTATTACGCACTGCCATAGTTTAACATCCGATGTAAATTTAGGTGCAGGTTAGTTTTGGATATTAAGTCCAAGAGTGACCCTATAGTCATTAGTGATTGCAGAAACAGTTTCAACAATATCTTTATTTCGTTGTAAATGCGTCATCATTGAGCAATTTTAAAAACATCTAGAAAATCATATACGAGAAGATAAAACAATTTATGATTAGTATATATGTTTGACAGGTTGACAGGCATTCTTGCCTATACAAATTCGATTTGTAAACTGTAATTATATTAAATAAAATGTTATAGTGTTCCGTCACGTCAAATGATTTGTAATTTAAGTGCGTTTATATTTTTATAAACGCACTTAAATTACAAACCATTAATTGTTGTTAATATGTTTGTACAGTTAATTTTTAATTTGCGGTTGTAATTGCTAATTTGTTCATATGGTTAGGGTGAAATTATAAACATGCTTATGTGGGTTGTAATGGTATGTTGTAATGATTTAGTATAAATTGTGATTATAATTTTGTAAGAGACAAAAAACATCTTGACTTAATGTTATATTTCTGAGTGAAAACTACAAGCTAACCGAGCAATGAATTCAAGTATGAAATTATTCAATATGTTCAAAACATATGATGGAATTTCAGATGTTGCGGTGTGGATGCAAAAAACCAAAGCTACATTTTCCGATTCTTCTTAAAAAAACTGCGTATTTGGTTTATAAAGCTTTAACCATTGAAGAAAAGCAAGATGTAATAGATGTTGAGCAATTGCTGCTAGCAGCGTTCTCATTAGATGTTTACAGTGCATATGAGCTTTTTACAAAATGGAAGTTATACGATGGAGAGAGAGAGTTGATGTGTTTTTGGCTGATTTAAAAAGATTGGTTTTTCTTGTGAAGTTTTCTGAAGAGACAGTACGTTTGGCATTTGTTGAGGGATTATCCAAGTCTTTCTCGTAACAATTTCGAGCAACAAAGGATCTGATTGATGTTTTTTTTACCCAAAGTAAGAGCTGATTTGAACCACGTGAGGATAGATGACAGCATTGATGTTGGCGCTGTGTTTCAACATTAAGATACAAAAAATTCTTGAGTGTATTACAAGTGCCAAGGGTTACATCACATTGCAAAAAACTGTTCATTTGCAAAGAACTTGTCTCAGAAGAAAATCTTTTGATGTTTTATATGTGGTGACGAAGGAAATATGGCTTCAAGGTGCTTGAAGATGCAGGGAAACGAGTACAGGAGCAAAGAATCTGCGCAACTTCGCTTCTGAAAAAAAATGGAATCAGTGCGTTATGTATTATTCCTTTAAAAGTTAATGACATGTTAGCAACAGCTATGGTGATATGAAGACGATTCTGAATCACAATTTAGTGTCAAAAATCAAAATAAAAGTTTAAATTCTCAAAAAGTGATAGCTTTTAAACGTAATGTTCATCAATGTATTGGATCCGCGACTGTGAATGTCGAGGTTGATGATATCAAAATACGCGACGGAGTTATTTTGGTGGATTTTCTAACCTTTCGGAGTTGATATGATGCTTGTTAAGAGTTCAATTAAATTGTTGTGAGGAGTTTTCATTTCCTCATCAGGGATATCAAAGTTTGGATCCAGCTATTGCAGACTGGCAGTTTTAAACAAAGATGAAGTAAACTAAATTGAAATTAAAAAGAAAGATCATGAATTTTTTTTTAATGGTGTGGAATGGAGAGTCAAATGGAAATGGAGAGACGAAGATGGAGCTAACCAACTGTTTAACAAAGTTGCCCAGTACGCGGTACCAAAACAAGCTGAAACAGAATACGAAAACGAAATTCAGGATTGGATCAAGCGGAAATGGTTACTTGAGTATAACGAAAACGTAATGGGGCCGCCAAAGGACAAATTTTATTTACGCAGCCATTAAATTCCTTTAATGGCTGTGATACAAAGAAACAAAGATAATAAAGTCCGGCCTGTTTTGGATTGGAGAGAAGTTATAACTTTATTGAGGCGTATACAAATTGAAGAATGGGAAACAAACCAGCAATAATGAATATACGTAAAGTTTATCTCTAGCTGAAAACTGAGGAAAACCTTTGACCATTTCAAACAGTGGTATTTCACAACAAGAGATATTGCTTAACACGACTTGGTTTTAGTTTAAATGTTGCGCCGACGATCATGAAATCCGTTGCATCAATGATTGCATCGTCTTGATCAATGATGGCATTGTGAATGCCATCATTGATCAAGACGAGTTGGTTAAGAAAGGAACGTCTGCTTACGTGGATGACATCTTTATCAACGAGAAAGTGGTGAGTTTAGATTATGTCAAGACATTTTGAAAAATATGGTTTGGAGAGCAAAGATGGCGAACGATTGACGGTAATGGGGTCCGACTGTTGGGATTATGTGTACGCAAAGCTGGGAACAAACTGACGTGGTCAAGAGGGAATCGAGTTGAAGAAATCCCGGAAACGTTAACCAGAAGAAGTTTTTAGTTTGCGAACAGTTGTTGGGTCATTTACCTTTGTGTGGTTGGTTACAAGTTGTTTCTAGTCTGTTGAAATGAAGAGTCATGTCAGTTTGACGAAGAGCTGGGACGATAAAATTTGTGATGAAAATGTAAAATGTGTACTTTGAGAAGTTTATGACAAGGTTGAAAGTTGCAAACCAGTTTGTGGATATTGGGCTATAGATAGCAATGAGAGAAAGGTGTGGGCTGATACAAGTTTTGTAGCTATGGATGCAATAGTTCAAATTGGTAATACGATTGTAAAAGATGCAATATGGCTGCGAAAAGAAAAGTTGGACGTTCATATAGACATGGCAGAGTTACACGTGGTGCTACGAGGAATGAATATGGCTTTAACGTGGGAGCTGGAAAAAAATGACGAATTTTGCAGACTCTGCAACAGTATTCCACTGGATTCCTGACGCACTAACTGGAAAATCAAGGTTGAAGTAAAAAGTTACTGGTGAAATGCTGATTCGAAGAAGAATAAGCATACTGCAACAACTAATTGAAGAACACGATTTGAAAATTGACGTAAATCTTGTCCCATCGGAAGATAATTTAGCTGATGCATTAACGAGAGTTTGCAGGATATGGTTAAATAAGTTGATTGAGAATGAGCTTCTAAACAATTGTATTGGAGTAGTAGTTGCGGAGCCTGAACCCATCTTGAGTATACGCAAGAAAACTGGACATTTTGGAGTAAGTAAAACATTCAACTTTGTTCGTGAAGTACTTCCAAATGCAATTAAAAACGAAGTTCAAATGGTATTAAAAAATTGCAAGCCGTGTCAGTCAATAGATCCAGCAACTGTACAGTGGTCAAAAGGTACCTTGAATGTTAAAGAAAATTGGGAAAGATTGGTCATGGATATTACGCATTATTACATATTACGAGTCAAATCAATTGCGGTCCTTCAAGATACGATTTGTGGCGACAACTGTCAAGTTCATACGGAAGTGTTGCCATAGTTCAAATTTGTCATCTTATCTTTTGTAAACAAGGAACGCCATCCGAAATATTAGCAGGTAATGAGGGAACGTTTAAGACTGAAGAAATGAGGAATTTCCTTGAAATTTAAGGAGTATGTATCACATTTGGAACCACTTATTACCCTGAGGGGAACGGAATTGTGGAACCATCGTACAATAAAAAGAACAGCTTAGAGATCTAAGATATCAATACCGGAAGCAGTATATTGGTACAACCAATGGAGAAATAAAATATTTGGAGCAGGTGATAAAGTTTGGTTGAAACCACCCAATGCAAAGTGCTATACCAAGTGGAAGCTAGCAACAGTAACCAAAGATGGGTCGGAACAAGTTGTTGAAGTAGATGGGGTTCCGGGCCACGTAAAGCATATTTGATCTCAATGTGAAATTCACCCCTTATCCTTCATTCCGGACGTAGAAAGAGATATGGGCAATAATTGCAAAGAAGTTGTTGGAAACAAAAAGGACCAAGTTGAAGGAACGGCTGACGTGAATGAAGTGGGCATTGAATTTGAGCATAGTTTCCAAGAAATAGACATGCCTTTTCAAAAACGTGCTCGAGAGCAATGCATGCCGAAAAAATTTATTGATTAACGTTTATATGACCCTTATAGGTCAAGAAGGAGTGTAATTATATTAGGTAAAATGTTACAGTGTTCCATGACGTCAAGTGGTTTGTAATTTAAGTGCGTTTATATTTGATAATTGTTGTTAATATGTTTGTACAGTTTTGATGTAATTGCTAATGTGTTCATATGGTTAGGGTGAAACTATAAATATGTTTAGTGGGTTGTAATGGTAATGTTTGAGGCATATGATTTAGTATTAATTGTTATTATAATTTTGTAAAAGACAAGTTCTAATTGAGTAAAGAAAAGGTAACATCTTGACTTAATGTTATATTTCTGAGACAAAACTTCGTAAACCTTATAAATAATAATAAAAATAATAATAATAACAATAATAACAATAATAACAACAATAATAATAATAGTAACAATAATAACAACAACAATAACAATAATAATGATTCAGTGTAATAATACTTTTTACATTAAAGAATAGATTTGAAGGCATTGCAAATCTTATTTGAAAACCTTGTATTTATATTCAATATCAGTACATCAAGAAGAGAGATATAAATTGATCAACTGTTATATCCTTTATTTCTAAAAGTATATTTTACGGCATTTTTTTCGTTGCACTGTTCTTTTATAGATAAAAACACCATCTTTTTTAACTATTTTTTTTTCTGCTGGTATAAAAGTTTCTTAAACATTTCTTCTTCTTTTTTAAGTTTCATAAAAACTTTCTTTGCAATTAAAATAATTAACAGAACTTTATTTCAATGTTTTACTTAATGTAAATCTGAACTTTTTTTTGAAACTTACTGAGCTCGTTTGTTAGAGAGAACACATGTAAAGCACAGGCTAAAGATACACTAAAATTCTTTCTCTAGTTAATAATAATAAAAATTTAGCTTTGATGAAAATGTTTTGTCACTCCATCTAGATTTATTTTCCAGTGCATCAATTGTTTAAGGAAACGCAGAGGCAATTCTACGAATAAAATGAAAAGGGGTGAATCTTTAAAAGTACCGACTGGTTCCTTGATAAAAAAAAGGTCATCATAACTGCGATTGGTATAGTTGGTTTACAAAGTAGTCTGCAACTATAGTATTTAAATAAGATAATAATATGTAATAATATAGTGTATAGTAGCTAACGATCCTCGTGGCCTAATCGCTGACTTTATCGTTACGAGTTGTCGCTAGCTATTTGCTAGCTTATGTAGCTAACAATCCTCGTGGTCAAATTGCCGTCTTTGTTCATACAATTACCACTAACTGGTCAATAGCTGGTTTCGCACCGGGCAGTGTTTTGGAAAAAGTTAAAACATTTGTTGTGATAGTTTGAAATTTTTATTTAGATACCGGAATTTTATATATATATATATATATATATATATATATATATATATATATATATATATATATATATATATATATATATATATATATATATATATATATATATATATGTATGTATGTATATGTATAATATATTTGTATATGTATAATATATTTGTATATGTATAATATATTTGTATATGTATAATATATTTGTATATGTATATATATATTTGTATATATAAATGAAAGCGTATTTAGAAAAATAGCAAATAATATTTTACTACTTATTCTTATAGAAACTTTAAGTCTTAAACATATGAACTTATGAACTTTGAAGTGAAGTTTAGCTTTTTAATAAGTCACCATAATCACATCAATGTAAACCAATTGCAATACACTAACGTAATCCACAAATAGTAATAGACCAAATTAAATAGAAAGAATCGCAAGGATATCAAAAATTATTTTTTTTATTCGATTTTGTTATTTATTTATCATCATATAGTTTTTTTCTCCATAAAAAGACCATGGTCCATCATCGTGCGTCATTTTGCATGATTGTACTTAACTTGGGTTGGGTTATTTTTAGTACTACGAAAATCAAAATTTTTCTTCATATTCCATAAAGATTATGTTATTTTTTTATCAAATTTTTTGCAATGCTTTTTATCTTTTTTCGTTTTTATTTTTTTATGGTTGATGCACGGTAAAATTAGTCTGACTACATGTTTCCGAAAAGTAGTATGAAACCTGCCGTAAATTATAGGATTTGCAATGCTGTTACACATTTGCAACATTGTTAAAATATCATATGAAATTTCAATTTTTTCTGACGGTGTAAAGTGGCTGAACATATACCACAAATAAAATATGTTGACGGGAAAAAAACAGATTGAGAACACGAGGACAACAGTAATAACCAATTTTGTAGTTTTTTTATTTTTCATTAGGCAAGTTTTTAAAGTATTTCTTGTTGTCATTAATAATGTAAAGTTTTTTCTTAATTCTATTACAATCAGAGCGTACAATATGATCATTACTATTAATGGAATTCCAGTTTGCATTACAAACATGGTTAAAACAAAGACAATGTATTTATTTTGTTCCATGCACGTATAACATTTAAAAACATTGTTGTGTGTACTGTTTTTTAATGTAATATTATATGAAACCAAACATATATTTCCATCAATCAAATAAACACTTCCCAATCCAGAGGCAAAAAACCATGTGCATACAATAATCAATAGTATAAATCGATTTTGATAGAAACGAGTTTTCAACGGCCATTTTACTGCAATAAATCGGTTAACTGAGACAACCGTTAAAGTCAAAGGAGCAACTGTCATACAAGTTATGCTTAAAAACGACAAAACTTTGCAACCGTTATTTCCAATGTAGTAGAAATTAAAATTAAACAGTTCAAGTAAACAATGGGTCGGTACCACAACTGAATTTATTAAGTCTGTTAGTCCAAGGCTTATCATAAACATTTCAAATGATTTTAATTTCGACCGTTTTAATAGAAAAAAAAGTATTACCAAACTATTTCCAATTGTACCAAATAAGATAACAATAAATGACATCACAATTGTTGCTGCTCGGAGCATTTCTAACTCCTTATAAATATGTTGGTGTGAGAAGCTAGGAACATATGTTGAGATAATCTCGTGTGAATTGTTTACTTTAGTTATCATTACTTTCAAGTTTATTTTACAAAATGATAATAAAAATCGTTTTTTACAACAAAAAAAATTTTAATAAATAATGATCTGAAGTCTTACAAAATATTTTTACTTAAGCACACAACAAAATATTTTTACTTAAGCACACAACAAAATATTTTTACTTAAGCACACAACAAGCAAAAAGCTGAAAAATACACTCAACGCAAAAAAATCGTTTTTATGTATGTGCTGCGCTTTGACCAAATGACAACATAAAATTCTAAATATTACAAATGCAATAAGAACCCAATTAACCTTTTATTTCCATACATCAAAAATAACAATTTATTTATCAAATTTATTTTATGAATGGTAGCAGACGAAAAACCAAAATCAAGTTTTGTAAGTTTCTTTAAATTTTTTTTTTATCTTTATTTTTTTCGATTTTTGATCTTTGTAATCTATTGATTTCTTTCTGTGAAACAAATTCCTTGAAATTTCTGTAAAATGAATTCCTTAAACTTTCTGTGAAATGAATTTCATCAACTTTCTGTGAAAATAATTCCTTCGACTTCTTGGCAATCACTATATTTATTATTTATCTATTGTAAAACTGCTTTTCTCAATTTCTGTAACAAATAAAATAAAATTTTTCAAAAAGCCAGCCTTTATATCCAAAGAATTTTTTTTTTTAATGTTTAACAATATTATATTTTTTGATTCTAGCTAAAAAAAAACAGAATATAACTATTTGAAGTATATAACTTTATATATATATATATATATATATATATATATATATATATATATATATATATATATATATATATATTATAATATTTTAATGACATCTTAATAGTATGATGAAATTTATATATAAAATTGAAAATACATCATATACGGTGACATTCTATTTATTTAACTATTAAAATTTTTTTTAATTTTAAATGTGATATTTCGGCTCATATAGTTGTAGCCATTTTCAAACTAATACGTTACAAAAAAAATACGTTATTTACAAAAAAGATGTCATTGCTGCGTAATAATATGAAAGTTTTTCTTAAATTTAACAAAAAATGGTTTCCAATGGTGAGTCGTCACTAGGTTGCCATTATCTCGGTTTAGAATTTTATTTTTTAGATGGCAACATTGCAATCTGTCTATTTCAATTGCCTCACTGATTTTTCTTTCCAGTTCGCTTTAGTCACGTTTTTTTAATGTTCAGCTCTATTCGTGTTTTTATCTTTTTTCTGGTTTCACCCACATAAAAAGCCCCACATGTACATTCAAGTTGGTAAACACCTGGGTAGCTGTTTGGTAGTAGCTTTGATTTATATTGGCATAATATGTTCGATAAAGATCATTCAAAACTGTTTTTATGCCAACTTTTCGAAACTCACGTCTAAGAATAAGGTTTAATTTAGGAACCCACGGAAGTATTATGGTATTATTTGTGTTAATTTGTTGACGACTTTTTGTTCGATTTCTTTTTCTATATTATCACTAGTGCATAAATTATAAGCTCTTGCAAGAAAACCTTTAAATATTCCTATTGCAATATATGGTGATATACAAGACTGCGGTTTTACTAGTACATTCGTTATTGCATTATTGCGGTATGTAGAAAAAAACTTTTCTATATATATATCCCAAATAATTATACGAAAAAAATCAGGAAGGCAATTGAAAAAAAAACAGACTGCAATGTTGCTATCTAAAAAATAAAATTCTAAACCGAGATAATGGCAACCTAGTGACGACTCACCATTGGAAACCATTTTTTGTTAAATTTAAGAAAATTTTTTATAATATTACACAGCAATGACATAATTTTTGTAAATAACGAATTTTTTTGCAACGTATTAGTTTGAAAATGGCTCCAACTATATCAGCCGAAATACCACATTTAAAGTAATAGTTAAATAAATAGTATGTCACCGTATATGATGTATTTTCAATTTTATATATATATATATATATATATATATATATATATATATATATATATATATATATATATATATATATATATATATATATATATATATATATATATATATATATATATATATATATATATATATAAATATATATATACATATTTATATATATGTATATATATATATATGTATATATATATATATATATATATATATATATATATATATGTATATATATATATATATATATATATATATATATATATATATATATATATATATATATATATATATATATATATATATATATATATATATTAAGGGTGCACTGATGCATCAGCATCGGTCTTGGTAACCATTGGTCAATGCTGATTGTTTTGAAAAAGTTAGAGTTTTTATTTTTGTGTTTTTATGTTGCAGCCGTGGCTAAAGTGGTTTAGAGAGCTTGCTTCAGAAGCAAAAGATCCAAGATTTGAAACGAGCTCATGGCATATTTTGTGTCTTCGTTATAGAAGGAGGCGTGATCTTCCTAGTTAAATGCTTTTCCGCGGTGTTCTGTGGTAAGATCGTTAGATCCTCTTGGGACCCCTATAAAAAAAAATTACAAAAAATTTAGACCTTTTAGTTCGTTAGATCGTTTTTAGTTCGTTAGATCTTTTTAGATCGTTTTTATGTATGTATGTATGTATGTATGTATGTATGTATGTATGTATGTATGTATGTATGTATGTATGTATGTATGTATGTAGGTATGTATGTATGTATGTATGTATGTATGTATGTATGTATGTATGTATGTATGTATGTATGTATGTATGTATATATGTATTTATGTATGTATATGTGTATTTATGTATGTATATGTGTATGTCTGTTTGTGTGTATGTAGGTACATTAGTGTCCGTAAAACAAAGGCAGGATACGATTTTTAAAATTATCAACTTATTATTGATTCCAGGAGTTATTAAGGTAATAACCTTGGAAACAATTTTTTTTTAAATTTCGTTTAGATTTTTGAAGCTATTTTGAATTATTTTAAACGGTTAGGTTGCCAAAGGAGAGATATCATGGGTAGAAAGGTATGATATTATTAACTATGTTCAAGTTAAAATACATGCTCTCTTTTCAAAGACGTATATCAAAACTCTCTTAAAGACGTATATCAAAACAATTAAAGATATCAAGATCCCGTAAAAATTACTTTACGTGTGCAAAACTCAACAAATCGCAAAAATTGTTGTAGAAACCATGTATCTTAATGGCGCAGATATTTAAATATAATTGTTTATAGTGAGCTGCACACAATATCTGCAAGATCATCACAACTTGCTATGGAAAGAGGTATAAGTTCGAAAAAAATTTAGAGAAGGTTGTGTTATGACTTTAGTTTAATTGCAAGAAGATCAGTTAAAAAACCTTTGTTAACTCAAGCACAATTGCAACCTAGGATTAATTTTGTAAGTTTGAAAGACAAGACACCGGAATGGTGGCAACGAGTAATGTTTACAGACCAAAGTACGTTTTAACAAATTAGATGCACTAATTTTATTAGAAGATATGTGGAAGCGCCTGAATCCAAAGTATACCATAAAAATAGTCAAACATTCTCTTTTAGCTATGGTTTGGGGAGCAATCACAACACAAAGTCAATGTGGCTTGCACGTCAATGCACAAAAGTAGATAGATGTGTTGAAAATGAAAGTGAAACTGCATATAGAAATTACCAAAACCTGCATATTTCAGCAAGATTCAGGACCAAGATTCAGCTATAGTAAAGGAGTAGTTCACTAATAATAATATTGAATTATTTTCCAATTAGCCCTCGTTCTTAATGCTATAGAGAACTGCAGGAATATTATGAAGCAGAAAATTGCCGCAGAGCAAAAATTTGAAAAACATCTCCAAAAAATTTTAAAAGAGGTTTAGATTAATAAAATCATACCAGAAATTTATAAAACATTAGTTCACAGTATACCAAGAAAAATACAAGCAGTGCTTGATTTTAAGGAACATTCGACTAGGTATTAAAATATAACATTCGAGTCATTTAAACTCTATTTTTGCAATAATTTGGTGCTATAACTATTAATTTACTGAATATTAACAATTTCTGATAATTTTAAACTAATTTCTTCATTTATTTTACATTTCGTATCGCATTTATTCAATATACATTTTAAACTGCAAAATTGAAGTTAAATTTTTTGACGTGTTTAATTTTTTGACCACTACTGTATTTGCAAAATGATTAAAGAAACTTTCATCAAATTCAATCCTAAAAAAAAAAAAAAGATATAAAAAAGGTTTACAAAAATAATGCTTTTAAAAGCATTTAATTGTTAAATCAAATATAAAAAAACGACAATAAAAAAAATAATAATGATAATAAAAAAATAAAAAATAGATAATAATAGTAAAAAAAATCAACAAAAAAAACAACAAAAAACAACTAATTTATCAATTATAACTAGATCTACGAAAATTTTTTTTTTTTAGAAGGCAATTTTTTTTTAAAACTTTATAATATGTATTTTGTACATTGTAAAGCGTATTGTGTAATACGGTTGAAAATTTGAAATATGTTCGTCATTTTAAATTTTAATTCTCTCAAAACCATCATTCTTATTATTTTTGAATTGGTACCTCAAAGTATTAATAATATTTCTTTAAATATTTTAAAATAATACTTTTTACTTTTTTATGATGCAATTCTTGCGTAATATATATAACGTGAATCAATTTAAAGTTCTTATGAATACAGCGAATTCATTTATTATATATACCTTAGAAAACAAAAATTAAAGTTATCTGGAAAATTTTTATTTTCTCCATCAATACATTCAAACTATTGCCTAATTCTCATTGTCGACTAATGTTTAAATAAAACTTGTAACACCCCATGTGCCCCCTGTATAGGGGGATTAGTTATTATAATATTGTTATAATGCAAGTGTAATTTATCTTGTGATAATTTATTGTTGTGTTTGAAAAACCTTGTGTTATTTATATTATTTAGTATAATTTATCAGTTTTATACTATATATTTTAAAATATTAGAATATTAAATATATAATATGAAGCAAAAAAAGAATAAGTTTAAAAAGAAAAAGAGTATTTCGTGGTAACCAGTGGAACAAAACACCTACCCTAAAAGACGAAAATGTTGAGCATGTTTCAGTTAACGACAGCAAAGTTTCTTTAACAAAAGTTGGTTATAAAAGTAATGCAGAAAATTAAAATATTAAGATAAACTTCTCTATTTAAAAAAAAGTTATTAATAATATTGGCAGTTGTCCAGAATGTAAAAGTTGTATTGTTGTTACAGATTGTATTGTTGTTACAGACAAACGAAGTGGATTTTCTCACAATTTTAAATGTACCAAGTGTAAGTTTCAGTATTGCACATTTACATCTGATAATGT
Organism: Hydra vulgaris; assembly: GCF_022113875.1. Classification (NCBI taxonomy): domain Eukaryota; kingdom Metazoa; phylum Cnidaria; class Hydrozoa; order Anthoathecata; family Hydridae; genus Hydra; species Hydra vulgaris. Next base: position 48,397,075 of record NC_061161.1, on the reverse strand, counting down.
TAAAAAAGCTGTAGGGTAAGGTTGCCGATATTGTACCGGCGCCTAAATTATACTTTTGTTGTATCTAGTTATTTTTACAACCCAAAAAATATCTTTTACTTAAATTTTAGATGTTTTTGGATGTTTTGGATAAATAAAGATTTATTTACTTTGTGGATAAGTCATTTTGTAAGCTCACTTTGTCTTAAACCTCTTACAGAAAATCCAGAACAAAAAAGTTCTTCTTATATTAGATGGGCTTTCAACAAATACAAAAAACTTTGAAGCCTTAATTCTAGCTCGAGATCACAGAGTAGTAATGCTTTCTTTGCCATCACATTCTACTCATAGGCTACAACATTCTACTCATAGGCTACAACATTCTACTCATAGGCTACAACATTCTACTCATAGGCTACAACATTCTACTCATAGGCTACAACATTCTACTCATAGGCTACAACATTCTACTCATAGGCTACAACATTCTACTCATAGGCTACAACATTCTACTCATAGGCTACAACATTCTACTCATAGGCTACAACATTTAGGCAGATCTGAGCAACAATAGAAACAATTTCTACACATCCAGTGCAAACTTTTTCATTCGAGCGAAATCCAAAAAAATCAAGGGCTACTCTATTGAAACATAATGCACATAATGACCCACTCTCTAGCGTAAATTTATTATCATCAATATCAGTAAGTCTTTTATTTTGTTTCTTGCAATTTTACATTAATGGTTACACACCCACACACACACACACACACACACACACACACACACACACACACACACACACACACACACACACACACACACACACACACACACAAACGTTAATCTCGAAGGTTATCCATAATACTATTATTTTTAATTAAATTTTTACAAGCAGACAATTTTTAGATTAAAGAAAATTTGATAGAATTGTTATTGTTTTTTTTTTAGTTACAGTGTTTTGATATATTAATAAAAGCATTGCGTCCACTTCCAATAAGAACTTCTCTCGAAAGAAAAAATAATAATTCTAATACAACTAATAATTCTAATACAACTGTATTGACATAAGTAGTCCTTACAAATGTGCAATCTCTGGAAGAACTTTACTGCAATCAAATAAAAAATAAAGCAGGACAGACAATGTTTGAAAGAGTGCGACCAAGCAAATTAATCTCTTCAAAGTAATATCTTGTTTTGCTACCTTTGTGAAGAAAATATAAAAAAGAGTAAATGGCTTACATGTCAAGGCTGGTGCCATGTTAACTGTGCAAGTGTTAATCAAAAACAAAAACGTTAGATTTGTAACTTTTGTCAAAAATAAATATTTTATGTTTTACATTATTAATATAATGTGCAGTAACATTCAAAATTTTCTTACCGAAAATTCTAGCTACCATCTAAGTAAGTTACACTTATGTGGTAGCTAGAAGGTGGGGCAAAATGAGACAGATCGCATTTATAATGGTTGCAACCTCGCAATTTATTGTTTTAATGATTTTTAAAAGTTTAATTGTGCTCTAAAATTATTTAGTGTTATATATAGTATCTCGAGTCACTTTGAAGTAAAGAAGATGAAGGGAAGGACAACCATTAAATCTCTTGATTATACGACAATTACAAACTTATGTGTTTTATGACCATATAAAATTGACCATATAAAATGTTAATACCACGCAAAGATTTTAAAAAGTATTTACAAGATGAATGTTATTGTAATCATTTCTCGATAGGTACAACTTGAAATCATCTGCTAACAGTTTAACGCCGCAATCTCCATTATTGCAAGAAATATGTCATTAATAAAAATTAGTATAAGTATAATACAAATAATATTATAGTAATGGTGTGAGGTCAGCTGTACCCCAATCAATTAATACAAATAATATTATAGTAATGGTGTGAGGTCAGCTGTACCCCAATCAATTAATACAAATAATAGTACAGTAATGGTGTGAGGTCAGCTGTAGCCCAATCAATTATAAAAACGTAAGTCAAAGCATTGGAGTTGAGCTTGATGTTTAATTCATCAAATACACGCACAAAATAACTACATAAGTTGCATCTCGAATGAATTATTTTGTCACAACAGAAATGCCGCACATAATCATTATTGTCACAAACGAAACAAGTTGTTGGAGTAGGAAAAGTAGCTGTTGTTTTGTAACACAGGTCCCATTATATATATATATATATATATATATTTTTTTCCGAGCTCATGACAATGCTTCAGCAAGTAAAAAAAGTATTTTGCACTAACAGCACAAGATAGTCAAACTTTTGATGTTGAACCATGAAGGGTGAAATTTACTATAAAATGAACGTGAGATGGGAAACAGACCTCTTTTGACAAATGCAATATCAAAATTCATGGTGTTCTGTAAAAAGGTTATTTTGTCACTATTTGTATAACCTTGTTGCACTGCAAAAATGCTCTAAAAATATATGTCTGATCTGTACTTAGATTGTTCCTAACCTTATCATTTACCTCAACCACTTTTCCCAGCATAGCTTTAAACATTGCAATTAAAATATCCTTGGAATCAAAGTCTAGCGCATTCAAAATTTAACCACTGAAACTACTAGGACCTCTGGTACTTCGTCCATCAATAGCAAAAAATTTTTTCCAAAATGGTAGTTCAAAAGTAAACAACAGAAAAACAAGCCATTATACTGATCTTGTAATGCCTTCTTCTAATTTTTGAATCACAACATTTCTTCGGCCTGTATTGTTACAATATTTATTATTGTTACAACATTTCTTTAGCCTGTACTTTATTGTATTAACCGTGCCGTCACAAACAACTGTTGGTAGTGTACTTGCTGAATTTGTATTCAAAATTCAGCAAGTACACTACCAGCATTGGAATTATTAATAATATCTCATTTGCAACGTCAAATGCTTTACCTGTTTCTGGTACTATATGATCAATGTAGTTGTTATTTGGAAATAATACAACAACATGATGTTCTTCCTTTATACTTCCACGTACATCAGACATCTCAACAAAAGTTACGAATTATTACTCATTATATCCAATACAAACTAATTCTTGCATCTTGAACGAAATTCTTAAAAAATTTTTTTTTTTGCTAAAGACTTAGCAGACGTCTAAGTTTTGCAGGATCTATTGCAGTTTCTGCTGACAATAGCCTAATATTTTTTAGCACTGCATTCACTACAAGACAAGCGTCCCTGTTTCTAATCTTTCATCAGTCTAAAGCTTTGCACAATTCTCGATATTGCTTTCATGTTTCTGGCTTCTACAATACCATCATCAGATTTACCAATGGATATTCCTCCGTCAAGAACTTTATCAACCGAGTTTAGTTAAAGTTCTACGTCATCACCACCATCATTATCTGCATCATTGCTCATATTGCTGTAGATGTACTACACTAATGTCTTGTATTTCTTTTTCTGATTGCGTTTAAATCTCAACTCTTGTGCTGACTGACTTTGTAGCAGGAAATAATGATCACTTTTAAATATAAAACAGAACGTGTTAAAGGAGTAGTTTCCCGTAATATAGGGTAAGAAGGGGTAAAATGAGACACTTAAGCAGTAATTTATCTAACACAGGCCGCCTAACAACTTTTTTCTAATATCCTCAAATTAGGAGTTGCAAAGCTAAAGTGGTTTGGTCACCAGAGATCATTTTTGTCAACACCTATCCTGTTACATTTTGCTCTGCTATGCGAGGCAAATAAAATAATAATAAACAAAATAGATCTTTAAGAGGTTTAGCAAGATAAAAATTTTACAATATAATACAGCTATAATCAAACTGTCACTAGTCAATCATATAATCAAACACGCTGTCACTTGTCACATAAATCACATAATGCTTCACTAGTATTTTGAAATGAACAACAGTCCGAATAATAAAGTTATAAATTTTAAACACTGACTGCTTTTCTCTCGTTTTGCAGTATTATTGCATAATCCATTACAAATTTAATTAACAAATGTTTTTATTTATGCTACAGAAGATATTTTTTACTTATTTATTCATAATCATTAAATTCCGTTACCAATATTGAAACTGTTTTTTCAGGATATTGGAATCACCATGTCTTTTGATAAGGAGTTTTTCAATCATTGTTCCCGTATTTCAAGTATAGAATACTACGTATTCTTTTAAAATCCTTCATCACTAGCACTTACTAAACAATTCTCTACTTATCTTTAAAGCTTAAAAAGTTTACGTGCGACCTATACTAGTATCTTATTCTCCAGTTTGGAGCACTCACCTTTTGAAAAGTAGAAGTTGCATAGAAAAAGTCTAAAAATATTTTACCGAAATTTTTTGCAAAGTATTTTAAATTTCATACGTTAATTACTTATCAAATCTTATCGTCTTCCGACTCGTGTGTTGTGGAGTGTCATATTCCCCAACTCTCGAAACATGTTGTCTTCATATTAAAAAGAATGTTTAAAAAAAAAAATTGGGCTATGATTTTTTGATTAAAATAAGAACTATTATTTAATTAAACTATCAGTAAAAATGCATTATTTTAAAATAAATATATATACCTAAAGAAAAAAACTAACTTTTTAGTTTTAGTCGAGTCGAAGCTCACGTTCTTTGTTTAACCCAGAACCTTTTTTGCGATATGCGATTTTTTTGATGTGATAACTTATTTCTAATCTGATTTTTTTTTGATAAATTATTCTTAATCTTTCTGAATAATGAAACTATTCCTAATCTTTTTGAATTCGTTTAAGTTAACAGAAAGCTAAGTGATATATTTAACAATTTGAGTAGGTCAGATTTCTTTACGTATATAAACAAAAGATACGATGAGTTAAAATGGCGGAAAAACCTATTTAAGATTCCTTCTGGAAAAGCAGTAAAAGATTTTATATCCGAACTTACATTCTGGCTAAGCCAGTATAACACAAATTCCAATCTTCACGGTATTTTTTTAAAAGTATACCTCTTACTTCCCTCGTTACTCTTACAAAAGCCAACACGAAAAAGTAAAGCAAAAGAACATCTTGCCAAACTACAAAACCGTTTAATTATGTGGAGAAATGGTGATATTCATGAGTTAATACAAGAAGGTAAAAATATCCAAAAAAGAGTTCTTTTATCAAAACCTTGATTTTTACCAAAAAAGATTCTGCTAAAATATTTTCAAAGTTAATCTTTGAAGGTAAAGTTCGCAATGCATTAAACGCTATATCCGATAATTCCATGAGCGTTCTGTCATCTATCAACGATACTGTACTGAAAGATCTTATCTCTAAACATTCAAATTTCTTGCAACTTCAATTCGATCTATCCACGCTTGAATCGTTAACAAGCTTGTCTCTTGATTCCTCTAAGCAAAGCTGAAGGTGGAGTTAGATCGGTATTGGAGAAGTTCGGAGACGAGTAGTTAGGAAAATGATAAGATTTGTTCTAAGTCCTACATTCAAGAAGCTGCAGGACCAATACAAGCATGCACCGGTCTAGAAGGTGGAGCAGAAGGAGCATTTCATGCAATGAAAGAATTATTTTTATGTGAAGATAATAATGCAGTAATTCTTGTTGACGCAAAAAACGCGTTTAAACTGCTGAACAGAAAAACCGCAATACATAATATCCAATAAATGTGTCCTCCAATTTCTAAAATTTACAATGCTCAAACTGTTGTACGAGAGTGATAAATATTTTACACGCTTGCATGCAATCGCAGGTTTCCACAGACTTTTTTTTACTTAATAAAAACAACGTAAATCAAAGATATTAGCAATCACAAAAACGTTTAATCCGCCTTCATCAACTTTAGCAGCCTCCACAGCACCTACACCACCTTGCTCAGACACAGCTTCATCATCTTCAACAGATGATGCAGTACCTACTCTAACCACATACCAATTACCATCTTTCTCATCTACACCAGCTTCAGGTTTTGACAGGTATCAAGCATGTGTTGAGCGTTGCAAAAACAGTATCGAGATTGAGTTAAAGAAGTTTTTTCAAGCCAGAAATCAACCGTATGGTAAGAAATCGAAGCAGTATAGCATGTTAAAACTTGGCACAAAATGTATTACCGAAGAAAATGTAATATAGTTCCTCAGACAAAAAGATAAAGAAAAAGTAACAAAGGAAGCCGTGAAAGTTGCTAAACTTAACGCAAAGCGTAGACTCTCAATGCCAAATATTCAAATGCCTGAGCATAACTATGCTGAGCAACCTCTGCAAAACAATAATGAAGAACAAGTACTAGTAGCCAAACAATTAAAAGTTGCAAAATGTAAAATGTGTACAGTTACAAACAGAAATGTTGCAATGCGAGAATTTGATGTGTCGGGAGCGGTTGTGCAAAGAAACATGTTTACTAAAGAAATATGTAGTTGGAACTAAATTTTTTTGTTGCAAAAAATGTAAAAACTCTAATATAGTTTCTTAAATATAAGTTGTGCTAAAAAAATAATAAAAAAAAGTTAAAATTTAAAAATTCATTGTTATCTTAAGTGTGCGGTTTTATCAGAATGTCGCCTAAAACCGCACAATTTTTTTTCTTTACATTTAATATTTTCGATAATTTTATTATTATTTTTTTACATATATTTATATTATCTTATGTAGTTTTTTATTACCTATCTAGTAAAAAAAAAAAAAAAGAGGGGTCTGCAAATGGCGTAAATGAGATAGGGGCAGGGGGTCAATCATAAAATTAAAAAGACACTAAATTAAAAAAATCATCATGAAAAATTGGATAGGTAGATTAAAAACGTAGGTAGTTTTTGGGAGGTTGAGGGTAAAAGAGCGTATAGCAATATGCAATGGAAGGGGGATGGGGAGAGGGGTTAAAATAAAAACGTACGTACTTTATGGACAACCCCGAAAAAGCGGAACAGTCACTTACGGAAAAAACTTATGAAATACGTCATTATAGATATTAATTATGTTTTATGAACCAAAATTGTTTAATTAACTATGTAACTAAGAGCTATTTATCTATTGAAATTCAATAATGAATCAAAGGTTTTAAATGAGTGTCAAATTTTTATAAATAAAATTTTTCATATTAGTATTCAAAATATATAATTCTAAAATGTCATTTAAACAAACAAGAATTAAATAATGTAAATAACACAAATAACACTAACATTTCCAGGTTTGGAAAAAAAAAAGAAAATTTAAAACAAATAAATCACATTTATAGGATCATGTAAATGCGCATATAATTAATAATAAATTTGTAATCTGTCAACGTTGCAAAAACAAAATATCCTGGAGAATATATTAAATGGAAAATAAAATGGTCTGACGATTCAACAAGCAAATTTTTGCATTTAAAATCTGTCCATGAAATATTTGGACCATCAAATAGCAATAGAATTAGGAAGAAAAATTTAAAAATGGAAGAAAATGAAAAAATAGAAGTGGATGTCAACAGTAACTGTTGTCATCCACTTCTATTTTTTCATATAATACAACTGTTGTATTAATAAAAGGTCAGTTGTTTTTATTCATCTAAATAAAATAGATTTATTATTCAGTAATATTAAGCACTGTAACGCGTTCAAGAGACTTTGTATTATTACATCAAAATACTTAACCTCGAATAGTGTCGACACTCACCCAAACATACCATAGAAATAAGTATAATTGATTGAAAAATGACTTAACAACATTATTTTTATTTAAGGGATCGTCCGTAAATTACGCAACGCAAAATTTATTTAAAAAGCGGAACTATTAGGCTTTTTACGCGGCGATTTTCATAAAACTTTATCGGGTATTTTGATTTTATATTAAAATTTAGACTCTGCGAGGGAAAACTTTTGATCTTTTTTGTTTTGTTTATTGAGAAAGTTTGCGTTACGTAATTTGTGGATGATCCCTAAACAATAAATAATAGCTTTTTTTTTTTTTTTTTTTTGACAGTTTAATAATTGTTTTTGAATCTTTTCCGTAAGTGCACATTTCGGAATTCTTCTACTGTTGCGAAAGTCTTCTTTGTAAATGAATTGTTTTGCAAGCTTCATTACGCAAGACTTAGACGGAAAATAAATTTTTGTGAAGTGATAAAGAATGTGAAGACAGTATTTGGGGTTTTTGTAAAGTGTATATTTAAGGTATTTTACGATTTCGCTCGGTCGGTTTGCATCAAATTGACGTAAATAAAACTACAAAATATCCTTAACTTGGACATGATTGGTCAACTTGGTCAAAAGACCCTATTAAGAGCAATGATATTAAAATTTACGATGAAATGAGGTTTTTTAAAGGTGATGGTCCCGCAGCCCAATTTGAAGCAGGCCAACAAAAAGGAAGAAATTATGTGTGCTGGGTTTGTGACATTAATGTTGTAGAGCACTCAAGTTATTCACCTTCCTTACATTGAGCTTGCATTGATTGACAATATCGACAAGAAAAAGTCCTATTTACAGAAGAATCAAGAAGGAAAAGTCATGATAAAGTAAACAAGCTTTATACACATCTAAAACAAAAGAAATAATAACCGAATTGAATCAACACAGTGAAAAGTTCACTGAAAATGAATGGAAGAAAAAGTTGGGTTTAAAAATTAACAACAACATGTGTGGTATTCAAAGAGTTCAAAGTATTATATTTTATCACCTGATATCAGTTTACCAGAAATTGGATTATCAAAATATGAGTTATTAATAGAACCTCTTCACGACGTTTTTAATCACATAAAAAATCTTATTGCAGAACTGCCCCATCATTTTGATAAAAAAATAAAAAGAGAAATTGAAAGAATTATTGAGCTTTCTTTTGAAGGGAAAGATGTAAAAAGAGCTGTTGACAGATCATGCATAATAAAAACCTCTATATATTGTCAGCAGAAATTTCCTAAAAATCCTTTGACCGATATTTTTATTACAATGTGCCAAATTCAAGAATGAATATACAAACCAGAATCTGAATATATTATAAAATTCAATATTCTTCAGAAAAATGGTCAAATAGTTTAACCAAAAATAATTTTTAGTTTTACGGTTTTTTTAAAAAAGCTAAAAAACCTACTTTTCCCACCCCTCGTTGAAATTATATATATTTTATGATAAAATACAAATAATTTAGCCTCCTCAATTTGAATTTAACTTTATTTCACTGCTCCCTTTCCCCCTCTTTCCCATATAGGGGCTTTGGAAACTTAGCCACGTCCCTAAAATAAATAAATCAAAAAAGGAAATAAATACTTTTTTCAATAGTCAAAAAAGCAAGTAATTACGTTAAAAGTTTAAGAAGACTACAATACAAGACTGTATTGCACAAATAAACGTGTTTTTGCAATAAAATATTTAATGGTTTATTGCAGACCAGATATTTACCGGAAATATCTTGGTTGTTTAAATTGATAACCGACTGACGGCAGTTTTCTGAAAAGCACCTTAACTACGCTGAGTATGTAAATTCCGCAATAGCATTTTGAATTAAGGTAAATAAAAATGCGAAGTTTCCGCAAGTCTTGTATTTCGGCAAATAATAGGCGGTTCACACGAGGGTACATTTTATGGAACATTCCGTGGAACATGGAACATGAACAAATATCCTCTCGTGTGAACGCAAATGGAACAAAAATTCAAGGAACATTTGAGGAACTTTTGTACCGTCCCGCCAACCCAGAACAAATAAATGTTCCGGAACATTTATTTGGTTTTGTATAAAAAAATGGTGCCTATTTTCAACTATTTTTAAAACAAGTGTATGCATATAAGCTAAATGATTCAATAAAAATGCATTGCAAGATGCAAATTTGTTGTGAAAATAACTTAAACTATTTTTTTTACAAAGTTGTTGCCATCTTAACCAGAGTTTTTAGTTTTTTATCTCTGCATTGCCCTAGGTCTTGGTCATATATCAAGACAAGATTATCGATATAACTATTTGCCTTTCAACATGTTGCCTTGAAACTTTTAGTTTTTGCCTTCCATCTTTTTTGTTGAATTCAAAACATTTCTTCGAATATAATTTCATATCTTTATTCATTGAGTAAAAACTTGTGGTAATTTCATGCAACCAAGGAAATTCCGATCCCACTCGTGTGGGATCAATTATGATTAGACCAAATGGTGGGCAATTATTTAAAAACAATTATTTGACCATCACAAATTTCAAGTTATTTTTAACGATATTTAAAATTTGTATAAATAGAATAGAAATTTAATTATTAGTTTATTATTAATTTAAAAAGAAGTTATATATGTGTGTTTAAAAACTTAATCTTAAAATATAACATTACAAAGACAGTATTATTCTTATTAAGATCAGTTTTAATTTGAATTAACAAGAAGTATAATTCAAGGTAACATTTAACTTGCGTTAAGAAAGTTTAATTTTCATTGTTTAATAGTTTTTATTTAATTATATTCTTTGCAAGCATTGCTATTAATTCATTTTTAATAAACTTATATTAATTTTATTTATAAAATTCAACTTTGAACTAATAAGCAGAGTTGTTTATCATTGGCCTTGCCAACAGTGATAATAATAATAAAAATAATAATAATAATTATTATAATAATTATAGTAATAGAATTATAATCGTAATAATAATGATAACAATAACAACAATAACAATTGTTAATATTATTATCATTATTATCGTCATTGTTATTATTATTTATATTAATATTATTAATGATATTATTATTGGTATATATTGTTATATATGAGCTTTGTCATATATATTTTATTTATATGTCATATATATTTTATTATATTAGCTTTATCTTATCTTGTTATTTTAATATGTGAAGATTTCCATTAGTATGTTCCTCATAAATATTTTGTATTTACTTAATATTAGTTAATTTACTGTTTTTGAATAATTGTGAAAGTAAGACCTTTATTCAGAATATATATTATTGATTGACTGTATTGATATGACTGTACCTTATATCTTTGCCACAATGTACTACAATTGATGACATTTAAAAATAAAAATAAACAATAGTGTTGAAAGATCAATGTTATTAAATAACATAATTATCACATGGAAAAGTAAAAAAAAGTAAAAGTAGCATCTGAAAGTTTCTGTTCTCTTGGCTACCAGTTTTTGGCAATTTATTAAATTATTTAGTAAGCCCATAATATTATTAAATTATTTTAAGCCCATAACGTTTATAGCAATTATGAAGTTTAACCTTTAATTTTATTATTAACTATTTCTCTTCTTGTTGTTGTTGTTGTTATTGTTGCAAGATTCAATGTACATATCCTTTTTAGTAGGTAAAACTTTAATTTTACACAATGTCTAACAATTCAGAAAAAGAGTGTTTTGACGCTAGCACAACAAATATTGGTCTTTGCACATCTCCTTTAAATAAATTTGTATGGAATATGGCTAACACAAGAGTATTGTTAGATTTATGGAAAGATAATTACAAAGCATTAACATCTGCAAGAAGAAACACAAACATTTACAAACAAATGGCAGCTGAATTTTCAAATACATTTTATATCGTACCTCCGTTAACTGGATATCAAATTCAATCTAAAATTAGTAATTTGAGGAAACAATTTAGGTATGTACATATTCTACATTTAATGTTTGATACCTTACTGAAATACTGAAAGTATTTTACAAAACTAACCATGTGTAATAATATCTAATTGCAATTTAGTTTGTAACTGAGTGTTATATTAAAAATTACTTAAATCTTATTCAGTATTGAAGATTTACAGCTCGTTGATAATTATTTTGTTAATAATTTGTTATTTTATTATTCGTTAATAGTTCGGTAATTTTGTTAATAATTATTTCGTTAATAATAATTTATCCATTTAAAGTTATTTGATTAATGTTATACGGTGTTAATGATGTGGTTATATTTACTTATATTTATGTATATTTTTCATAGACGAGAAAAACTTCAAGTTGGTTCATCGGGAGGGGCTCCTAGTAAATGGTGGCCTCACGATATTGTTGCCAAAATAATAGGTGGTGAAGCTTCCTTTGACATTGACCTTTTATCTCAAAGTCAAAACTTTTCTACTCATAATTTTCAAGATGGTCAGGTAAGTTTAGTATAATTTATTGTTGTATATTTTAAAGTGCTATATATTTTTTAAAGTAATATAAACAAGCATGTTAACTATTTCTACAAAATAAGGTTTAAGAGGTTCTTAGTTTTGCAACATTTGGCAGACTTAAAACATAAAGATCAGAAACATATAATATAAAGTTTTTGAATTATAAAAGGGATCTTTTAACATTGGCTAGATCAATTTGTAAAATGCTATTGTCTAAATAGATCCTTTTTGTTTAGGGAAGGAAGGGAGTAAAATGACTTCAAGTCAAGTCTTTCAAAGTCAAGAGATAAATTTTGATTGAAACGTGATTTATAATCATTTCTCAAATGTGTAATTTTTTTAATGTGTATATTTTATTTACAGATTGCCACAATGGAAGATGGCAAGGAGACTGTCAGTATTTTAAATATTGAAGCTTTGGATAATACAAGTGATGTGCAATCAATTGTCACTATTCCTGATAAGGAACCAACTCAATCTACATCCCTATCGGCACATCTAGTTTCTTTTTCGGAAATAAAACCTATATACACCTTTTTAAGATGTAAATGAGAACATGAAAGTTGTAATTAAGAAGTCGTAATATGTAATTAAGAAACACAACATGTAATTGAGAAAACGTTATATGTAATTGAGAAACACAACATGTAAATAAGAAGTCGTAACATGTAATTAAGAAACACAACATGTAATTGAGAAAACGTAAGATATAATTGAGAAATCATAATATGTAATTGAGAAATCGTAACTTGTAATTGAGAACACATAAATTAAAATAGCAAATTCACAGTCTAAGTTTGTAGGTTGTTACAAAAGGTCTTTTTGGACATGAATTTAAGTTATAATCTTAAATTTTGCTTTTGTATGCACAAGTAATAATAATGGAATTGAAAGATCGTTGTGTTATATGCCAATACACTATGACCCGAAAGTCTGTGATTAAGCTAAATCCGTGTCAACATTTATGTCACCAAACTTGTTTACGTCCAGTTCTGGAACAACCAGATTCAAGTTGTCCGATTTGTCGGCATGAAATACACACAACTGAACAAGTTGAAAGGAAGCGTTACGTTTTATCTTCTCCAAATGACAGGAGAAGAGTTGTTGAATGTGCGGAGCGATTTAAAGATTGGGTGAATCTCGCGCAAACGCTAGGTATCAAATATAAGACAGCATACAATTGGGTTCGCAGCGGAAATTCAAATTTCATCGGAAAAGGAGGTTTTAAACCGAAAAAGTTGACCGAAGATCAAATCGAAGAAACATTAACATGGATTGAAAATGATTGTCAATTAACATTGGTGGCCATCAAAACAAAGATATTAAGACAATTTAACATAAACGTTAGCACAACAACAATAGCAAATTACCTTGAAGGCAGATTGTTCTCATTAAAAAAAGTGCACAAGGAGCCTTCTACAATGAACAGTTATAACAAAAAAAAGCTGAATATGTTAGAAACATCAACGAACATATCACAAATGGTCGTCAGATAGTTTGGTTGGATGAAACAAATTTTAACCTTTTTTGTAGAAAAACGCGCGAGACAAGGAAAAAGAGCAATTATGAAACTACCTGCTTTAAAAGGTTTAAACATACACTTGATCGCAGCTATTTCAACTACAAATGTCGTCATGATAGAAACTCGCAGGGGATCATTTAAAGCAGATTCCTGTAACGAGTGGATGTTGGCTATGTTTCACCAGTGGGTTACATCCGGGAATCGTTTGGAGGATTTGGTCGTCGTAACAGATAATGCTCCTTGTCACGCTCGTTTGCAAAGGGTGTTTGATAATTTACCAGCTCAGTTGTTACGTTTGGGACCTTACAGTCCAATGTTGAACCCGGTGGAAACGATCTGGTCCAAAATTAAAAGTAACGTTAAAAATGCAATTCGCATTCCACCTGTATTAGGTGACGGGATTGCGGAACAGCGCATGCAGTACTTAGAACGAATTGTAATTTAATGGGAGGAGATTGTGCACGTGCGGTACAACACACAACCACGCACTATGCGACTATTTTAAATATGGAAGACGTACAAGTTGATGCTTAAATGATCAATGAAGTGATTAATTATATAATTTTTAACTATAATTTTTAATTGAATTATAAATTTTTCCCTAAAATGTTTTTAGTGTTTATTATGTTAAATTCATTTGCCCAAAAATTATAAATTTTTCCCTAAAAAATTAAATTTACGCTACAAATCTTGCGTTATTTTTAAGTGCGTCATTTTATACGCTCCATTTTTTTACGCGCCATTTTTTTAAGCGCCATTTTACACTTACTCTTTTAAAGCGATATCTAAATTAAAATTTTCGTGTTCTTAATTACATCTTTCTATTTCTTAATTAAAACTTACATTTTCTCAATTACATGTTACGATTCTTAATTACAATTTTCGTTTTCTAAATTACATCTTATGTTTCTTAATTACAACTTACGTTTTCTCAATTACATCTTACGTTTCTTAATTACAACTTTTGTTTTCTCAATTACATCTTACGATTCTTAATTACAATTTTTGTTTTCTCAATTACATCTTGAAAAGGTGTAGACACGTATTTTTCACGATCCAGGCGTAAACCAAAAGCACGTGTTTATTACGGGCAGTTTTACTAGAGTTTAACACGTGTTTTTTGAGGTTTTAAAGTCAAATTTAAATGTTGCATGTTTTTATCAGTGGTTTCACATTCCTTACGGAGAGTTATTAAAATATAATACTACGTTTCCATAACGGTGAAACCATTAATACTTTAACTGGTAGTTATGGTAAATAGTAATAGTTAATTTCACGGAATAAAAACCATTTAGGATACGTGTTATTCTATTTGTTTTAGAAGGTTTTAAAAACGCAACAGAAACCAAACGTAACTATTTTCTGAGTTGTGCCGGCTGGGATCTGGCTGCAATAAACGAAGGAACTCTGATGATGAAAAAACTTTGAATAAAATGGCAAAAACTGAACTGGTGAGAAAAAATAAAAAAAACAAATTTTTCTTCTGAATATTTAAAAATAGCAAATAAAAATCTAGATGTTCAAATCCGCTCACAAGTGCTACGAATCAGAGAGGTTGTTGTTTTAGAGCGTATTTGCGATGCAATTGAAAATGCATCTATAGCCCAAGTAGATGTGTCTAAAGCCCAAGTAGAACATTATAAATTTTAATTAAAAAAATAAGATGTTCTATTAGTCAAGATATCTTTTTAGTAATTATGTTAAAGTTGAAAGGTTAGTATTTTTTCAACAGTATACCTTGTTTACAATTCTATGCAATATATATTTCATAAGGTTTTTCAATGTTTTAACTAAAGATAAGCTTTTTTAACTTTTATTAATTAATTTTATAATTATATAATTTTATAATTAATTTTATAATTTTTTTTTTTATAATTAATTTAACTAAAGAGATGGTTAGTAAAATATTGTACAAGCTTGTAGATGAAGTTCTATTTATATACATTTTTTTTATGTTACCATATTACTATTATCAAAGGAATTTTTACTTTATGTAAAATAAAAATATTTTGTGATTTTAAGCATTAAAATGCATATCTGGTGGTATTTTTTAAATTTGTCATGTTATTTTTTAAATACCTTTTTTTGTATCTCTATGCTATATATATTTAGTATTTTTACCAAAAAATTTTTTTTTGCGATATGAAGCAAGCCTGTAGATGAATTATAGTGATATGTTTTTTGCCAACGTATTTTGTTTTTAATTTATACAATTTGCATTACATGTTTCATTTTTTTTTTTGTTAACAGATCATGCTGTATCATTTCTAGCAAAATGTTTTTTAAAAATGTGTTTTAATTTCCCTTGAATTGTAATATAATAAGTATTATATTTATTTAATATATTTATATAGTTCTAATAGCTTTTTAGGGAGACATCTGTAAAGGAAAAAGCTATTGGAAAAACATGTAAAGCGTTTTGGCCGTACTTCGATCAAGAAGTAGAATATTAATCAAGGATGAATCAATCACCCATTTTCATGTTTAGATTTAGCTTCCTTTAAGTTAAATCAACAAGAGTATCTGATTAAAAGAAAAGTTTGGGTTAGGCCAAAAAGTTCTCAATGGTTTAATGAGATTTTTAATCAAATGGAGGAATGTGAATTTAAAGAGCATTTTCGAGTAAATCGTAACACATTTAATTTCCTAGTTAATGAATTGCATCCACATTTAGGCAAAACTACCACAACTATGCGAGAGCCTATTTCAGTAGTAAAACGTGTTGCAGTTACATTACATAATCTAGCTTCATGTGAAGAGTATCGTGTTGTCTCTAGCCTTTTTGGCATAGGAAAGTCAACAGCAAATTTAATTGTTCATGAATTTATTAATGCTGTTAATGACATTTTGCTCCCTAAATATATTAAATTTCCATTGTCAGTGGAAAATTTAAATAAACATAGCAGAGATTGCGAAGCTATTCTTGCTTTTCTACAATGCGTTGGAGCTGTTGATGGAAGCCACATCCCTATTTTAGCCCCTAAAGATCAAGCAATTTCTTATTATAATTATAAAGGGTGGTATGCCATTGTACTTTTTTCCGTTGTAGACTGTCAATATCGTTTCATTTATACAAGTGTTGGATCGCCTGGTAGAAATAATGACAGCTATATTTTGCAGAATTCTTCTTTAGAAAGCAATTTTAGACTCAAGTTTATTTGATAAATGTTGTAAAGAGCTGGGCGATTCTCTTGTTCCGCTATGTTTGATAGGTGATTCAGCATTTCCTTTAACGCGTCATTTGTTAAAATCTTATCCTGAAAATTTGGAGCTTAGTGAAATTCAAAAAAATTTCAATAAAATACTTTGCGGAGCTAGAAAAGTAGTTGAGAATGCTTTTGGGCGCGTTAAAGCTCGATTCCGTGTAATTATGGAATTATGTATGGAATGCGATATTAACTTTGCTACAAGAATAGTTAATGCTTGCGTCACTCTTCACAACATTTGTGAATATTATGACGATAGGAAAAAATGTTCGTGACTCAATTGCTAAATACCTTTATGAAAGGGACAAATAAAGTAGTAATAATATTATTTATTATTTAAAGCTTAAGCTGTAATATGGTTATGTATTTACTTACTTTCCTTGAGGTTATCAAATGTGTCTAAATAAATAAATATTAAATATGTATGAACACAAAATGAGATTATTTTTAACTGGTCGTGAGTAATATATTAATGTATAATATGTTTATTCGGTACTATACCACTGATGGACTACTATTCTGTGTCGTCAAAAGCGACTAAAGGAGATGTGACCTATCTATAAAAGCCAAAAAACGGGATAACAAAATTCCAAGGTCACCTTTTTTATGGCGGGTATTTTGGGTTGGGTTTTTATTGTCTAACTCTGAGCTAGCTAAACCCTCAGCGTTATTTGTATTTAGTTTTACCTCTCATAAATGTTTAAATATTAAAAATTAATAAATTATATTAACAATGTGTATTTGCCAAACTGTTTATCACTAATTTTTATTCAAGTTTTACTTACCGTTTTTTTACTCGTTTTTTCTTTTATGTACCATCAAGCCAATTTTACATGTAAACGCTACAAGTAACATTTTGTGGAACATTTTGTTCCAGGAAAATTTGTTCCGGAATAATGTTCCACCGAACATCGCTAGTGTGAACATGGTATAACGCTATATAAAACTCTATAATTCTCACGTCGCGATATGCTACTTTGTCTTATGTCAACCTATATCGTGTGCTGTCTGGGTGTCAACCTATATTACTTAATAAATAGTAAACGTGTGTTATAATTTAACGAATATTATTCTTTAATTTTTAAATTTAACAAATTTTGCAATTTCATTTTTTTAGTTTTTTATTTAACTTTTAAAGTTTTAATTTAACAATTTTAACAATTTTTGTTTTTTACTTTTAAAAATTTAAGTGAATATAACAAGTTTTGTTAAATTCTCTACACATTACAAATAAGAGACATGTCCCTGTTATTCTAACATCTAATCTAACAAGTTGTTGTTATTTTTTTTTACAAAAAAAGGTTCAGCCCAAAATTAAAATTTTCTTTAATATGAACACAACTTGTGTACATAGTAATCTCTTTAAAGGAAACAAAATCTCCAACAACATGACATAACTTTTGAATGCAAACACTGGCTATCAAAACTTGAATATTCTATAATAACAAATATATATAAAAAGTAACAAATATATATATAAATACCAACTTAGAAAGATTAGGCTTTAAATAAATATATAGAACTTCTATAGAGTTTCTGTTAACTTCTATAAAAATTTTTATAGAAATTTTTTTTTTATTATTTTTTTTTAAAAAAAAGTTTATTGCAATTTCTATAGAAATTAATAGACAGTCTACAAAAATTCTAGAGTTTCTATAGGCCATATGTTTCAAAAGTTTGTAAAAAATTCTATAAAAATTTTTTTTCTGGGGATGTAATGACGTTTTTCTTTTGGCGCACTAAAATAAATCTTGTTTGTTTGATTGTTAAATCCCGTCTATTTTAGACTTGGGTATTGAGATGTAGGGAAGGTTTAACACACCTTGTCTTTATAATTTCATTTTTAAAAATAAACTTCACGTAAATGTAACAAGTTATCTATTAAAAAAAACTTTCACGCTTCAAAACTTGTGGCAATATTTAGATGCCACAAAACATGTGGTACCTAATTACATACTAGGGAGTGCGGAAAGGGAGGGGAGGAGATTTCGCACCGGGTGACACCATCATGACCTGACACAGAGTGGTGACATAAAAATGAATTTTTCGACACTTAAATGAAATTGTGATATTCTTTATTAATAAATTCGCTATTTCTTTTTTTCTTTTTTCTTCATTTCACTAAAAAGTTTTCGACTTTAGTTTAAGATCAAAAGATTGTATTTTTTATGCTCCAACTTTTCTTAAAAAAAAAAAAAATTCGAAACCCTTGTTGTTGGCCCTTCTAGTAAAAGTGTAGAGGAGTGACATAAAAAGTTTACCGCACTAGGTGACACCAATCCCAGCAACGCCAATGTCTAATTTACTAGTCACAAAATTGCTGTACCTATTTGCAAGACAAAATAATTGCGATACTAATTTGAAAACTACAAAACTTGCTAGTTCTAGCTGGTCTTTAGAAGTCTAGCACAGTGGACAAAGATGAAGGTAATAATTTATTCTTTTAAACTATTTACAGATAATAAAAAGATAATATTATACTAATTATGCAATAGGTAAATGATAAATGATTAAACTTACCAATTGTAACCAATAAAGATAAAGCTAAAGGTAAAAATTGTAATTAACAAAAAAAAACGTTGATTTTTGGCAACAAGTCTATACAATCTGATAAATTGTTTTTAAACTTATCAACTGAGCCAGATGTCGATGAAACTAAAAGTAAAAAAAAGATATAATCAGAAAAAAAAAAAAAAAATTAAATTAGGATTAAATCTATAATACAGCTTTAATGAACAGACTATACGCAGTTGATGAAAAATAGTTTTTAAACTTACCGCAGCAGATTTAGAAAATCTAAAAGAAAAAAAACTTAACAAAGTGAAAGCTGTAATTAACCAAAAAAAACTTCGTCAATACTGTCTTTTTTAATTTTAATCTAGTCAATGAAACTAAATTACGTTTTTTATTGGTAAGAATTTTATTGGTGTATTTTATTGTTTGAAAGTAATAAGGAATAAAAATATTGTGAAAAAAAGTCAAACTTACTCTCAATTTGAATATCTAATAAACTCTCCATGTTTGATTACTTAAAACCAAGGAAAAACAACACTAAAAGAAACTTTTTCATAGAAAATGCCTCCTAACCTTCTTCCCTCTCCCTCCTCCATCTCCGCTTTTATCGAAAAACGGAAATTAGGTACCAAAAGTACTTACAGGGTTATGCAAAATTATAAAGTGCTTTATGCAAAATTATAAAGTGCTTTATGCAAAATTATAAAGTGCTTTATTTAACAATAAATAAATGCCATTATAATAGTACAGGTCATTTTCAGAATTATCTAAGAATGCATAGGAATTAAAATACAATATTAAATTATATTTAAAAATTAAATGACTAACTGGCTGAAAAACATAAACCAAATCAGTAACGTTTTTATCTAATTAATGCAAGTTTTTTAAATTAATGTTAAAAAATAAAAATTTAAAACCTTACATAGCAAGAAAAAGTCGAATAACGATAACTAAGGAAATTCATGAAACAATTATAAACATGTCCAATTCGATAAATAATCATTCAACCGAATACATTGCTGAAACTTTAAACATTAGCCAAAGTGCTGTAAGAAACTGCATAAGAAATCATCGAGAAAGGCATCAAATTTGCTACTAAGGGAGAACGCCACAAGCAAACAATCAAAAACAAAAATTTGTTGTTCAGTGAAATCGAAAATACTTTATTTAATACGATAGCAATAAATAATGAACTGACACAAAATGAAATGGTAAATGAAGTTAATGCAGCAACCGGTATGATAATATCTCAATCAACAGTATCAAGGAAATTTCGGAAAATAAATATAACGCGAAAACTTTCATTGGTTCCCGAAGAACGAAATTCCCCAGCAAATATTGAAAAAAGGGCCATATATGCCCGCCGTATCTCGCGTATTTCTAGTGATAAATTGGTCTTTTTAGACGAATCAGGATTTAATCAGCATTTGAGAAGACGATCTGGGTATTCCCCAAAAAATGAAAAGGCATATTCCATTGTTTCCGGAAACAGAAATACAAATCGAAGTTTGATGTGTGCAATAAATATTTCTGGTGTGGTTGCTTATGAATTAAGAACTGCAGCTTATAATCCTGAAAGCTTTGAAAGATTTATAAGAAATAACCAGTGTAATTATTTCCGACAAAACCCAGACCATATACTGATAATGGATAATGTTCCATTTCACAGATCAAGAAGTATTATAGAAGTTTTAAATGAATTAAGAATAAATAGAGAATATTTACCGGCATGGTCTCCTCAATTAAATCCCATTGAGGAATTTTTTAGCATGATAAAGGCAAGATATCGCGGAATAAAAGCTTTAAATTATGAAATTAATATTAGAGATGCATTGGAAATAATTTTTAATCGAATGCGTGAAATTAACGAGGAATTAAGTGGATTTTGGAGATCAATGGAACGATGGTTGGAAAAAGCTAAACAAAACATGATTTTTGAATAAAGTAGTTGCTTAAATTAATATAATTTTTTTGAAGTCTAAATGTTAAATGACATGAGCTTATATATAGATAAATCATATATTCGATTTTTTTTATGCTTTAAATGGATTTATTAAACGATTCGAAATTTTGCATAAAGCACTTTATAATTTTGCATAAAGCACTTTATAATTTTGCATAAAGCACTTTATAATTTTGCATAAAGCACTTTATAATTTTGCATAAAACAATTTATAATTTTGCATAAAGCACTTTATAATTTTGCATAACCCTGTAACTAAATAATTTAACGATGAAATTTGGCTGCTGCAAAGAAAACGCACCAAAGGTAATGTTTATAAAAATTTAATTTTCTTTAAATAAAGCATTTATAAAATTTTAACTCTGTATCAAACAATGCTTCACATAGTATTAACTTTCGGTTTCTATGTTAAGTCTTAGACCATTAAAACATCTGTTTAATAGTCCAAGACCATTAATGTTTAATGGTCCAAGAGTTTTATTAAGTTTAATTTTCATTAAGTTAATTTTATTAAGTTTAATTTTCATTAAGTTTAATGGTCCAAGAGTTTAAAATTGGCAAATCTTAAGCTTGGTTTCCAATCGTTGCAGAAATGTTGTGCAACAATTGTGCAACAGTCGTGCGTTTTTGTTGTACAGCAATTGTTGCCAAAATTGGTTTGATTCTATTTCCGCAATTTTTGTTTTACGACATAAGTTTTGTCGTACAACCGACGTTATGTTGTGCAACTTACGCAAGAAAATGTTTTCATTATAAAGCATTATTGTTGTACAACTGTTGTACGACATTTCTACCACTATTGGAAACCATCTTTAGACTTTATTTAAATTCCTAATAAAATGATTAAATGTTGCAATTGTTTTTTAGTTTTTTTAGTAAATGGCAACGTTTGAAAGAAAAGTCGGCGAACTAAGTCTTTGTTTTTCTGTCAATATGCTATACGTTTGCACGTTCGCCAGTTTGTTGAACCATGTTTCTAAATTTTGGGTCGACCTGATGCTGACCCAAAATGATTTTGAATCAACAAATCTGATGGCTGTATCTATTACTGTTTGCTTGTTCTAAAAAGTAATTTTTTAGTTCTATTGTATCAGTTTTTTTTAATATAACTGTCTACAATCGACTTGTTGTTGTAAAATAAATTAAAGATATATTTTATGACAACCTATGACGGTGATGATTATGATCTATTATGAATATGATCGGCAATGATGATCTCCACAAGTTTATAGTAAGACTTATGTCAACGAGGTAAACAGTGCAAGCACAACTTTGAACAAATTACTATTGCGTCGAATCATGATCTGCCCGTGTAATAACAGTTTTGATTCCAAAAGAGTAAAATGACCGCGTAACAAACAGAACCGTTATAGGTTTCCCTACTAAATCTTGTTTGACAGAATAAAAATTCAATTTTCAAGCAAATCAATCAAATCAAGGTTGTTTTTTTCCGTTTTCTCAAATTTTTATTAATATCTTATTTCTACGTTGTTAAACAGAATTATGAGCGCAAAAGTACTTGTAACTTTTTTTGAATGTATTTCGGTCAAACTCAAAGTCCTACCTTGCAAGTCCTTATTTGCAAATTGGTGAGTTATAATTAGCATAAGTATTAGACACATTTATTTACCCATTTTATAGGAATGGACGCAGTTGAGTGTATATGCATCATTTTTTTTAATCAAAAAATTACCTTGAAATGGTTACTATTTAGTGTACTTTTCAAGAAACTACTGTCTATCGGTTAATAGTTTAAATAGTCGAAATATTACTGTAAAATTTCTGTTCTGCGTAACAAAGTTTTATAAATAAGATAGTTTAATTTCAAGTTATATAATCCTATTTTAAGTTTAAACTTTGATTGGTGCTGGAATTATTTTTACTCCAAAGACATTTGGAGTAAAAATAATACAAAAACAATACAAAGTTCATAAAAAAGAAAAGATGACCAGCTAATTAAAGAACAATTTTTCATAGCTGGAGAACATTTTAATTTGAGTGAAAAAAAATACTTTAAATACCATATCCAAGTGTAAAATATTTTGAAATTTTATTTAAGACAATTTTAAAGACTCAAAATTGCAAAGAACATTATAAAAAATTAAAACTCTGCATAAACAAAATAATTTTCTACTAACAAATATTACAATGTTGTTAGCATTCCTATATTAATATATCTCTAGTTCCATCAACCAAAACATTATTTCGTGTTACTCGTCATTCAGCAAAGTTTTTTTTTTTTTTTTTTTTTTTTTTTTTTAAACATGTTTATTTCACAACTACGAAGTATTTACAATTGACCAATCATCGATTGGCGAATAAAGATATACAAATATAAATATCGTAAACATAAAGTCCAAAATAAATAAGAGATAAATCTAAAATATTGTTACATTCAACTTTGAGACTTGATAAAAATAAATACAAAGTACACAATAGAATAACGTGAACGTAAAAATTATCCAAGAAATAAACCTTTTATATTCTTTCAATCAGAATAAAATATATATATATATATATATATATATATATATATATATATATATATATATATATATATATATATATATATATGTACATATATATAAAAGTATGATAAAAACAAGATTTGTATAAGAATTAAGAAAATAATTAATTGTTTGTAGTTATAGGAAGCTCGCAGAAGACTGGGATCAGTCTTGTCATCGAGTACCTTTTAGACGTGTAATACACATAAAAATCAGTTGCATACGTGGCAAATATGTATGTGATACATATATGCCTAAAAATTATTAATGTTACTAACTCCTTTTAGTATTATTTTTGTTAATTTCTTTGAAAAGTTACATTTTTTGTTTTATTAGGGTTGTTTTATATTATTTTAAATTTTTAAATTTTAAATTGGAGCTTAAAAAAACTCTTTGTAGTGGTTTAACTTGATTATTGTAGATTTTAACTTTCTTTTTAGGGACTGTTCGTTGTTTAAATTTATTAGCGATTCGTTTCTAGAAATTATTTTGTTAAATAAATAGGGACCACGATGTTTTATTGAAAACTTTGAGAGTTTAGTTTTTTCAAAGGGTATCTTAAAGTTTCCCGTTGCTCTTGTATTGTACTTGTTTACGTTGTTTTCAAAAAAGTGTGCTGTAAAATGTTCTGGAACCAGACTTAGTTTATATTTAAACATGAAAAGTATATTTTGATAAATATTAATTTGAAAAATATTTAAAGCGTTCATTTGCTCCAGTAGGGGTTGAGCATGAGTAAGTTTGTTTTTGTTGAACACTAGTCTTGAAGCGTGCTTTTGACGCAGATAAAGCGGTTTTAATTTAGTTATGTGGGTACTGCCCCATGCTATATTGGCATACATAAGATAGCTATGTATAAATGAAAAATAAACGAGTATTAGACTTTTTTGTGTCAAGAAAGATCTTGCTTTATAAAGTAGACCTATGTTCTTTGATATTTTTGTATTTATATAGTTGATGTGGGGCTTCCAAGAGATGTGTTCATCAATTAGAACACCTAAAAACTTTGTATTTTGAGCTCTTTCAATGGATATATTTTCTATAGTAATTGTTGGTAGGTTAAGGGGAAGCTTTTTAATTTGTTGAGTAGAGTGGAATAGAATATATTTTGTTTTATCTATATTGAGTGATAGTTTGTTTGATTTAAACCATATATTAATTTTTTTTAATTCATTATTTGTTTTTTTGAACAAGTCTTCAATAGACTTTGATGAGTAAAATAAGTTTGTATCATCGGCAAAAATTATAGTTTTGAAAATATTAGAGGCATTTGGGAGATCGTTAATGTAAATAAGAAACAAAAGAGGAGCAAGAATGGACCCTTGGGGTACACCACATTTTGTTTTCAGTAAATTCGAGTTGCTTTTTTTATCTATAACAACACACTGGTGTCTGTCATTAAGGTAGTTTTTAAACCAAGTTAAAGCTTTATTTTTAACGCCATAATTTTCCATTTTTGTCAGTAAAATCTCATGGTTGACGGTGTCAAACGCCTTTGACAAATCAATAAAAATTCCTAACGTGAATTTTTTTTGTTTAAATGATTTACTAATTCTATTTGAGAGATCAAGGATTGCATGCTCTGTTGCGTGTCGCTTTTGGAAACCGTATTGACCTTTATTGATAATTTTATTAGTTTTTAAATATTCATTTAATTTATTGTAGATAATTCGCTCAAGAAGTTTTGCAAATACCGAAAGGATTGAAATAGGTCTATAATTGTTTAAAGAGTTGGCTTCTCCTGATTTATAGATTGGTATAATTTTTGAGATTTTAAGCAAATCAGGTACAATACCCGTTGTAACTGATGAGTTAAATATTTGGTAAATAGGATTACGTATTTCCTCAAAAACATCTATCACTACTTTGCAAGAGATATCATCGATTCCTGGGGACTTGATTTTAAGTGATTTCTTAGCAATCTCAAGTTCGTCTTGGTTTAGTTCGTTGAAATTTAAGGAGCAGTGTGTGCCTGTTAAGTAATTTTTAAATGAATTGTTTGGGCATTGAATTTTTGATGCAAGATCAACACCAATATTGGCAAAGTAGCTGTTGAATTCATTAGAAATATCACGCTTATTGTTTGATTCCTTTTGATCAATTATTACTCTAGAAGGCATTTTATTAGAATTAGTTATACCTTTACCAATTATTTCCTTCATAATGTCCCATGTCTTTTTTAAGTCTCCATTAAATTTTTGCATTTGGTTGGAGTAATATAATATTTTATGTTTTTTTTTAATTTTTTCAAATAAGTTTTTGTATTGCTTCTAGAGAAATAAGTTCGCTTCGCTTCTATTTTTTAAATATTTTATGTAAAGTTTTTGCTTTTGTTTTGAGGATTTTCTTATTTCTTTTGTTATCCAAGGACAGTTTAAATATTTCGCTTTTATTACTTTTTCTTGAATTGGAAAACTCTTATTATATTCTAGCATAAATAAATTAATAAATTTAATGTACGCAGAGTTTGTGTTTCCTGAGTTACATTCTCGGTAGACTTTTTGCCAATTTGTTACCGATAGCAAGTCCTTAAATTTTTGAGTAGATGTTTCATCGATAATTCTTTTATAAAACAAGATTTTTGAATTATCAATTTTTCTGGAATCTAGTGATAAAGAAAAGTAGATTGGAAAATGATCTGAGATGTCTGTTTTTATTATTCCTGTTTTTAGAGAAACATCTTGTATTGAGTTTGTTAATATATTATCAATGGCAGTGGTAGATTTGGAAGTTACCCTGGTAGGTTTGTTGATAATCGGGAAGATATTGAGCTGAAACATGTCGTCAAAAAAAATTTTAGTAACCGCATGTTCGTTGTACTTTAAGATATTTATGTTTATATCTCCAATTATGAACAATTTTTTTTGTTCTCTATTTTTTGTTATTAAATATTTCATATAGTTTGAGAATTTACAGGTATCACCATCGGGTGGTCTGTAGCACGTAGAAATTAGAAAGTTTTTTGACGCGTTCGTAACTTCCATTGTGAGGACCTCAATATTTTCATCAGAGTTTGAGAGATCATTTCTTAACTTAGTGTTTAAATCATTTTGTATATAAATCACAATTCCTCCTCCTCTTTTGTTAATAGATCTTTCTTTAGAAAATATTTTATAGTTTGGAATTTGGAGGTCAGAGTTTTTTTCTGCTGTTTCGTTGGAGCACCAAGTCTCTGTAAGGCAGATCATACTGAAAGTATGTTTGCATTCAAGGAGAAAGTTTTTTAATTTGTCTATATTTATAGGTAAACTTCTGATATTTATATGTATTGCCGTAAAATTATTTAGAGTGCTTTTAAGTTCAACTTTAAAATTTTTAATATCAAAGTATACAGAATCAGAGTATTTTTCGTTTAAAAAAAAAACTCGTCATAACGATTTCGTGGTAAATGTTTATTGACAATTTCAAAGATATTAAAACGCAGCGTTTCTAAGTCTATTGTTTCATTAACCATAATGGTTTTTTAGAAATTAAATTTTTTAAAAATTTGCTCGCTAAAAATAGCTGTTTATTTTTTAAATTCTCTGCAATAAATTTTATCAAATTTAATAATGGCGTACTTACCAGCTTTACGAAGTCGTTTCACTTCTTCCCATAATTTCTTACGATGTTCAATCGTTTCTTTCGCGTAGTCTTCGTTTATGTAAATCCCAGTCTCTCGTAATTTTTTGGCGCTGTTCAAAACTTTAGTTTTATCTAAAAAATTCAGTAGTTTGAAGATTATTGTTCTCGGTGGTTTGTCTTCTCTTGCACTTCCAATACGATGTGCTCGTTCGATTTCAATTTCTTCAGATATTTTTAGCTTATTTTTAATTATTTCTTTAACCGAGTTTCTACAATCTTCCCAGCTTTCACCTTCTATTTCTTTAATACCATCAATCCTTAAATTGTTTCTGCGTGAGCGGTTCTCTAAGTCCACAGTTTTTTTTACTAAATAATTTATATCATACCCCAAATTTGCTTTAACTTTTTCTATTTTTTCCGTAATATTTGCTTCTTGAAAGTTTAGGCTCTCTTTAATTTCATGTATATCTTTTTCAATGATAGTATTGTTTGATTTATTTCGTTTAACTTCGTATTCAAGCTTATCTAGTCGTTCTGCGAGAATTTTTAAGTTTCCACTTATTATTACTGTAAAGTTTTTTTCTTGCTCTTTTAATAACTTGCTTGTTTCCGATAATATATAAGCTTTTTGTTCTTCAAGCTTGCTTGTTATTAACTTTTCGATGTTTTTTAACGTTAGATCCATTTTTAATTTGTTAGTAAGTTAATAATAATAATAATAAAAAACACGTCCGCTCGCGGTGATCTTGAAAATCAAATTCACATTCTTTTACTGTATATGTTCAAATCTGTATAATCAAAGTCACATTCTTTTACTGTATATGTTCTTCCATCGTCTTTTACTGTATATATTCCTCCATCGTCTTAAAAATTTTATTCATCTAGTTACTTTTATTATATTATATTTATAGTGAATTTTTATAACTTTTAAGTCTGTCGACCGATAACTTGCTTTTCAACTATATTCTTTGTTTTCTGTTAAATACCAACTTAAGTATTGATTGCTAGCAGCCTTTTTGAGAAAGTAAAAAATGTCAAGGCCAGAGGCGGACGCATGTTTAAAGCTTAAGACGTCAAAAAAAGCGCCTTACACCTTGTTTTAGGTTACGTAACTATACCCACTGCTCAAATAAAATTGTGGAGGTGTGGGGGGGGGGGGGGGGGGGAGAGGAAGAAGAGGACTATACTAACTTGTTGTATTAAAATATTAATACTATAATTTCTATTGAAGAAAACTTTAAATGACTTACCTGAGAGCAATACAACCATTTTACTGTCTTTTAATCAAGACAAGATACAATTTCTGCGCAAAAATTTCTTCTTATTGTTCCATCTATAAAACAACACACAAGGCCTTCATTACTAACGACACACAGCAAGCGAAACAAAAAACCTTCATTATTAACCGTTTTATTATTGTTATTTATAAATTTATCCAAGAAAGTTTCATGAACTACGCTTAAATTAACAAGATCCTCGGTTTTAAATCTTTTCAGAACATCTTCAAAAAAGTTATAACCCTTGCTTTGACATTAAAATTCAAAAGGTCTTTTTAGTGTACTTTAAAAATCATAATTTAACAAAAGTATACTTTATTGAGAGTAATTTTATTAAATCATGATACACCGGAGTACATTCGCAACCAATCAATTACCAACTGTTGCAGATGCTGCAAAGTATAGTTTACGCAGGTGAGTTTATTTTTAATTAAGTCAGATTGCTATTTTAATAGCAAAGAACCAATTAAATTATCCAATTTTCTCATATCCTGAAAAGAATACTTTACATTAGAAAGATTTGTAAAATAAATTTTACTATCTTTGCAAAGCATAGTTCTCACTGCAAACGTTTTTCAAAATAAATTTTTTAACATAAATGTAAAAGTCGGCAGTGTAATATTCCACTGGTGGTTGGTAGACATCGTAAAAACAAAATTTATATTTATTTTTTAACCCAGTCACTGGTAAAAAAATATGTATAAATAGGCAAATTTGCAGGACTTTACGGTGTTTAAATCTCTGGTTTTGCTGAGTAGTCTACTGAATTGAGATAATTCCTTTGAGAATCTCAAACTTTGGATTATAAACAATTACGTAGTTGATATATTACAGCATGTCAGAGTTATTTAGAGGATTGTGGGTATAAAAATTATTGATATAAATGTTGGATTGAAATGTCAACAGATATTGCCTGAGACAGTTAAAAGTTTTTAAGTTAAGAACTCAGCAAATAGGAGTTTATTTCTTAAAAATGGCTTATAAACACCCCCCCCCCTCCTCTCATTCGATCTACTTTTACAAATAAAAATATAGAAAAATATATTATATAAACAGTTAAATTAAAAGTTCAATTTTTTTAATCAACTGATTAGAAGCTTTTTGAAACTATATGAGTTAATCAAAATAGTTCAAGTGTTTGTGTTTACGATCTACTTTTACAAACACCCCCCCCTCCTCTCATTCGATCTATTTTTACAAATAAAAATATAGAAAAATATATTATATAAACAGTTAAATTAAAAGTTCAATTTTTTTAATCAACTGATTAGAAGCTTTTTGAAACTATATGAGTTAATCAAAATAGTTCAAGTGTTTGTGTTTACGATCTACTTTTACAAACACCCCCCCTCCTCTCATTCGATCTATTTTTACAAATAAAAATATAGAAAAATATATTATATAAACAGTTAAATTAAAAGTTCAATTTTTTTAATCAACTGATTAGAAGCTTTTTGAAACTATATGAGTTAATCAAAATAGTTCAAGTGTTTGTGTTTACGATCTACTTTTACAAACACCCCCCCTCCTCTCATTCGATCTATTTTTACAAATAAAAATATAGAAAAATATATTATATAAACAATTAAATTAAAAGTTTAATTTTTTTAATCAACTGATTAGAAGCTTTTTGAAACTATATGAGTTAATCAAAATAGTTCAAGTGTTTGTGTTTACTATCTACTTTTACAAACACCCCCCCTCCTCTCATTCGATCTATTTTTACAAATAAAAATATAGAAAAATATATTATATAAACAATTAAATTAAAAGTTTAATTTTTTTAATCAACTGATTAGAAGCTTTTTGAAACTATATGAGTTAATCAAAATAGTTCAAGTGTTTGTGTTTACTATCTACTTTTACAAACACCCCCCCTCCTCTCATTCGATCTATTTTTACAAATAAAAATATAGAAAAATATATTATATAAACAATTAAATTAAAAGTTTAATTTTTTTAATCAACTGATTAGAAGCTTTTTGAAACTATATGAGTTAATCAAAATAGTTCAAGTGTTTGTGTCTCCCTCTAAAAAACGTCAAACAAACATTACACAATGATAGTTTCCGACAAATTATAATAAAACATTGAAAGTCGGTCTTACTAAAATTTCAGATTTATTTTAAAAAACTTTTCCTGAAAACTTTATGTAAATCGAGTTGTGAGTGTGTTTTTGAACCGCAGAAAAAAAAAGGCAAAACATAAAAAAAAATAAGAAAAAAAAGTATAAAAACTTTAATCAAATTTTATAAAATTTTTATAAATAGTTAATAAACACCAGGTTTTTTTTCTAAAACTTTTATTCTGTTTTATGATTTAATTCCATCCATTTGAATCGAAAAATATTTTTTTTATTAATCGGTCAATAGGTTTTACAAAGACAGCGTCAATTTATTAGTACGTTGCATTTATTTATAATAAAAGCTCCATGTACAAAAAGCAGGGTTAGACTAAACTCCAGGTACGAAAAGCAGGATTAGGATATATATATATATATATATATATATATATACATATATATATATATATATATATATATATATATATATATATATATATATATATATATATATATATATATATATATATATATATATAACTTCATACTAATATCAAAAAAAAATTTTTTTGCAAAACACTAAATCACTAAATCAAATTAAAAGGAAGTATATTTTCTTTTAGCGTTCATTTTCGCAAGATTGCCAACAGAGCCAGAAAAAGTTTTTCAGACATTTTAGAGATTTTTAATAAAAACTAAATGATAATATAAAAAGAATAATCACATTATCTGAGGTAAAATAAAATGTGGAGAAATCACGATTATTACCTCAAAAATAAAATTTAGAACCAAGTCTATTTTAAACTCAGTACGTTAAAAACTTTTACTTTTTTTTTGTCATTTTAATTGCTAGGTCATTTTTATTGTTATTAATTACTTGGTGTAAAACATCTCTTTAAGTAACAAAATATGGAATCGGAATCATATTCAATTGAATGGGTCATTTTATTCTTTTCTAAGCAAATATTTCAAAAATGGGTCATTTTACTCTTTTCTAAGCAAAATTGTATGCTTTATAAAAGTTCTACCATGTACCAGAGTTTCTAGTACTTGGCCTTGTTTTATGGGCAAAAACTAGTCTTAGCTTTGTCCATAAAAAAGGAACATAAAACAAAACAAGAAACCTATCCCTATTATCTCTGAACACCTGGCTTTGGTCTTTGATTTTTCTATTGAAATCAAAATATCAAATATCAAGATATCAAAACGGCATTTATTAAACATGGACTTCGATATATTAGATTTCAAATATCTTTTTTAAAAACAATTTAAAAGTTTTGAATAAATAAGCCGTCTACTTTTTTAACTTTTTGTTTAAAGTTTTTGTTGATATTTATTAATTAGCCCTAAATACTTATTTATGTTGCATTATTTTTAATAAAACTCAACGCAATTTTTTGTGATTAATAATTCTCACGATTATCTCACTTTTGTATTATTTTATTTTATTTTTTTAATTATTCCGCTGGAAGATTGTTGGCAAAAATTTACTTTAATGCTAAAGTTTTGTAGGTACTTTTACTGTTTTATTTTATCACTTATTAGTGATGTAAATTTTTGAAAACGTTTAAAAACAACAATTTAACGGGGCTCGGTGATAAGACAAGTCTGTCTTCTTTTTGCTCCGGCCAGGATTTCATTTCTTTTTTGTAATTTTTAACAAACGGCAAAAAATAAAAAATAAAAACTATAAAAAAATTAAAAAAAAAAAAAAAAAAAAAAAAATATATATATATATATATATATATATATATATATATATATATATATATATATATATATATATATATATATATATATATATATATATATATATATATATATATATACTATACAATGAGCAGATCTATATCTGACCATGGAAGTATAAAACAGATGGAAGTTCATCAAGCCGCAAACATCAAAGCAATTTCAAGTCGTCTAGGGAGAATGCTTGTAACCGACAATAAAAAAAAACAAGTTTTACTGGATAAAAATACAACAAAATTCACTGAAATGATCTTTATTAAAACATTAAAAAATGAGTTTTTCTAGGGATATGTTGCAAATTTTTAACCATGAGTAATTGCAATTATTGAACAAAAGGTTCATTAAACTCGGTAATTAAATAGAACCACTTGATTTTAAAAGCATATGTTAGTTTAAACTTATTTTCTTGCTTCAAGTCATAACACGACATTTGATAAAAAAGACAACTAAAACAATTTTTTAAATATCAAAAAAAATGTTTTCTAAATAACTAAAGTTTAAAGTTTCATTAGCTGTATATGATAACTCCATTCATTCCTGTAGTACTCCATTCATTTAATATAAAGTTTATAAAAAAGTTGTTGTTTGCCGTTACTTGCGCCATTTTTAATGTTTTTATTGAATATTATTGGCGACGTATAAAGATTAAGCGTATAAAGATTAGGCGTTTAAGTCTGGATGTCGTTTTCTTATTGTTTACGAAACAAAAGGTAACAAGCATAGTCCCAAAGAATTTCAATACGGTTAAACTTCCATCTGTTTTATACTTCCATGATCTGACTCAATGCTTGAAATTTAAATGTTTATGAGTGTTGTAAAATCTTATTTGTGCGGCTAGGAGATTTATATATACTTTGTACATATAAATCTCCTAGCCGCATTTGTGCGGCTAGTTTATATGTACTTTGTACATTTAAACGAGCTTAGTACATATATAACTGATCATTTTCCAATATTTCTGTGATTCAACTCAAATTTTAAAATTAAAACCAAAACTGATTATAAAATAAGTAAACGCATATATAATATAAACAATATTGAACAGTTTAAAAAACAATTATCACTGCTTCATTGGAAGCATATAAATTTTAATGACGACGCAAATAAAATTTATGAAAATTTTTTTAAAACCTTTTATTCTGTCTATGATACCAATTTTCCTATCTGTGAAAAAACAATAAATCAAAAAAGCTTAAATGTTCCTTGGATAACTAAGGGTTTTAAAAAATCATCTAAGATCAAACAAAAGCTATATATAAATTACTTAAAAACAAAAACATCTTTAAACGAAAAATTATACAAAGATTACAAACATCTATTTGAAAAAATACGTAAAAATTTAAAAAAGAATTACTACTCGAAATTAATTGAAAATGTTAAGAACGACTCTAAACGTACTTGGAAAATATTAAGAGAAAGTGGAAAACAAAAAACTTGCTCAGGTTCCCTACTGCAGGTGATTAGAGTGGATAACAAAGATATTTTTGAACCTAGATTAATAGCTCATGAGTTTAAAAAATTCTTTATTGATATCGGTTCGAAACTAGCAAATAAAATTCCTAATACCCAAGTTGTGTTCAATAACTTTTTAACACCGATGGATGATTGCATTTGTTCAAATAATTTATCTTCTGAGCTATCATTTGAGGAGTTTCAAGTGTCGTTTAAATCTATTAAAAAAAACAAAGCCCCTGGAGCTGATGAAATAAATGGAAACATAGTCTTAGAATGCTTTGAATTAAAAGATATTCTCTTTAAAGTTTTCAGAGCGTCAATACAACAAGGAGTTTTTCCTGATAAGTTGAAAATAGCTAAGATAATCCCAATACACAAAGAAGGAGACAGAAATAATATATGTAACTACCGACCTATTTCTATTTTATCAACATTTTCAAAAATCTTAAAAAAAATTATTTACAATAGATTATATACTTATTTTAAGGAGAAGAATTTTTTTTATAAAAATCAGTTTGGCTTTAAAAAAAATAGTTCTACTGAGCATGCAACCATTCAATTCGTCCGTGAAATCTCCAACTCTTTCAAAAATTCCCAATTGACTATAGGTATTTTTTTGGATTTATCAAAAGCATTTGATACAGTAAATCATGGCATTTTGATTCATAAACTTAAATATTATGGAGTGAATGGTGTAATTTTGAAGTGGTTTAAAAGTTATTTAACAAACCGAAAACAATTCGTTTCTTTTAACGATCCTTATCAAAAAAATGTTTTAGATATTTCATGTGGTGTTCCGCAAGGATCAATTTAAGGGCCACTTCTTTCAAAAGTTATTTAACAAACCGAAAACAATTCGTTTCTTTTAACGATCCTTATCAAAAAAATGTTTTAGATATTTCATGTGGTGTTCCGCAAGGATCAATTTAAGGGCCACTTCTTTTTTTAATATACATTAATGACTTGCATAAAGCTTCTAATCTTTTAAGTATTATGTTTGCGGATGATACTAATTTATTTTTATCTGATAACAATATTAATAAACTCTTCACTACTATGAATGAAGAACTCAAAATAATTTCTAGCTGGTTCAAATGCAATAAAATTACCCTAAATGTTAAAAAAACAAAATAGATTCTTTTTCATTCGATAACTAAAAAACGTTATTTACCCCCAACTCTACCAGATATTTTTATTGACCATATTAAAATAAAAAGAGATTGCGCCACAATATTTTTAGGCGTATTCCTTGATGAGAACATCACATGGAAGCAACATATTGATTATGTTGGTACTAAAGTTTCAAAAAATATTGGAATTCTTTATAAGGCCAGAATCTATATAAATAAAAAAGTTTTATCCCAACTTTATTATGCATTCATTCATAGCTATATGAATTATGCAAATATTGCTTGGGCAAGCACTGAAAAAGTAAGTTACAATCTCTCTATCGCCGTCAGAAACATGCAATACGTGTAATTAATTTTGCTGATCATTTTTCTCACTCTAAACATCTTTTTTCTGAAATAAGAATACTTAATATTTACGAACTTAATATTTTTAATATTTTATGCTTTGTATATATATGTAAAAACAATCTTTCTCCTGCCGTTTTTAATGATTTAATTACTTTGAAACCTACCAATAAATACTCTCTAAGAAATAACAATCTTCTTTATGAGCCTTTTTGTCGAAAAAGTTTTAACCAATTTTGCATTGATTATCGTGCACCCCATCTTTGGAACAAAATTGTTTTGCCTAATTTTAATTTTGATCTACCTACTTCTTTGCATCTTTTTAAAGTTAAGCTGAAAAATATTTTTCTCTCCCGTATTATCAAAATTTGACAATAATATTTATATTATGGAAATATTTATTAAACTTTGTTATATATACTACAAAGTGATATACGTATGTATATTTTATTTTTATTTTGTTGTACTTATAGTTACTTTATAATATAATATTTTGTTTACACTAGTATAAAGTTCTGACAATAATATCTTACTGATCTTCTTTCAGATACCTAGTTTTTCAAAAGTTAGTAGTATTAGCTTACTTTATAATTTGTATTAATTTTTTATTTACTCTCATTATATTGTAAAAACGAACAAACAAATGTAAACTAAAATATTAAAAAAAAAAAAAAAGCTTTGAACATCTTTTGCGTCACGGTAAGGAAGGAGGTGTTAACTTTCTGGTTTAATGCACTTCCTGCGGTGCTCTGTGACAAGACCGTTAGGACTTTATGGGACACCTAAAATAACAAAAAAAAAAAAAAAAAATCATAATTTTAATAAATCGTATTTATAATTTATACTAAGTTATGTGTAAACTTATCTTGTTGAAAGGTGGGTTTAAATTTGGAGACTTAATTCAAAACTTAAAAAGTCACTATTTTATTTGTTTATTCTGTATCAAAAAACAAGACAAATCTTTTTCAATGTTGCAAAAGCCTATATTTTAGTAAAGCTCACCTTTATTTTGGTAAAGAACTTGTTTAATTTACTTAAAATCCCACTCGCAAAATGTTTAACAATAACAGCATTTGGTATTTTTTCAAGTTACAATTTAGATAATTAAAAATCATTTAAAAGCAGTAAAAAGCAGTTAAAAGCAGTAGCGAACAGAGAATTTGAACATGGAAAATTTTTGAGTCTTTAGTAGTCAAACTCTAAATTCTAAATGCATAGGATCAACGATTATCTATACACATTGAATCAACTTTGGTTCAACTTTGAACCAACGCTGGATTTAGATCCTAAAAACAATAAACTGCGATGTTTTTATCTACATACATTTGTTTTATTATAATGTTATTATTTGCGATGTTTTTATCTACATACAAATGTTTTTTTTTAACTTTTCACAATATTTTTTATCTGTACAATGACTAATTTTCTTTACATTTTTAAAAAAAGAAATTTTTATAAATATTTTCAAATTGTTTGTAAATAGGGGGTAATAGCCAAGCCCCCACTTGTTTCTTAAGTTTTTAACCCCCCCCCCCCCACTGTTTTTTAAGTTTTGTCTAAGATTATTCAGATTGAAATTTTACCTAACTTTGATTTTTCTTTTAAATGGTCTTATTCCTCCTTTAAAAAGAAAACATAAGAAATAATCTTTTCAACACAAAATATATTTATTTATTTTTAGTATTTCAAGTTATTTGATATTTTTGTCGACTGTGTGATGAATATTATTTAAACAATATATGCTGAATACTTTATATTATAATATTGCTCAATATTGAGAATGTTATATATCCATATTATAAAATATTATGTTAAAACTTGCTTAACATCTAAAGAATATTCTAACGCTTATTTAATTTTTAATATTTGTAAATTTTCTACCTTTTAATTCGTTATATAGATTGTAAAGGGCTTCATGATAAGATCATGTGATCTTCTGGAAGTCCTACCGGTAATATATATAATGTAAATTTACTTTGTTCATATTTTTCTGGAAAAAAAAAAAAAAAAAAAAAAAAGGTGTACAATACAAAAATTGCAATTTTAACTAGAAGTTTATATATTTTAATACCTTTTCACAAATGCAGAAATTTATGATAAGCCTATTTTTCATTCTGAAAATAAAAATAAGTAAATTTCATATCATTTAAAATAAAATCAAAAAAGTAATTTAAAAGTTTTAAAATCATAAAGTTATACAAGATAAAAATTATTAGCAAAAACTAATTTTGATAAAGTAATTTGATGATATCGCTATCTTCAATATTATCGTCACCTTTTTTTCATCACCTTTTTTATCGTCATTACCTTTTTCTGTTTGCGGATTTTTCTTTTGACATGTTTGATTTCCGCCATTCAATCGATATGTTGCAAACTTCAAACAGTCTTAAAAAAAAAGAAGAGTCTACGGAGTACTCTTACATCCACGATTAATTCAAAAAAACAAGATTACTTTTTTCTGACTTATTTGACTAAGTTTTCTAAGAAACGATCTATAGAGGTTGTTTGGAACATGACATTAGAATAAGGATAAAAATTGGCGAATCCATCATTCGGAGATAACAAATAATAAATCAAAAAAAAGATAAACCAGTAAATTTTAAAGCATAAATTATTAGCATTTTTTAATTTAAAAGCATCTCAATATATGAGATGAAAAATTTCTTAGGTTTGAACCTAATTGAGGCGTTTCTAAATTTAACAAGTACAATAATTTATAGCAATTTATAGCAACACTCGTGCCACATATAAATAGCATGAAGTCTTCCTAAACGATACTCTTGCGTGACGAAAAATTATAAGCTTTTAATTACAGCTAATAATTTTTCACACTGTACCACAAAAGAGTATCGCTAAGGAAGACTTAATGTTATTTATATGAGGCACGGTTGTTGCTTTTGTAATAGATGTGACTTCAAATCCTTTGAATGGACAATTTTTTTAAATATTTTATTTGCTTAGTATTTGCATTAGGGATCGTCCATATAATATGCAATATATTACGCAACACTAATAAAGAAAATAAAAAAGATCAGAAGTTTTCCCTCGCAGAGAATAAAAAATTAAAACAGCATATTAAGTTCAATAAAAATTGCCGAGTAAAAAAGTTTAAGATCTCCTACATATGTTTTTTAAATAAACATAACGTTGCGTATTTTATCGACGATCCATAATTTTTTCTCATACCAAGATCTATATATTTTTACAACAGTTACTGTTTAAAACAATGCCACTTTTGAAAAATCTGTTTTTTAGTTTTTTAGCAGTCTATTATCTTAAACTTACAGTATTTGTGTAGTTTTGATAAAGTGCTTGTTAAAATTATTCAGAGCCAATCAGAGCAACTCCACCTTTTTGAATCTTTTTTTTTTTAATTTTACGTTACCTTTCAGACTTGTCATAACAGCATGCACGTTTATCAAACTACACAAATGCTGAAAGTTACAGAGCTGACGCTAGTTTAAAAGGTAGTGAAAAATTGGTTATTGGGGTGCCAACAATCCATAATAGAAGATTGACCGGCTTTCCTTATCATCTTTTTTCAGATATATGATGAAACGCAATAAAAGATAATATATTTTACACTTCTTTCATCAAAAACATTTTATATTGCGTCATATTAACATATCAAAATATTAGATTGAAAAGGCAAATACTAAATAAAAAACTGTAGAAAAATAAAAGAAAGGCTCGAATTAAATGTTAATACCTCAACTATTCGAAGATGATTAATACATGCCGATTTAAATGCAAGAACACCTAGAAAAGTGCCACTTTTGAGTAAAAGACATATCGAAAATTGTTCAAAATTTGCACGTATGCATGCTTCTTGGCCTGAAGAAAAATGGCGAAATATTTTGTGGACTTATGAAAGCAAAGTTGAAATTTTTGGTTCCCATGTTTGTAAAAAGTATGCTAGAAGACCAATGGGGGCAGCATATAAGCCACAATTTACATTAAAGACCGTCAAACATGGAGGTTCAAAAATAATGATATGGAGTTGTTTTTCTTACTATGGTGTTGGGGCTATACATCGCATAGAAGGTATCATGGATCGGTTTGTATATGTAAAAATAATTGAAGAGATCATGCTGCCTTATGCTGTAGAAGAAATTTTGTTCCAGCAGGGTAATAATCCCAAACAAGTTAGGCAAAGCGTGGTTTAATGAAAACAAATTTGATGAGATGGGGTGGCCAGCAACCTCAACCCGATTAAAAACTTGTGGATTGATGTTAAACAAGCAGTTTCTGAAAATAATCCAAGAGGTTGTAATCAATTGTGGGACGTAGTACAGTCAGCATGGCAAAATATATCTGTTGAATGATGACAGAATCTTGTTAATTCCATGGAACGAAGATGCTTGGTGGTTATTACAAATAATGTGGTCATGCCACAAAATACTAATGTAGAGCTTTAAAAAAAATTTTTTTTTGTAATAAAATTTAATTATTTTTTGACTTTTTCATAAAAAATGATTTTCACTACTATTTTATTGCACAGTCTAAAAAAAATACGAATGACCTTCAATCGATAATATTGAAATTTAAAACCATACAGTGTTGCAACTATCTTTCTTAAATTTTTTTTATACTATTATAATCACAACATTTAGTTTATGAACAATAACAATAAAAAACAAGCAATAGAAAAATATATTTTGATGTTGATGAAAAATATAGTTTGTTGATAGAAAAATAAAATACGCACTACTATTTTACTGCACACGACTGTACTATTGTAGGTTTTACGGTTTTTCGTTTTTAATGCAATGGAATTTAAAATGTAAATAGTAACATAAACTTACCTTAAAA
The DNA here is from genome assembly GCF_022113875.1 of Hydra vulgaris. Classification (NCBI taxonomy): domain Eukaryota; kingdom Metazoa; phylum Cnidaria; class Hydrozoa; order Anthoathecata; family Hydridae; genus Hydra; species Hydra vulgaris. Next base: position 48,356,984 of record NC_061161.1, on the reverse strand, counting down.
ATTGCTGCAAGCATGATATTGTAGTGATATAAAAGTCCAAAGTTTCTTTGATTGGAAAAATTTTTTTTGTTACCTAATCAGTAATAAAATCAAAGGATTGAAGATATAGTAAGGTGCATATTTAATTTAATTGTTACATTTATAAACCTCAAAACAAAACTTCAAAACCTCATAGTAATTAAGGTTTTTGTACAATTTTTTTAAATTTCAACAGACAACTTTTATCTTATTATAAGATTGTTTGAACTGTGACTGTAATAGTTAAAATATTTTATAATTGACTTTTGTTGATTTTACTGAGTACATTTTTAATCCAAATAAGGAATCAAAGTATTCTAATTCAGGATACCGCTTGCCTTGGCTGGAACAAAATGGTGATGACTAAGTTTATTTCCAACAACATGGCAATCAAATAAATCAAATTATGATTAAATTACAGTAGGTTTTTTTAGTTTGTATTATTCAAGTTATAAAGGTTAAAAAAAAAAAAACATTTTTGGTTAAAAAATATTTATTCCTTAGATGTTTCAATTTCTTCATATGTTTCTACTAAGTTTTGTACAAATATGAAAAGATATTGTATATAAATACCAAAAATATGTTTATATACATTCATACCTATATTAGTATTTAATAAATAGTAAATATATGTATAAATTTATAATACATAATGTATTAAAAAAATTTTAATAGCCCTGGCTATCAACCCTTTTTAAATCTTATAATTTAGTAAGTTGAGACCGGGGCCGGGACTCCAATCCTTTACTATTCATGTGTCAACGGTGAACATTTAAATTTTTTTATTATTGGTGAGTTCCAATATGCCCTATTCAGCTTTGGTATAATTTTTATCTGAGTTGGTCAACGGCATTAAGTTTAATAGCTTTCGCGTTATTTTTGCGACACGTTATTTAGGAGCATATTTTGACATGGGGTGAACAGTTTTAAATAATGTAACTATGTTGAATAATAAAATAGCTTTCTAAGAGTTGAATAATGATATAGTTGTCTAAGCTTTCTCACACCGAATTATTTTTTTGCTTGAATTATTTTTACACCGATTTATTTTTTTGCTTGAATATACTACTTCTGTTCCTATTACTATATTTAACAGAAACTCATGTGACTGATCTAAAAAATTAGTATACTTTACATTTTCACAAAGTTATAATTTTCATGATACTCTTTTGCATAGCTGAAAAAAGAGAGTAAATAAAGCTCGTATTTTGGATACAGTCATTGATATAAACACGGCCGACGAGATTAAAAAAAAAATGAGCGGAAAATATTTAAAAGATTTTGAGTTAAATATTTTAGTTCTACTTCTACAAGGTCAACTTATATATATTACAAAACGGTATAAACTTTTTCGCTATTCATTTTTCGTGATCAACTTCTTGTATGCATGTAGCTCACTGTTTGTTTTCATTTCAAAAATGTTTTTCTTAATGAAGGGAGGGCGAAGGGGGCGGGGTAAAAATACTTGAGATGATTTAAGAACACACTTTATTAAATAAAAAAGAAATAATGAAAATGTTTTGTTCTATTTTTAAAACGCATTTATTATATACTTTCATTATTATTAGAAATTAATATTTAAAATTTCGAAAACTTTATATGGAAAATTATTTTAAAAGCTTTAAAAAGCTGACTACAAGGAATTTAACTTGAATTTTTTAAAAACTTTGCTATTTAAATTTTAATGGTCATATTGAAGGTGTTTTTTTTTTTTTATTAATATAATAAAACTAATAGAGATTTAAAGTTAGAGTTAGTTTGTGATATGGTGCTTAACACCTAATAAAAACATTACAATGGGTTCCACTATGGGATACAATCCCAAAGCATCAGTAAAGAATTTCACCCATGTTAAAGAAAACTTACCTGAACTTGATGCATTAAGTCTAATCAATTTAGTTGTATGCGCTATCATATTTATACTTGGTGTACTTGGAAACGGGCTTGTTTTTTATTTATTTGGATTAAAGTTTACTAAATTAAAATCATTTGAAATTTTTATAATAAATTTAGCTGTTGCCGACTTTATAAACGCAGTAATTTTTCCTACAAAAAACATTTTGGAATTAACACATCTTAATTTTCAACAGATAGGACTAAATGGCTGCAAAATAATTTCATTTACAAGCACAACAAGCATGACCGTAACAGCGCTAACTTTACTCACGGTCTCCATTGACCGATTTATTGCTATAAAATGGCCATTACATAAACGTCCGTATCAAGGCACTGTATTTGTGGTAATCGCTTGCACATGGCTCACCGCAACATTAATGGGAAGTGTTTATTTAATTGAAGGTAATGTATGCTTGCTGTCACCAAATAAAAATAAAACCTTTGAATGTTGTAGTTGCATAAAAGGTAGTGAACGCGTTGTATTTGTGTTAACAGTTTTTGCCGTCCAAACTGGTTTTCCAATAATTGTTATGGTAGTGTTGTACACACTGATTGTGATTGAATTAAATAGCAATTGTAAAAAAAGAGCGTTTGATGAAGGAAAGCACAACTTAAAAATCCATTTAGCACAAAACAGGAAAGCCAACAAAATGGTGGTTTTGGTTGTTGCTGTTTTTTCTATTTGTTTTCTTCCTTTTAATCTATTTTATGTGTTTAATTTGTTTATTAAGCAACCGATTAAAAACACTAAAAAAATTTTTAACATTTTGTCGTTGTTTCAGATGAGTAACAGTATTGCTAATCCGATCATTTACAGCAGACTTCATAACTCATTTAAAGACAGTATTAAAAAAACGGTTTATCTGTACTGTCTATCGAGGCCAAAAAAGAGATCATATCAGGAGAACACAAAATTTTCTATAATTAAAAATACTTCAATTCACTATAAAAAGCGCTCAAACTCTGCAGCTAGCAATGGATCAATAAAAACAAGGTTGTCTTCAATTACGACAAGTCATTATGAAGGAGATAATGAACGAAAACTATCAGAATTTACAGAATATGCATTCCATGACGATAGCTAAGAGACACTCTCAAAAATACGTTGATATTATTTGTTGCAACCACTATTTTTGATTAACGATGTATTGCAATCAGATACTGTTTATCCTACAAACAAATATTTAAAAATCCAGTTTTAAATTTAAATAACACAAAAAAAAAAACATTAAACATTTGGTAAATATAGAAGCTTGTCAAGTTTTATTTACCCCAGTTCATTAAGCAACAAGCCTGAGAGCGAGGATATTTTAGAAAAAAATGCACCTGAAATACGAAAAGAAAATATGAAGAAAAATGTTATTCGCTACATTTTTTTTGTTTTTAAAATTCGTAAAAAGTATAACAGAGAAGAATTTTTTTTTAATTTAAATGTCAGTTTATTTTTATCAAGTGTAAATTTTATTGCACGCAGACAAAACATAAGTTGCTACTTAGGGTTGTTCTGTTTTAAATTTTATTTTCCCTCGTATTACGTTTCAAAACGTAAACTTTTTGTGTTCCAGTTTGCACGCAAAATACGCTGAATGTTTTGATGAGCTATTGCATAAGTTTTACAATGTAAAAATTTATTCACTTAAATAGGTCTGAGTTGTTCTATATAAAAAGAAACGGGTTTGACGTAAATAAGATTATTTGCGTATAAATATACTTTATGAAATATACTGCGTGATTCCAAAATAAAACACAAAAAAAAAACGCAACAAACATTGAAAAAAAGACGCAAGCAGCATTTAAAAAAAAAAACATTTTGTTGAAAACCCCTCAGAAATTTTTGAAAAAAATTATTACTTGTTTTGTGCAAAATCAGAAATTCACCATCTAAAAACTTTTTTTTTTAAGTTTGCCAAAGATTTTTTTAATTTCTTTTTTTTTTGTATTTCATTTATTTTGCTATATAACAAAAATAATCAACATACATATAAACAAAACAAAAAAAACAAAAAAAAGATATGTCCATAGAACGAAGAAGTCAGTAAAATCTTGTCAACAAATACCGTTTTTCTATATAAAAATTAAAGTAAAACCTTTTCTTTTTACAATGATCTTATGAAATTAAACAAACAAAAAGTAGGTAAGGTAATTCGGAGAAAAAATACGCAGTAGTGGTGCAGCGGTAGCGCACTTGCCTCAGAAACAAAGGATCCCTGGTTCAAACCCCACCTCTGGGAAAGTTTTGTGACTTCGGTTAGGAAGGAGGCATGAACTTCCAAATAAATGCTCATCCGCGGTGCTCCGTCATAAGACCGTAATGACTTCTTGGGGTACCTAAAAAAAATAAATAATATAAATAAATGAAAACAGGGTCTCAAAGAAGATGAAAATGGCAATACGTCATCACAATCTTTTCAAAGAGCCTCTACATATACTTTCAATAGAATATAAATATTATATAAATATAGACTAATGGGCATAAAACTACTGCGCTGATCAGTAAATCAAATAAAGATAAAAAAAACGGAAAAAAAGAGTTTGAGACTTTGTTTATTGATATACGAACGAACTTGATACATCATACTAATTATATTAGTGATCTTAGATTGAATATACTTTATTTGAGGAAGCCAGGATAAGTTCTCATTGACAAAAATTCTTAAGAATCCTATACTGGCTTGTTTTTAATTAATTAATTATTTAAGATACGGTCAGGAACTTGAGAGAAAGGTTTTCTTCTTGTGTTTTTTTATGGAATAATATTTAGTTTGTTTTCTCTGAGTTAAGCGAGAGTTTATTAGCTCTAAACCAATTATTTACTCTATTTATTTATTTTTGTTTATTTATTCTTTTCATCACCAAAGTTACAGGTAAAAAATAAAAAGGCCATAAAACCAATAGTTCAAACTCTGTTTAAACTATTGGTTTTATGGCCTTTTTTTTTTTTACCTGTTGAAATTCTAATTTAAATTCTTTTTGGAATGCTTTCTTCCATTAAATTTTTGAATATCATTCTCTGTTCTCTGATGTACCAGAATTCAAAGGACTGGTTTAAAGTTTCCGCTATATTATCTTCTACGTCATCGTTACGATGTGTGATAATGATTTAGTATTCATTTTATTTAACCCTAGTAATTTTCGTTTCCTTAACAACCACCAAAGCAACTCTTTTTACTAAAAAATCCTCCTAAAGATTTTACCTTTCACAAAGTTAATATACTGGAATATCTTGATAAACCATTTATCAATATATTGTTTTTTTTTATTGTCTAAAACAACTTTAGAAAATGCATTAATAAACTTATACAATGTTTAAAGTTAAGTTTAACAATGAACTGAAAAATAAATAAATAAATAGGAAACAAAAGTTTTATGGAACAAAGAACTTAGTTGTAAATAGTCTTAATATGGATGTAATAACTGTAATGTAAACAAGGAATCAAGTTTTGCAACCAATGTAAACAAGGAATTAAATTTTGCAAATTACTACGAGTGTTGTTGATATAGATCTAAATAAAGTAAGATTTCAAATTAAGTGGCTCTAATAAAGTGAGTGCTTCTGCTGAAAACATAAAAATTTTATATTTGAGACCCAATCTATCAAGTAGCTGAATCACTTTTAATAAATTTAAAAATACTTAACTCTGAAGTTTCTAGTCTGAGATTTCCAGAATGCAAGTCAGCTGTTCCTTTTTGGAAATAAAAATAAGAGAAAAGCTCTAGTTTCTTGTCTCTATGTTACCCGCTGTAATTGTAATTAATCAAGAGAATAGTTATACTCAATCACATTCAACAAGCAAAAAAGTTTTAATATTAATACCAGGGCTGTATATGCTATGAGATCATCTGGTAAAAGCTATTCTTGATTCTCCGAAGACTTTTAAGAATTATAAAAAATTCGTTTAAAATTAATGCCATAAAATCTGTAAAATATTTGACAGATAATCATTTTGTTTTAAACTCAATTACTGATCATTTGCTTAATCCAACTAATGTTGTAGTATCATGTGATGGGACAGCATGATTTTTTTTTTGTTTCAATAGTAACAAGCAAAGTATTAGATGTTAAAGAAATGAACAAAGTATGTAAAGTCTGTTTTCTTAAAAAATAGCTAATTAAAGTAAAACAATTGTCTATAAAAAATGGCTTAATAAAAACAAGTCATATAATATAAACTTATTGTTGGAGCATTTTTTCGAACACTCGAAGGAATTGGAGCATTTTTTTAGAGCATTCGAGGAACTTATTAATTACTCATTGGAGCATTTTTTCGAGCATTCGAACTTATTAATGATCATTCGAACGTGTTTGACACGATACCCTTGGCAGCCATTATAACTGAGGTAATATCGAGAAAAAGTAACAGCACTTTTTTTTATAAGAAAAATCAACAAATTACGTAATGTTAAAAACATACTAAAACATAATTAAGTTTTTTAGTTTTACTTTCTCTTGAAAATTGCATTGTGACAACATCTCCTTAAGATTTGATCTGTGGCACTTATTTCCGTTTGATAAAGTCTTTAATATTTTATATAGTTTTAAAAATTTTAATTAGTTTTTAAATTATAATCTGCTTCGATTTTTCTAAAATACTAATTAAGACACTTTTGATAAAAGAAGTTTTGAAAGAATAAAAGTTGCATTGTTTTTCATTTTAAATAACAAAAATTTAGTAAAAAAAGCAAGCTAATGATTTGAACTTGCCACGCGGCGACTTTTACCTTTTTTAACCAGCAAGGGGGTTTAAAAAATATGTTTTTATTAAGAACATAGTTGAAAATTCTAATTTTATATTTAAAATAAACTATTTTATTAAATTTAAAATTTCTAAAAATAATAAAAAGTTAAAAATACATAGTATTAAGGTAATAAGGAAATTTAAAGTTTTACAGCTATTAAAACCACGACACCCGTTAAATGTTCTAAACTGAGTGGGCAGCAATTACAGAATTTAGATAACCATCAAAATAGTATTATACTCCGTATAATATTGAAAGAGTCAACTCGGACGCTTTTAACTGATAATGAACAAGGCATTGCAGATGTGTACTCGGTACGTATTTTTGTTAATTAGTATTTTTGTACTTGGTTAATCTACTAATTGTTAATTGATGATGCAGATGTAGTTAAACTTTTTTGTGTTAATAAAACTTTTTTTAAAATATTTTTTTTTTGTTATTAGGTATAAATAAATTGACTTCCAGTCAATACATGTGGTGTATTTTTTCCTTTTTTTTAATTCGATTAATTTTTTTAGATTAATCAGATGACGGTTTTGTTCAATATAGTCATACAATTGAAAACTATTGAAAATTGTTATGTTTTGTTAAATTGTTAATGTGTAAATAAAAATATCTTTATAAAAAATTTGTAAAGTTTTTTGTTCTTATGTCATGATAGAGATACTTACGTTATTAATGTGCTTAACTTTAGCCTTAAAGTAATTAGTTAAGTCTGTGCGTTTAACGCACAGACTTAACTAATTACTTTAAGGCTAAAGTTAATTAGATTAAAGAGGCAACTTTCTCATAGATTAGACTTACATGCAAACTTTGACTTTCTTTAAAATTAACGGGGCAAATCCTAATAATCTACGGATGGTCTGAAAAAAATTAAAGAAACTTATTAAAGAAAAAAAAAAAATAATAATAATCCCTCCCGCGGGGAGGAATTATTATTTTTTTAAGTTTTTAAAATGCTCCGAGTTGAATAAACCAGTGTAGGAGTCACGGTTTTTTGAAATTTTTTAAACCGATAGAAATTATTGAAAACATTTCAAGCGACTATTTTAGATATTATTTATACATGTACTAATATCCAATCCGTTGATAAATAGCGATTTGCGCAACAGCTACTGAAACGTTTTTTTCATAGCATTAAAAAGTGATTAATAAATATATTTATATAGTTATTTTTCTGCCGCTTACTAAATATATTAAAGTATAGATAAGAAAGGTGTGGAATTAATTTACCAAGACCCGTATTTTACAGGTACGGACAGCTAATATACTTTTAATTATCAAGAGCTACCTGGCGGTATGGAGCCAGAAGAAGTTCGCAAAATATGGAGTAGGTATATTAAAAAACATAATTTATAATGATTTTTAACATATACTGATTTCTATGGTGACGGAGATAACAAAGGTTATCCGACTCCACAGCCCTGTATTTAAGTGCTCCTTTTATTAGTATTTAAGTGCTCCTAAGAAGTCTTCACGGTCTTATCAGAGAGCATCGCAATATAGTATTTAACCAGAAAGTTTATACCTACTTTTTTATCAACTATGAAAATATGGCCATAGCCCAGAATTGACCAATAGACTTCCAGCTCTGAAGCCAGAAATCTCACCGCTACACCACGGCTGCTATAGATTATAAAATGGCTGTCGCCCAAGTAACTGCTCATTGGTTACTGGCCTGGTAGTATTATTAAATGACGGGTAGCCTTTATTTGATAACTTCAAAATTTCCAAGTACATGCCTATACCCTCAACTTTAGTGACATCAAAATGCGCTTTTTTGACTGCTGGGCATGTGGTTAACTGACGACGTGAATCTTTGGTACCGGAAACAATGGACATGCTGATATTTCTAAACCGCAATGTAAGCTGTCCAGCTTACATTCGGTTTACATTACTTCCGGTTACATTACTTATGCCCGGATACATTACTTAAAGTAACATAAAAGTTGAATATAAGTGAAAAAAGCAATTCTAAATAAATGGCAACATTTTTTTTATATATTTGAATGAAAAGTTTTTATTGGCTGTTTATAAGTACGAACTTCATGAAAAATATTGTTTTTATCGGATACCCGGTAACCCACCCGTTTGTTCGACAGGTGTTCGGGCAGGCATTTTCATGATTTTCGATAGCCCTTATCATGATGCTGTAAAAAAAATGTTTATCAAGGTATTTAAATAAAAAAATTTAAATGTTTTAGGTATGTAAAGAAAAAAAAAAGAGTTGTAACACATTTACGTAACTTAGAATAAAAGGTCTAGCTGGACAAGGAAAGTTGACCAATGCAAAAAATGAAAATTTACATTTTCCTCACGATCCTATAGATGCAGATAGTTGGTGTCGATATGTTTGTGACAAGGAAGATTATACCTCAGGATATAAAACCTGGACCTGGTTTATTACTATAACTACTGATTGGAAACTTGAGTCAATTTATGAAAAATTAAGTAATGATATTGATATTTAAAAAAAATGTCTTTATGAGCTTACCCTTCAAATATCAATGAATCATTAAAGATGAGCGTTTACTAAAAGCTTAGACCATTAAGGTGGTTTCCCTGGATAAAAAACATGATTTTGAAAAAATAATTAAAATTGTGAATACATATACTTCTTAAATTCCATTCTATAATCTTTCCAATGGTATATTATTTGATGGGCCTTTTAAAGTATAAAGATGAAAAATAATGGTTTTACAATATGGGTACATTGAAAATGTCCATAACAACGCCTTAGGAACACATTTTGGCTGTGTAAATATTTGACAAGTTGACAAAAATAGGTGGTCTTTTTTTTGTTTTTTTACTCTGATTCTAGAAAGCACTTTATGTTCTGTAAATTACTCAAATATGCACGAAAATAAGTAATGGAACAGAAAAAAGTTAATGAAAGTGATGTTAGTGTGGTTGACATTAATATATTTTGCTTGTTTGCAAATGCTATGTTTGATATGCTTTATCAATGTTTTTTATTTTGTTTTTATTAAAAACAAAATATTTTAAAATAGAAAAAAATACACTCACTTAAAATTATTCTTGAAACTGTTTTCTAGAAACAATCTTTATTAAAAACGTTAATAAAAATTGTTTCTAGATAACAGTTTCAAGAATAATTTTAAGTGAGTGTATTTTGTTCTGTTTTAAAATTTTTTGGAATTTCAGACGGTTACTGTTTTGACCAATTATATGTTAAGAGTGATAAAGAATGTAATCTGTTAAGAGTGATAAAGAATGTAGAACTAAAAAGACGAATGAAAAAAGAAAAATCAAAAGGAAAAAAAAAAGACTGCTAAAAAGGGTTATACTGACCTGGAAAAAACCAAGTAAAGTTATTTATCTGGTGGATTTCAAATTTGTATTATTTTTTTTGTGTTTAGGTTTTTAAATTGCATTTTTTGCAAAATATGATTTTCATGCAATGTTAAGTTTTTCAAACCTCATATTTTAATAAATATTAAACTTAATCACTTGAAATTTTCAGGATACCTTTTTCAAACATATACCTAGAAACTGAGCGAAAAATAATTACTGATTCTTATTTATTTTACTTTTTTTCAATTTTATATTGATATAGAGGGTTTCATAAGTATATTTTTTTACGTTGACCGCCATTATGAGTTTTTAAGCCTGTATCTGGATTTTTTTTTCGCTCGTTCCCTTTATATATATGTAATTTATCATTGTATCAAACTTCATTTTATATACATTTGATGTTTTAAAATTATTGTGTCCCAAGTTTCTCCTCATTTTACTCATAAAATAGTAAAAAAATGCTGACTCAGCTTTAGAAAATGCCTATTTTGTTATAAAATTACAATTTTTAAATTCGTATTTATTCCTAGTATTAAAAAATTGATATAAAAACAATTCACTATTGCTATAAAAGAAAATAGTTTTTTTCTAGCGGAACTACCTTAAAAACATTAATATAACAATAAAAACAATAAAAATTAGGAATAAAGAATGCGGAAACTCGAAGAAGTCCTTGAGGTCTTGTCGTAGAGAACCGCTGGAATCAAAACGCTTTAAATGAATTCATTTTTATTGATTTTTTGTAAATGTTTATTAGCTTTTGAATTGGATCTGTTCCGATAAATAAATATATAAATAATTAGACGCGACCATAGCTTTATAACGCTAATTTAAAAGTGAAGCCGAAAAAAAATTTTTGCATAGTGACGACATTTGTAGCGAAAAAAACTTTTTCGCGTCGAGTTTGCTCTTCCATTTATCTTATATTTTTTGATTAATTTTAGTTATCGTGCATTCAATTGCGCAAAAAGATATAAACTATTAAATTAAAACTAATTATTAATTACAATAGTAATAAATAATTAGTTTTAAAGAAATAACATAGTAATTAATATATTATAATAAATTTCATAAAAACATATTCTATATATTTTTATAGAAGACACTTTACTCAAAAATTTAAATAAAATCTTATAACTAGTTTGTTTTTTCTAGTTTTTTTTTTCAGGCAAAAAGTGACGTCACAAAAGCAAAAAAGTTTTAACTTTAACGTTTTACGAAAAAGCCGCGTCTATCATTTTTAATGGTCTAGACCAATTGTATATTATATAAGTATAAACTAGATGTCTAACTGCGATCCAAAAAATGAAGCCGCTTTTGCCCTTTTTACAAATGGCGGATTAAATTTGTAAACAAATATTTCATTTAACTTTTTTTTTTCCTAAATGAAGTAAATAATATAAATACTATTTATGTAAAAGTGTTAAGAGAAAATTAGAATACTTGTAAAATAATAAACTGTGAGTCCATGCGGCCGTGGCGCAGTGGTTAGAGCTAAGCTTCTGCATTACGGGTAACGAAGTCTTTCGAAGTCGAAGTTTCGAAGTTAACATTTGTAACTACAAAAAAAGTAAAATTTCGAAGTCAATCAAAGCTAATTCGGACTTCGAAAATGTTCGAATTTTTTTCCGAAGTATTTCAAATTTTTTTCAAAGTATTCCGAAATTTTCATGATGTATATAAAACCGAGTTTTAGACCATTTTTAATGGATTTAAGAGTGTAAAAATTATGCAAAACAGAAAAGTAAATACATAATACTTTTTAAGATTTTATTCTTTGTAACAACTATTATTGCTTGTAATTGATTTGAAGGGTGCAAGGGAAGAACAGGGGATGTTAGTTTTTCGCAAACTGAGATAAATCGAATTTAATTTTCAAAGGCTTCCCTTACCTATTTGTTTTACAAAAAATAGTCTTGCCTAGATTTATTTTTTAAAATTGGCCTTACAATGAAAGAAAAAATGTACTAATTTCAAATTTTTGCAAAAACTGTTGGTTTGCTATATAATTATGCAACCTTTATCTAAAATTGACGTTCCGGTTTTTGAGTTGCAAAACGTATTTCTTTACTAAGGTTGGCTTTTAACAATTTAACCTTTCATTTCTTTTCACAAATTACAACTTATTTTATCCCAGCAGCCATTTGGTCCAGAAAAAGTTGTTTTTTAAATGCCTTTAGTACGTGGTGATCTTATTTAAAACCTACAAAATACGTGTTTTGCAGACTAAATGCCCGCTAGTATAAATTATTTAATTATTATTTTTATGCTAAAAATTATCATTATACCGCTGGAATAATGATAATTTTTATTTTATCAAGCATAAAAGAAAAATCCATTATATATGTAATTAAAAGGCAAGTCAACATCAATAAATATAAAAGAAACCAAATAATATAAATAATAAGCAAATGTATAAAATCCATTCAAAAAAAAACATTGTCAAAATGTTAAAAAGGGACTAGAAACTAGTTTAAATTTCAAAATTCAACTTTCTCTTCTTCAGCAATATTGATGCTACATCATTAGAACCATTTTTCCCAACTGCCTCATAATAGGAAAAAAGGGAAACTTAATTTGTTCCAAGGTTATGAATGTCAAAAGTGTACAGAGAAAGTTTTCTTCTATAATGAGTCATTGGTTGTTATATTAGGACAAGGAAGATTCTTCCAAAAATCAAAGACAACTGCAGCAAACCAGGTTAAAGAGTGTGCTCCGTGTATAGAAGCAGTCTTTCTTTCATAAAGTACTTGTCCTTTTCTCCAGTGAAGCTCTCGATCAACTGAAAGTTTTTGTAGTTCAGGTTGAGAATTACATTTTGACAATTCTATTTTAAATCTATCACATGTTGAACAAGTGTCTTTCCTTGTGTACCCAAAAGCAATGTTAAATTTTTCAGTAAAGATTCGTTTATAAAAAAAAAAAACAAAAAAACAGTAAACCTTCACTCATAATAACAAAAAAAATAACCCAGAATAATAAAAATTTTTAAATAAAACAATAACTTTTTAATGCTATAATAAATTGATTATTTACTTTTGATCTACTGAAAGTGAAACAAAATAAACAAACCTGTAACTTTCTCTGGAACTTGATTCATCAGGCTGGCTTTTTAAGTACATTGAATTATCTTGGTAAAATTTAAATTTTCTGGAAAATACAGTTTCCTAAAATCTTTAAGAGAATAATGAGACTTTTTTCCTCTAAAAGCTCTTTGGTCCTTGGGTGGCATTCCTGTAAATAAAAAAAACGCTAAGGACTAAAATATTACTCCTAAATAATGTGGAAATATAACTTTGTGTGGAAAATGAATATGATAACATGATTCTGGTTATATGAAATAATTAAGATTACTAGGACACAAATTTCTATTTTTTCCAAAAAAGTTTTCAAATTTGAATGGCCAAAAAAATCCTTTTTGGTTAATAATAGTATACTAGACCATAAGCTTAAGACCATGTTTTGAATTAAAAGCGTGTGTTCATACAATGTGACTATTATTGTTCATACAATGTGACATCATTGTATATAATATATACATAAACATATGACATATGTTTATATTTAATTTAGTTATTGACCATTTACATGTCAACAAAAAAGATTAAAAAAAATTTTTTTTAAAAAAAAGTACTGCTTTAAAAAAATAATACTACTAACCAGTCGTTGTTAAGATCTTTTGAATTCTTTCAAGTCTTGATTTGCTGATGTTAAACATGGAAAAAAATGGATTGTAACAAATTCGAATTTTCACTAGGGAGTCTCTTACAATTAATAAATTGTACTAATATAAATAGTTATGTAAATTACCCTCCTCATCTGCTTTTCTAGGTCTTTTTTATTTTATTTCAATCAGAGATATCATCGATGCCAGCATAGCATCTTGCTGGTCTTTACATGTCATTTGATTAAATTTGTTAAAAAAATTCTGTCTATCTTGCAAATTAACAACTTCAAAACATTTTAAACGAATACAGTTACAAGACTTGCTCATTAAATGGCTTAAAAGTTTCATTTTTTGATGTTATCTCGTTTTTTGCCAATTATTTGACGTTTTTTAGGGTATTTGGTTATTTCTGGATGCATGTCCGCCATTTTTTTAACCATGTTTTTGCTAATAAAAACAACAAAACTAGTGACATTCCCGGTTTTACGGTTGCAACATTAGAACATTTCCTGTTTTTACAAAGCAGGGGTATTTCCTCATCACTAAATTAGACCATTAAATTTTATTTATTTGCTTCGAATTTAACACTGAAAGTAGCTTTTAATTGTAGAACATGTTAATAAAAAAATCTCAATATTTTCAAAAACTGACATTCCCTGTTTACCTAGCACTTTTCATTTGTATTACAATTTACAGATGTACAAATTAAGTTTAATCATCAGAAATATCAATGAAACCACTGTTTGTTTGGATCCTCTTGTTTTGTCGTAGAGGAGTGACAGCAGATTGATTTATTTGGTAGGTCTTGGATTTCCTTTCTGCTGTTTCAATTGAAAAAGCAGATCGTGCTTTATCCATTTTTCCAATGTTGGTTTTGAGGTAAACAATTTTATCAACATTTTGGGGATCCAATTTTATTCTTGAATCAGTGACCAAACTGCCTGCAGCTGAGAAAACTCTTTCACTTGATGCAGAATTTAAAGGAATGGGCAAGTATTTTCTTGCAACTTGGTAAAGTGGTAAGTTTTTTTGGTAGTGGAATCATTTTTGCATGGGTTTCCCACCACTTTAGGATATCAGTGTTTAAGAAATCGGGGCGAGGGAGACCTTTGTATGTGTCTAACTCAATTTCGATTATTGACTTTCCATCCCTGAACAGAATTTCTTCTCCAGACATTTCTAATCCCATTTTTTTAGCTTCGTTAATGTCAAAGCCAGACCCTGTCAGATTAAGGAAAGCATTCCTGATTTGGGACAAAAATTCTTGATGATTTGGATGCTCATTCACCAATCTGTCCTTGAGCCCATACTTTTTCACCAATGCACCCTTGAAAAACGGGTAGAGAAAATTTCCCATGGCATGATAGTGATTCTTTGTTCCACTGTTTGGAAATCGCCTATTCAGCTCAACAGTCAGATTTTGGACAAAGTCTTTTGTGGCAGATTGTATGTCTGATTGAGCAATGGAGTTTAGCTTCATCTGAAGGTTGACTAGTTGGCTGCAGGCAAGATGAAGTGTAGGATTGCAGAAAAGGCCTTGCTGACTTTCCGGAATGAATCCAAGGTGGTTTGAACTTCCACCAAAAGTAAAAACTGACTCTCTGACGGGATGACATCAACAAACTCACATTTACTGTCTCTCAATTCTTCAAGGACTTCTCTCAAACGAGTTACAGAGGTGATCATCATGGACTTCGAGTTCCATCTAGTCAAGCAGTCTGTGATTATCTTGACGTAAGAAACTAAAAATAGAAAAACAAAAAATAAATAATAAGTGTCACAATTATTTGCATGTGTGAGGAGGAGGAGGAGGGGATGGACAATATTTCAGTGTTTATGAGATGTGTAATGTTAATTTTTACCAAATACTTTTATTAAATTAAAAGTTTTAATATTAGAACAAAATATTATTAATATTACCTTCATTTTCTTGACACTTTTTTTTGATGTCATTTTGACAATTTGAACTTTGTGAACCTTTTCAGAGAGATTCTGGGCTTGTTTGATTGCCTTTTAAATGTCGTTGTCGTCTTCCTCAAAAAATTGATACGTCCAATTGTGGCTTGAAGACTTGAAAATTTTCTTTTCGTTGGCTTTTTGCAGTGCTAAGTTAATCAAGTGATCAGCGCAAAGAAGAGAGTCTGTAATGTCTGCTGTAATGTCTGTTGCAGCCTTTATATTAGCTGCTGAATCGTGCACAGCAATCCTTTGAGTGCTGGCTGGGAGAAAAGAAAAGTCTGTTTGCATAACCTTATCCAAGGCTTTAGCTAAGGCTGCAGCTGTATGTTGGCCACTAAATGGCTTGCAAGCAAAAACAAACTTTTTCAGTTCAAAGTTTTGGTTGATGAAATGAAGTGTTACTGATATGTAAGAATTTTGCTTCTGCTTGTCCACATGTCTGTCGAAGCCCCAAGGCTTTCACAGTCAATGAGTTCTCTAGCCAAATCCTCAGA
Organism: Hydra vulgaris; assembly: GCF_022113875.1. Classification (NCBI taxonomy): domain Eukaryota; kingdom Metazoa; phylum Cnidaria; class Hydrozoa; order Anthoathecata; family Hydridae; genus Hydra; species Hydra vulgaris. The sequence goes on along the minus strand of NC_061161.1, from coordinate 48,340,898 downwards.
AATGTATTGTTTTACCTATCCGTAAAGCAATGGAAGCTTTTGCCTAAAAAATAAAATAATAATAATCCATTAAATATATATAATGCCATGGATAATTGTAATTGGAATTGAAACTCCTAATTGGAGTTTCAATTCCAATTACAATTATCCATGCAAACGTTTTTTACCTTATTTTATATTTAAATATATATAATGCCAGAGTTTCAATTCCAATTACAATTATCCATGCAAACGTTTTTTACCTTATTTTATATTTGTGAAAGTTTATTATTATTATCATTATTTTTTTTTTTTTTGGCAATATATAGTTGTAATACGACCAACAAATGTAAAATTATAAAAAAAAAAAAAAAAAAAATTTATTGTTTTCTCTAGTATTTCTTCATTGACTTTTGTTTTTTTGACATTTACAAAGGTCAATAAATTTCCATGCACTCGCTTCATTTTTTAATTAAAAATAACTAAAATTTAAATACTGCCATTATATTCACAAAATTTTTAAATGAATGATTTTATATTATTTACAAATAATAATTTACAATTGTTTATTTATGTAAACTAAAAATTTAATTTTACTTATATAATATATATATATATATATATATATATATATATATATATATATATATATATATATATATATATATATATATATTAAGTATATACTTGACACTTGATATAGTATTTCATGTATAATAATTGATATACTATATTAAGAACCAAGTTCTGACTGTTTGAAAGACTTAGACATCGCAGAATCTCATGCATAGTCATATTTTTCAGAAGGAAAACATAAGAATAATACAGAGAGTTTACGCTGATAATTCAATATAATTCAATATCTTTAATTAACGACTATTAGATTGTTCTATTCGAAATAATTGGACCAGTACATTAGTTAATGAACTTTTTGAAATATTACTATATCAAGTTTTGGAACTTCGCTAATAACCACTAAATTAAACCAGTCATAACAGTTATATAAGAGACAGGAGGGTAGAAAATTTCCTTTACTCTAAAGGAAATTTTCTACCCACCTGTCTCTTATATAACTGTATTAACATATGAATAACTACTATATCACGTGTTGGAATGTTATTGGCAATTTACAAAGTAACCGATGAGAAACACTCCTTAATTTCTTCTTTTTTTTATCATCTAGGAAATTTTATTAAAGTAAATGGATTATACTTATTATTAAAGAAATTATATTGTCCTTTGATTGATTGCAAACCTATATTTCTATTGTATATATATATATATATATATATATAATATATATATATATATATATATATATATATATATATATATATATATATATATATATATATATATATTTATATATATATTTATATATATATGTATATATATATATATATATATATGTATATATATATATATATGTATATATATATATATATATATATATATATATATATATATATATATACATATATATATATATATATATATATATATATATATATATTTGTATATACACACAACCCTTGGAACTAAGAAAAAAAAGGTTGACCATAATTTGTTAACATCGATCAAAAAAGCAAAAAAAAGTGATTTAAAAGTCTTACCATTAAACATAGAAACAAGGTCAGCATTATTTGTCGACCTCAAACACTTTTAGGTTGGCATTGCTGCATGCCGACCCTAATTCCAAAGGTTATATATATATATATATATATATATATATATATATATATATATATATATATATATATATATATATATATATATATATATATATATATATAATATATATATACCTATATTTCTATTGTGTATATATATATATATATATAATATATATATATATATATATATATATATATATATATATATATATATATATATATAATAAGATTCTGTTTTCAATGTAGTTATTTTCTCCTTAATTCTGCTATTTTTTCTTTCAAAAAATTGACTTTCGTGACCAAATTTTTTTAAATAATAGAAAAATGTCTCCTTAAAATCCTTACTTATAGCGTCAGTTTTAAAAGTAAAAATACAAAATATATGTCAAATAAAATAAAAATGAGTTTTGCTAAAATTTAAAATTATTAGAATTAGTTAAAATTTAAAACTATTAGTTATTATTAGTTAAAATTAGTAGAATTTGTAGTATTAGTTAAAATTTAGAAATAGATAATGTGAAACATCAATTAGATACAATTTAAAGTTGAACAGAAAAATTAAAAAATAAATAAATAAAAAATGCTAATGTATCTTGGAAGTTATTTTAACTATCTAGGTCTTTTATCTTTATAAATTAATTTTTTTAATACTTCTCAATACTCAAAATAGGTACCTAGGCAATTCAGCAAGAAAAAAAGAACATTTAAGAATTTTCTTTCAAAAGATGCAGTTAGTAAAATTTTAAGTTACTCACAATGCTGTAGCAGTGGTGAGATCCTTTTGCTAGTGAACTTTATTTCAGATAAAACTCAATTTTATTCAGCAAATCGTTATCGAAATAATTTTGATCTTATCCTATATTATCCTATATCCTATATTAATGAATGGTAATGTACTAGATGAGTCATATACCCTTCACCTTCTATGATTAAATTTTACTTCTGATCTTTCTTTTAAACCGTATATCAAATCCATTGAAAAATTAGCATCTCCTAAGGTTGCATCTCTTTATCGTGCTCGACACTTTCTTACTCTAGATTCTATTCTCTATTTCTATAAATCTCAAATCCGTCCCTGTATGGAATACTGTTGCCATATCTGGGGCAGATCTTCTATTGATGTCGTTTCTCTTTTAGACAAGATGCAAAAACGTACTGTAAACATAGTTGGACCTGCTTGTGCAGCCAATCTCCAACCATTGTCACATCGTCGTGATGTTGCTTCTTTTTCTCTTTTCTACAAATACTATAATTGGCACTGCTCTAAAGCTAGTTTTTTTCTTCGAACATCAGTTCTTTGGAATTTGCTTCCTTCACCTCGCTTCCCTGATTCATATAATTTGCAATCTTTTAAGTCATCTGTCAATCGTTATCTTACTTTACAAACTTAATCTTTTCTCTTCCAATAACTTCCAAACTCTTATAGTGGTTGTTTGCAGCCTTGTTGGAAGCGAAGATGTAATTATATTTTTTCTATTATAATTTATATATATATAAATTATAGTATATAGTCTTTAATTCATTTACTTACTTATCTTAAGAATAATGAAGTATAAAAAACGTTTAAAGTTGAGAATAGTTTTGATCTTTACTAGTATGATTCTACCGCCAAGTTTCTTGAATGTGATCAATCATTTCTCGATACTAATGTTACAAAAAGTAGTATATTTTTTATTATGGTTAAACGTTTAGTTTTTTTTATAAGGGTAAATTACATAAAAAATTTTGATCTGTAATTATATACATAATGCTCACTTTACAAGTAAATATAATTTACACAAAATTTTTGAATTGAATAAAACACTTATGAATTGCTCCTATGCCCAATATAACTTACACTAAATTGTCCCATATCAATTACACTAGTGTTATCTTTTGAATTTAGAAATAGAAGTTATTAAATGTTGGTGGCTCATCATGCAGTGCATTTGAGAAGGGCATGCTTTCAAAGTAAGTATAATTTTACTATAAAAAGAGCATTTTTAATACCGCAATTATATTGCATACTTGATATACATAAATATATACGCTGGTCACAACAATCCAGTCAAAAATTTCTTTAAAAAAATAAATTTAGTGATGAGAAATTCGTATTTTTTGATGTTTGATGTTATGTTTATAAAATAATAATTATATATATATATGTGTGTGTGTGTGTGTGTTATTTGTTTCTTTCCCCTTTATTTTCACATACTTATCTTATCAATATTTTTTTTAGGTTAAGACTGCTTTCCTGATTCCTACAGCAAAAAAAAAACTTTAAAATGCTGGTGGCAATATTTTAAAGAGTGCATCTGATCGAAAAGAAGGTGAATGACGTCAACTGTTTGAAAATTCGATTCTTGGAAATTAACAAGTGGAAGAAGAAGTTTACAAAGTTGTAATTTATAAAACTCAGCACAATTATATTATTAAAAAATTTAAATGATTTATTTTTTTCTTATTCTCAAGAAGTTCTGTAAAAACATAAATTTGAACCTTACGTTTAAGTAAAGCCATGTTAGAACACGTATTTTAGACGTCGAAATAAGAACGTCTTAATTAGGTTATTTAAAGACGTCATTCGGCGTTTCCATTTAGCACTAGTTCTGAACGTCCTAAATTCACGTCTTTTAGACGTCTCAAAACACGTCTTTATTCCGTCCTAAACAGACGTCCTAATTATGTCTTAAAAAGACGTCATCTGGCGTTGCCATTTAGAACCAGTTCTGGACGTCCTAAAAAGACGTCCTTTTGACGTCATATGGACGTTTCCGTGCCCGCTGGGATAGTTCTTTTACAAATATGAAATTAAAATTTAGGTGAAAGTTATAATTTTGTGTGTTTGTTTACATATGTTTAAAAATATGTATAATTGATATTGTTATAGATTTAGTAACCTGAAAAGAAAAAGTAAGCTGGTAGAACCGACAACAGAAAATAATGAAAATAGTCAGGTTAACGATAACAAAGAAGTTTATGGCGAAAATGATGACTTTAATCTGACAGGAGACAATGAAGATGATAATAAATATGAGGAAGACATCGCCAATCTTGCAAAAGAAATTTGTCTTGTATGGAAAGCGAATGATTGGGTTGCTGTTGCATATGAAAAACAATGGAATATTGGATATATTGTGGAGGTAATATTATTCAAAGTATATATTAGTTTCAAGTTTTTATTTTGTTTTACAAAACAGTGCTCTAAAATAAAAGGAATATAAATAAAATGTAAAAATAATTTCAGAATTACATTATATAAGACTTTACAAGTTTTATTGAATGTAAGCAAAATTAAACAAATCATAAACTCTTTATTATATTATTTTAAATGTTGCGCTAATACTTTTAGGTATCTATAACTGGGATCAGAGTTAATTGTATGATTAACGGGCAAGAGAAGAATACTTTTCGCTGGCCAGTTACTACCGAGGAGATAAATAACCAAACTGATAAAATTATCTGTTTAGTAAATGCTCCTTTTCTAATCAGTGGTTGTGTTGATTATTCATTATCCGAAGAAGACTATAATACAGTCATACCATTATTCTTAGAGAAACTTACTGCAGCAGAGTAGAAATTATGTGTGATGTGGTGGATAATGTGTGTAAATGACTCTATTAATAAATGAAAAACTAATTTTTAAATGGAAAAACATTTAAATGTTTGATTTATGTTTTATTTAATTAGCAATATAGTTATCTTGATGTTAGATTTTTGTTCAGTTTTTAATTCATGTTATATCATGCGTGTGACAAAATCACACGAATTTTTTTTATTATTATGTTAGAACCTTTTTGTATTGACAGTTGGATATGTTTACATTTTTACCAAACTAAGCGCCTCTGCCGTAAAGGTTCATTTTGTAAGTATACTAAAACATTTTTTTCCAATTTCAAGTCTTAATTTATTAATAGGCCTTAGGTATCACATAACTTTCTTTGCATTTTTAGACTCAATACCTTTGATAATTTCAAATCCTAAAAGAAAAATTGTGTGCAACACTTCGCCGCTAGAATTAACTCCGATTAAAAATTGACAAAACTGATTGATTTTGTAATTTTGAACTATGATAATTAGCCAACCGCACAGTGTCAAGCAACTTTTTTATATTTTTCGGAGAGAGCTTTTGGGTTACGTCTGATATTAACTACAAAAGCTATGTGCAACTTTTTGCCTTGCCAAAAAAATGGGTTCAAAGGTGGCAAAAACTAAATTTCTAAAAATTTTTAAAAAAATCTAAAAAATTTAAGCCCAGATTCCGAGTGAACGAAACATTTTTGAAAATTGTTTTTTTCCCCAACAGGTTTTCTCTATATTCTGATCAATATATAAAAATTTCAAGCAATTTCGACGAGGTCACTTCCACAGTTTCAGGAATTTGGCTGATTCTTAGAAAAAACGGCTCTTAAGAACTCTTTTGTATGTTGTGATGCTAAATACTTTCGTTTCGAAAGAAGTTTTGTTTTTTATCAATATTTCTAAACATAAAACCATAAAAATTTAATATGTTATTATACTGAAAATAAAAATTCATTATAAACATTTTGGGATTTAAAGATGTTAATTTTTACAATTAAAGTCAGTCTGGCAAACAAATTTTCTTTATAGACTTCAAAACGTCGTTTGGTGAAAATGTTTGTTTTGCAAGTGCGACTTCCGAAACCGCTACTTTTGTATGTTGCAAAATAGTTTTGTTGCGTATGTCAACTTGCGAAATGCTAAATTTCGGAAGTAGCTTTTGCGAAATGAACATCAGCGATTTTAAATGTTTTGTAACATTCGGTACGAAAAAATGTAATTCCTTGTTCTCAATCTCCTTACGAAAGAATGTTGTTTTTCCGGAATTGCACGAAATCCTCCGGTTAACAACCCTAGTATTGATATTAAAAATGAAATGACCGATATTTGCATTATTTAAACTTTTTAAAAAAGTTTTTAATCAACTTAAAATTTCTGTGGCGGTAATTAAGTAAACGTGTAAGTATAACAATTATTTATACTTTTTTAATAAGTTTAAATTATTTCAGCGTCATTTGAATGTCATTTGGCAAACATTAATATAATTAACTACATTAATATAATTATGGTAAATGTGACATTCATTTTGAAACTTTACTTAATTCATTTTTTCTATGCTTATATGCTGATTACATGTAGTTAAACAATACTGGCGGTAACTATTAGTTATATTCCATTGTTAAAAAGGGGCACGTTAGACATACAGATAGGTTGGCCCAATCGTGTTTATTCAACGATTAAATACTTTAATAGGCCAAAAATTTAGGTGAAGGTTCAACCCTCACACTTCAACCCTCTTTCCGAGGTGAAGTTGGTAGCATTTAATCCTCTTTTCGAAAAAGTATCATGTTTATCTTGTCATTCTTGGAATTGTTGCGCCTTTTTAATAATTGACAAATCAAAGTAAATATGAAAGAGTTTGTCTGACGTGTTTATACTCACTGATATGGAGGGGGTTAGGGGTGGATAAGAGTGAAGGATTGTTTTAAAATGTAGAAATTGAAAATTGACCAATAGATAAATATTTTTTCTTTATCTAAAAAATACTTTTTGAACATATTATTTCTAATGTTACAATAGATCTAAGAGATATTTTACAGTTCAACCAATTGGAAAATACTTTTTCAATTGGAAAATACAAATTCCTTTTTAAGTTTCTAACATTTGATATCATAGATTTCTAGCCTTCTTTAAGTGAAAGGCTTTTAAAAAAACAGTTAATTTTGCGGAAGAACACCTTGCTACAAATAATTAGAATGTGACATTGACTTTTTAAGCTAGAAAGTCTTTGTTTTTAGTAATAACCATTTTGGAATAAAGTGGTTTATTTGATGTTTCTATGGAAGCATTTTTATTATTTCGCGGCCGTGGTGCAGTAGTTACAGCGCTTGCTTTGTAAGCAGGAAATCCAGGTTCGAAACGAGCTCTGGATATATTTTCGAAATTTAAAAATTTTAAGTCTTAATATATTTAAATGCAATCACTCACGTATATCTCTACAGTGCAACGTAAAAATTTTTACACTGTATCTTCCTCTAAATCTTTGTGACTTTTAAATTTTATATCAAATCTAAAAAAACAATTTAAATTACATTCATTCTAATTTGAATCATCCTACAAATCCTAATTCTGATTTGAATGATCCTACAAATATACTGAAATAAATACCGCACTCG
>NC_061161.1:48280570-48330570 GCF_022113875.1 Hydra vulgaris | reverse complement strand
TATATATATATATATATATATATATATATATATATATATATATATATATATATATATATATATATATATATATATATATATATATATATATATATATCAATAATAAAAGTAATTTCTCGGTAGACAGTGCTCAATACAAAAGTAGAGCAAATATGTATTAAATTAATAATAAAATAAATACTATTAGATTATATATGTATATATATATATATATATATATATATATATATATATATATATATATATATATATATATATATATATATATATATATATATATATATATATATATATATATATATATATAATACATTTTTATAACTTTTTCTAAACCAATGAAAAAATTTATTTAATTAAAAAACAAAATTAAAATTATTTAGCATGCAACCAGACTGTATTGTAATCAATCCTTCAGTAAACTTATTTAAAAAAACGGCTTTACGATAGTAATTCTAAAAAAACAACAGCGGGAAAAAATGCCACAATCTTTATTTTCTATTTCTTTTAAATTCGAAACAAAAAGCGTATGTTAATAACATAATATAATAAACTACATAATTGAAAAGGTATGTAATACATTAAAAACAATTTTACAACAGAAATGAGTGATGTCATGCTATAAAGCCATTGTAGTACTATTTAATCAAAATTCAAAATGTATATACAAGCTCTGTTAAAATATACAAGCTCTATTAAAAAGCTACTGTTTGGAAAAAGAAAACTTTAAGATGCTTAGTAACGTCAATAAAATCAAAATAAAATCATTGAATCAAATCTATTTCAATAGGTTCAACTCTCCAAAGTTTACTGATTCTTATCTTTAATTTACTACGTGAATTATCTTCTCCAACTTATTAAATCTTAGTTATTATTTTAATGAAAATACGGATTAAAACTAATTTTGCTCATAATATGCCGATGGCACTATTTTTTCTTTAAGGATGTTCGTTAATTTGCAGACTGAAATATTAGCTTTAAGAGATAAGTTAAGAATCAATGATCTAACTGATATAAAGAAGCCTTTATTTTGCAACCAAAAAATAAAATAAAAACGAAAATTTAATAAAGTCATTGTTTTTAAATTTAAGTATTGAGCTAGATTTATTTATTTAGTTAAGTAAAGTGGGGTGTGTGACGCTGATTTTTGACTTTTATTTTTTATGATTATATAACCACATAAGTAAAAAAATAAGAAAAAATAAAATAAAATTGAATGTATATATATTTAAGTATTAAGGTAGATTTATTTATTTAGTTAAGCAAAGCAAAAAGTATGTTTTTTTTTCTTTTTTTGAGTTTATTCAAATACTCCAAGTAGTCCTTACGGTCTAATCACAGAGAATCGCAAAGTGCTATTTAAACTAGAAGTTCACGCCTCTTTGCATATATAGCTAAAGCCGGCTTCAAACCACGAATCTTTTTATTTAATAACAAGACAAATGTTTAAAACACTTTGGATTAGTATATAGAACATTTTTCATTAAATATCTAGATACAAAGAATATTTTATGTGAATGATGCAACTTAATTACTCTAAAATGCGTTTCCGATTGCTTTCTCGATTGCGAGGATATATTTTTGATAGCAAATAATTTATATATTTTAAATATATAAAACAGTTAGTAGCTTGGAACACTTGGTGACTTGGAGCAATTAATAATTTAGAACAATTTGAAAGCATGGTTGCCTTTATTATTAAGTTTCATATGCATATTTTTTTGCATATTTTTTTTTACAGTAAAGTTTTGAACGTAACATAAATGGTGAGTTCTTATAAGCTTATGGTTTGAACCCCATTCCTTTTCCTCCTTCTCCTTTTACTCCTTCAACAGAATGATTAAAATTTGTATGAGAAGATATAATACTCTATCGTTCATTTTTATTTTGCGTGAACCGAAAATAATATAAAACTTAAACAGAATTAAAATTGATAATAACTATTCCAAAAAAAAAGTCAAAATCAGAAGAAAGTATTCTTTATTTGTAAAATAATCTAAAAATTTTTAGTTTCTAAAAACTTCAATTACACCTCAATTAAAATAAAACAAACATTTTTCTCACTGCAACCAATGTTGATCAAATTGTTTTGTTTGTACTCAAGTTTTTAAAAATCTGTGAATACTCTTTTTAAAAGTCTGTGAACACTAATAATTTAATTTGGTACTCTATTGTTTAGTTGTAGTCATTTTTCCGATAATATGTTACTATTTCTATTCCTGTAAATATGCATATATTAATAATATTTAAATACAGATTAAACATAAAAAGTATTCAAGTGTTTATGTTACATTATTTTATTGTTTGTTTAACATAAAACATATTTGAATAACATGGAGCTATAGTATTTTCAAATGAATGTAAATATCAAAAATTAAGTGCTATTTTAAAAACAATTATCATTCAAATTGTGTATGGTTAATGTGTGTGTGTGTATGTATATATATATATATATATATATATATATATATATATATATATATATATATATATATATATATATATATATGTTTATATATATATATATATATATATATATATATATATATATATTTATATATATATATATATATATATATATATATATATATATATATATATATATATATATGTATATATATATATATATATATATATATATATATATATATATATATATATATATATATAAATATATATATATATATATATATATATATATATATATATATATATAAATATATATATATATATATATATATATATATATATATATATATATATATATATATATATATAAATATATATATAAATATATATATATATATATATATATATATATAAACATATATATATATATATATATATATATATATATATATATATATATATATATATATATATATATATACATATATGTCACACACACTCACACACACATGAGTGTAAAAAATATTTACGTATATTTTGCATAACTTGTTTGCAACCTTTATACTAATAATGCTGCGAAAAGTTTGTGAGTACCGAATAGTTATGAAATAAATTCTTTGCGTACGTTTTTTGAAATTTTAGCTCAGCTTAGCAAGAGTTACTAAAATTTTGTAAATCCGCACCTTGATGCTTATCAAAAAAAATGAAAAAATAAATAAATCTAAGATTAAAAAGTAAATTAAGATTTAATCAAATACATATACCATGCCGTTGAAAAATGATTATTAAAACTGAAAATCTGCCGACTTTAATGTATTAAACTAAAAATCTGATGACTAAAATGTATTAAACGGCAGACTAGCCGACTGGATTTAACTATAAGTTAAAAAAAGCCTTCTTAGAGACTATTTTAAATTATATTTGATAATTTTCAAAGGGGTGTGGGGAATTTATTGCGTTCTCCAATTCTTAGCCATTTTTTTTATTATGGGTACTTAAAAACAAAAATGGCCGAAATATGAAGAAAATCAAAAAAAGTTTTATAAAAATATTTAGGAATAATGATCTCCTCATTATTATCCAAGGCACCGTGACACCGGATCTCAATATCGATAATGCAATAATGAACTGAATTATGTCCACTGTAATTTATACATCCATCTAAAATTATAAAAATACTCCTTTAAATTAAGTTTGTCTGCCACATCACTATATGAGTTTGTTATCAATAAAATTAAACTTAAGGGTTTAAAAAATTATTAAATTTAAAAAAATCTTTGAGTAAATTATAAATTTCATAAATAATTAGAAAATCTATCAAAGTAAGTTATAGCTGTATGCAAAATGTTAAATTCATAATTTTTGCACATAACCACAAATTTTACACAGTTATAAAAGTCAGAATATAAGAACATTCAACTGCATTACAAAAATCGTTTTCCTGGTAAAAAATCAATGTTCAATACTCTCGAGTCCTTAAAAAAAAAAAAGGAGAAGGCATTAATTCCCACCCACCCTAAACTTATTAAGACCATTACCTTCCCCCTCCCCCCATACACACACACACACTCGTTTATTAATTTTTACTTTTTATCAACAACAATTTTATATCTGAAAAAAAAAAACTCTTTCAAAATCGGCCTAAAAAGAATTAGAAAATAATTATTTCAGTCACTGATAAAAACAAAAACATAAATCCTTTTGAAATTATGATAAAACGACTGTTAAAAAATACATATTGACCGCAAGCCACGCTACAGCTACTATATTGACCGCAAACCACGTTACCGCTACTGTATTGACCGCAAGCCACGCTCGAATTAAATAGTTTTATATGCTTGTTTTGTAAAAAATATTAGTTTGGATTTATAACCTGAAATTTTTTATAAAAAATACTAATATTTAAACATGTAAATTTTTGCACCCTCTTTTTTTATAACCTCTCCCCTCCCCTCGATTATTAAATCTGGACTATAATTCCGCCTCCTATCTTGTAGAGAAATACTCGAGAGTAAGTAATATTGTTTATTGTAGCGATGTGATCTGATCATAATCCTAAAGAAAAAGTATAATTCGGTATTATCGAGACATTTAATATATATTTAATATAATGATACCGAGCTATCTGAGGAGATTTGGAGTTTAAAAGAAAAGGCCATAAAACATACAATAATGGGGAAACTCATAAGGCGCTGTAAAACTTACAACCCAACAACTAAAATTTTCAACCTCTGCCTTCATGAAAAATATGAAATTTAATATCATAATGGAAACGTTATGTTTGATAAGAAAGTTGAAATATCGGAGACTAGAAGATTACGTCTTTTTTTCATTACGTAAGAATTCGTTTAATCGTCATTTTAAACGAGTTTTTTTTTTATGTTTTTTATTTTAATCTTTTTTTCTCTTTTATATATATTTAACTGTAAAATTTAAAAAAATACAAGTTTATTTTATGATTCAGATTCGGTAAACAAAAAAGAAACCTTAAATAAAAATAATAATAATAATAAAGCAAAATTGTCTAATGAGTGGAAAATATTTTAAAAAACGTAGTATATAAATGTGTTGTTTCCTCTAAGAATGTAGGGAAGAGTTGCTATAATTGAAACAGCGCCTTAATTGGAACACTTGGATTTATTTTTGAAAAAAAATGATTGATTGCGTTGGGTAAACTCTATTGCTATAGTTTATACAGTTTTTTTTTGTTTGATTCGATGGGATTTAAAATTCAAAATAACAATATAAACTTATCATATAAATTGCAGGAAGCATGCTATTGCAGTGATATAACAAAATAATCCAAAGTTTCCATGATTGGAACTATATTTTTTTCCTTATTTAATCAGTTATAAAATCAAAGGGTTGTAGAATAAGTTCAAATTAAAAATACTTAAAACAATCATAAACCTTAAAAATAATACTTTAGTTAGTGATTTTCAATCAATAAATTAAGTGAACGTCATGACAGTTAATTCTTTAATACAATTTTTTATTTGTAGACTCAGTTTGTCAGGGTAATATTAATCCTATTATAAATTTTGAATGAACTGTTTAAATTTTCACTGTAAAGATAAAAATCATTTTAAATCAATTTTTGTTGATTTTACTGTGTTTTTAAAAAAAAAAAAAACCTGAATAAGGAATCAAAGTGTTTCAATTTAGGGAACCAGTTATCTTGATTGGAACAAAATGATAGCTTTGCAAAAAAAAAAATTCATTTCAAATAACAGTGCAATTAATTCAGCCAAATTATGGTTAAAAGTATAGTAGGGTTGTATTAATCAAATCATAAATGTTTTCATAGTTAAGCCATCGTTGATTAATAAATATTTATTTCTAAAGTGTTCCAATTAAAGCAACTCTCCTCTACATGATAAACAATATATTGGCTTAACAGTGTGGGAATGGAAAAAAAGTTTTGCCAATTATGAACAATGCCAATCATGAAACAGCACCCTTAAAACAATATCTGCATCTATTTATATATTGAAAAATATATATACTGTATATTTTTCACTATTTATCTATATTATATATATTATTTTCTCGTCTGCATTTAAAAAACAATTTCAATTTTTTGTTTAATAAACTTTCTTGGTTCTCATGTGAAATTATTTTAAATTTTTTTAGCCTAATATGAATTTTTTGTACATAGATGCAGATACTTTTTTATGGATGTTGTTCATGATTGGCATTGTTCATGATTGGCAAAACGTTTTTTCCATTCACTCTCTGTTAAGCAAGAATTTTGTTTATCAGGTTCTTAGAGGAATGTATATAATATACATATATATTTTTTACAGTTCTTTACATAAATAGTTTTACCAAACTTATATATGAATATATCTGTTTATCTTCATCCAAATGGAACTCGCCAACCTCAAATGAAGATTAAAAAAAATATTTAGTAAAAACTATAAGAATTTAAAAGAACTCTTTAAATTCTAATAAAACATAGCCGAGAAGAATTGTAAAGAAAAAATATCTAGTAAGCATGTACACTTTTTTTTGTACCTAATTCAGAATTATTTTCGGACATTAAAAAGCATTTTTCAATTTGTGTTCAAAATCTCTTCAAAATTTTCAATAGGCTACTCAAAACTTGCGGTTTAAGCTTTTCACAACAAATTTAGAAAATTTGGTTTAAATTCAGATAAGTTCGTAGCATAATAAATTAAAAAAAAAAAAAAGTCATTTTATTTGATGACAAACTTGAAAAAGCAATTCAGCATTCAGAGTATTCATCCATCAAATTTTTAAGTCTGACCACGTCGTATCTGCTAATCAATTATTTATGATAAAAATTTAATTAAGAATGAATGACAACTAACTCGATACGCTTTGTTTCTTTAAAACTTTTTTTTGGCATAAAATAATCTTTAAGCAAAACTTGTCGTTAAATATTCTATTTAAAGCATTACAAAATTTATTTCGTAATACTTAACAATAGGTCTTACAAAATTATTTTCGTAATATTTAACAATAGGTTTTGTTATATACTTTATTTATAATATAATAAAATTTATTTTGTAATACTTTAAAGAGAAAATTTTTTTAGGAATATTTTTTTGCGTGCTTATTTGTAATACTTTAAATAGAGTATAAGGCATGCTATTAAATTTAGAGCCACAAAACTCATAGTATATCGTCCCAACCACGAGAAGACAAATTTTTGTATTTTTATTTTTACTACAAATTTTTCTGCTCGCAAACTGAAAACTCATTCAGACAAGGAATCGTTATGATACAACTGTCAAAATATTGTTGCGTTATGATTGAAAGTTTGACAGTTTTTTAGCTTTTTCTTATTAAAGCTGAAACATTAACTGTAATTTGAAAACAATTTATTTAACGTTTATAAAACGTTGACATAACAACTATACTTCTTACTGTATGTTTTTAAAAATAGCTGATACCCATAGATTTTATGTTTTGCTGTACCTTCAGCAAAAACCTTCAGCTCTTTTTTTTTGTTGGACTATTGTTTATGATTTAATCTTTACTTTTTTCCTAGGACTTATATAATGTAGCACGGTATTTAAAGTTGTAAAAATATACTTATTTAAAGCTGCATAACTTTTTTAGCAGATACGTCATTACGTACTTCGTCAGCAGCTACGTCATTCAGTTGACTAGTTTTCAAAAAGTTAGTTAAGAAACGGTCGCATTGCTTTTATAAAACTTGGATCAATAATAATATTATATAAAATAATTTCCGAACAATTTATATGCAACTTATTTATGACATAATAATGTTTGTATACTTGCGGTTAATACTAAATCCAACATACGTTGCGGCAATTTTATTATAAATTTTTATGTTTTAATAGAGATTTGAATAATTCAAATTTAACGGATCGAACCGCTCCATTAATTATTATTTGAAATTAGTGATTAAAAGTTTTGTTATATTCATTTCAAATTTTTCATTTTTTAAATCCTCCTCATCACGTAAAAGTTAATTTTAACAAATCAGTGTAAAAATCTCAGCGCCTTGTTGATGATTTGAAGTACATGCCTGATAAAGTAAACATAATATTTATCAGTAATTGAAGAAGTAAACACATATATAATTGGTTTTTACTTTTTGCAATAATACACTAACTTACCCTACCACTATTGGTTAAACTTTTATAAAAATTGAAAATTCAGAACATAATTGTTTTCTTCAACACTTTTATGATTTCTTATTGTTACTGTAGAAATACACTTAAACATTTTTTTCCATTGATTTTAAAAATTTTCGAAACCTACATTTTAAAAACTTACATTCACAACCTACATTTTACAAACTTACATTCACAACCTACATGTTACAAACTTACATTCACAACCTACATATTACAAACTTACATTTACAAACTACATTTAAAAAACTTACATTTACAACCTACATTTTAAAAACTTAAATTCACAACCTATATTTTAAAAAAGAAATAAAACATTCATAAGCTTCGAATTCAAAATATTATTTTAGTAATTCCTTATATAATTAATAATGAAAGTGTTTGAATTTTTTTTTAGTAAAGATTTTAATTTGACACTAAAAGAAAATTGAAATGAACAAATATTACTTTTTTAGTGTTTTGATTCATGAAGAATTTGTTAGGAAAGAAACATTACACAGTAAAATGTACAAATGGGTGCATTGCCTGGTACCATAATCTAATACATATTTACCCAGATCACTGATTCCCTGATTCCTTATTACTAAAACGCTGACGTACACTTATGTATTAATCATGCGAAAGCTATTTTTATTTTAAAGTAAAGTAAAATATTTACTATTTTATGAAATTAACATTAACTCAGGTTATAATACTAATTAGGTTTTACAATATATAGGTTTTACAACTGTTCATATATATACATTTTCTACTTAAAATTTTTTTTTTGAATTTTTTGTTTTTTATTTTACAGGAAAGTTTTTTATTTTACAGTTTGTTATACAGGAAAGAAATCAAGAGTTTAGATAAAGTTATAAAGAGAGGATATTCAAAATAGGTTAAAGGATGTTTTTTTTTGAAGAAAAACAAACTTTTGTTATAATAATTAAAAAATTACAGGACTTTTAAACAAATCTTATGTGACGAACACTATAGATAACACGTATATGTTTAAATAATATATGATAAAATAAGGGCTGCCAGTGATTGTTTAATCATAAATAACAATAATTTTTTTGTATAAAATGAAAATATTTGCAGAGAAGAGGAAATCTTTACTAAACATGCAGATCTTGCTTCGAGCCGTTGTTTTATTTTAACTCATATGTTTAATTTCAGATTTCCATTCTCTGTTTGGCAAAAAACGTTCTTAACAAAAAAAATATTGACAGAAAATGTCTACAGTTTTTTTACCGACACAATAACTATATTTTAAAGTAATAATATTTCTGATGTTCGCGATTATCACTCTGATCACTGTCATTGGGTCAATTTTTGTGTTGCTAAACATATGGTGTCATCTGCTGTTCCATATTGTTGACACTCACTTATGATGGTTTGAGTGAGTGTCAACAGCAGCTGCGAAATAGGATTTTTCTACGTTTCAATTGAGAAAATCAAATTTATCAGATAAATTTTTTTTTGGATTTCAAAGAGTTATATACATGATATAAAAAACTCCCATATTTCAACAGTAAGAGGACAGTAGGAAAAGATATGAATATTGTATTCAATTTTACCACACGTTTTTCATTTGTTATTTTTAAAGATCTGTTGCCTTGTGCTTTTGGCTAGCAAGGCTGCAGAGGTAAACTTTTATGTAAAAAACGAAAGAGGATATTTTGTATCGGTCCTCATGCGTGGGAAGTAAAGTTTTTTTTTCCAAATTTTTTTTTTCCAAATTTTTAGCATTGTTGTTTATGTTGAATTGTTCCAGAAAAGTTCTGCTGGCACAACTGTCTTTTTGTTTTTTGCCACTTCTAAGTAAAAAATTTTGTTAATTTTAGGGGGATGTTTCAATTGTTGTTTTGTAGTACTGAGACGTTATATTGTCCCACTGTTTTGGAAAAGTGTTTTGCCTTAAAAAATTCCAGCTTTGGTTTTGGTTTGTAAATTTTATAAGTGAACTTGCTAACCTATACTTTGAAAAGTAGTAATAATTGTGAGTTTTATCCTCTCCGCATTCTTTCATTTGAAAGAGTTTTTTGAAGCGATGTGCAAGACTTTGCTCGTTCGATGATAAAAATCCGAGATCCCCGTTTTTGACGGGTAAAAAAAGTTTCTCTCTTTTAACCGAATCGAAATTGGTTTTTTGCCACAGATTTTCAAAACTGGCTTTGTGCAGACATTTTATTACCCATTTGGGAATGGGCAGCACGTTTGCCAAAAACCACACTTTTGACAATGCTAGCGTTTTTATCAACATAGTTTTTCCCCTAAGTGACAAAGTACGTAGCCCAGAAACTTTAGTTTTTTCTCTACTTTGTTTAAAGTTACTAACCAGTTAAAATTATTAGTTTCACTCAGTCTGGTATAAAAAGTAACACCTAATATTTTGAAACCGGTTTTATTGTTCCACTTTTTGCCGTCGAATTCTGGATACATTTTAGGATTAAAACCCCCAAAAGCGAGACCCTTAGTTTTTGAGGCATTGATCACTGAACCACTTGCTTTTTCAAACAGTTTTATTTTTTCGAAAAAATAGTGGACAGATTTTACGTCCCATGCAAAAAAGATCGAATTGTCTGCTTAATGCTGTAATTTGAGGGATTTCTGTGTTTTCGGTGCGCGTTAATTAATTGAAAAATATAATGCGTTAAAAAAAATTATTTTACTTATACTTTATTAACTTAGTAAATAATTAATTATATATATTGTTTGGTGTGGTGGTTAATAAATTTGATCGTTGCGCCTGCTTTCCAGGTTAAATTCCAAATGAAGTCTAGTTTCGTTTTTTTTTTTAGAATATTTCTTTATTTATTAACTAACTGATGCTAAAATATTAATAATAATAAATATTAATAATAATAAAAGACACGGCGGTTAATAAACAGTTAAGTAAAGGGCGAGTCTTTCGCACGCTCTACGTGAATAGACTATATCTTATTATAGTCTATTTGTACGTTTAAAAAAAAATTCCAGTTAGGTTTTTAATATGAAATCTCTCACAAACAAAAAATGTTTATAACTTAAGTCATATATTTTGAAAGCAATTTAATTTTTTTAATCAGTTATAAAAAAAATTACTGAAACATAATTGAATTTTTATTCAAAAAACAAACAAAAATGTGCCAATAGATAAAATAAACAATAAGAAATACTTCTTTTCTTTAATTAAAAGATTGCCTACCCAAGCCGAAACCTTCCTCATTGTATTTATACTTATCCGTGGATAAGCAGTCGATATGTATAAACACTACGGTGCGCATATCCTTCAAAACTCAGTCAACGCAGGTACTGCGTTATTTCTCGACTGCGCTAGTTAAATTTTAAAGTTAAAAACTAATATTAGTAAATTTAATTTTTATAAATTCCCTTTAAATTCGATGATCTTTACCTTTTTTTAATTTAACGTGTGAATAGACTTTAATTAATTATAGCCTATTCGCACGTGCTGACAACAATTGAAAACTAATACACTAATAATTTTTTATTTTTAATATTTGTTTTTAATATATATAAATATATATAAATATATATATATATATATATATATATATATATATATATATATATATATATATATATATATATATATATATATATACATATATATATATATATATATATATATATATATATATATATATATATATATATATATATATATATATATATATATATATATATATATATATATATATATATATATATATATATATATATATAAAAGATTTATTTACTTTCACCGGCTTCACTTCACTTCTCAAAATAAATATTATTTACAAGTGTAAAATTTTGCTAAAAACGTACGCCACAGGCGTTCATGAACTTTCTAGTTTATAATAAGCATTTATTTAATTAAATTTTTAAAGTGCGTACTTATATTTTTATAAGTAAAATTCAATTTATATAAATTTCTTTTTCGTCTTTTTTTATTTGTAACTATTTTGGTTGTACCTTAAATATAATATTTAAATAAAATATAATTTATAATATTCTATTATAATTTATATGTGAATAATATATAAATTTTATTAAATATATACAATAGTATTAAATTTTTCCTAATCAGTACGGCATCGTACTCTAAAACGTGAGGTGAGGCATGAGACCCTTAGTTATACCTATTATTTATTTATATAAAAATGACTGGTTTTTGTGCAAGCGTTATAATTTATATAACAACGAACCATATGACGTAAATTATTTATATTAGTAAAAATTCTTAAGATGGGTGTGCATAGTATGTGATAAAAAAAAAAGTCATTATTTTGTAATGTATTTTTTAACTATTTAAACAAAATGTGTAAATGTTGATTTCGTCAAAGATAAGTAAAAAAAGTCGCACTATTTTATTCAGTTTATAACCCTGAAACTTTCTTGTTTTTATTACTTTTATTATTGTCTATTTATCTTTTATTAATGTATTATATAATTTTATTTAATGTATTGTATTATACATTACAATGTAAAAACTGAATTCAATTTGAAAACTAAATTGTTTAATTTTATAAGAAAAAGCAAAGAGTTTGTCAGAAATCAAAAAAATTCAAATAGAAATTTTCTTAATGCTTTCCTTAAATTTTTGATTCTTCATTATAAAATTTTGATTCTTTATTAATTTATTTATATTTTTAATTCTCTATTATAGTTTTAAATTTTTTAAAATCTTTTAGGTGCTCCGAGAAGTCCTTGAAAAATTACAAAAAGTTGAAAGAATTTGGAATCTATGTTTTTGTATGTAAATGTGGTGCAGAAAGTTTAAGAACATTCTGCACCAAATTTACATATGAAGTCCTTACATGTGTACAATCTAGCTTACAGTGATTAGGCTGTACGTGGTCACGAGGGTGATATGTGGGCTGACGCTAATTCGTTAGAGATCGGTGCTCTTATTCAAGTAAAACTACTGTAGAAGATGCAACACTGTTACGAAAAGAAATATCTGATGATCATATAAACATTGCGGAGCTGGATGCTGCAATGCAAAGAATGAATAAAATAGATTTGACGTGGAAACTAAAGAAAGTGATAATTTTTACAGATTCCGTGACAGTGTTCCACTGGGTCTTCGAAGCTCTTACTGGTAAGTAAAGATTGAAATCAAAACCAATGGGCGAAATGTTAATTCATAGAAGACTAAGCGTTTTGCAACAATTTATTGAAGAATATGGTTTTAATGTTAATGTAAAACTTGTTTTTTCACAGATAACTTAGCTGATCCATTGACAAGGGTTCGAAGTAGATAGTTGAATAAATTGACAGAGGCTGAACATTCGATTAATTCCGTCGGAGTGGTGGTTGTAGAGGCTAAATCCATTTCTAGCATACACAAGAGAACTGGACACTAGTAAATTGAACGTTAAACCTTTTTTTTGTAAAGTAATTCCAACTGTTACCGAAAATGACGTTTGAGATGTAATTAAATATTGCGAAGCATGTCAGTCAATAGATCCAGCACCTGTACAAAGGATGAAAAAAAATATCGAGTGCTAAAGAAAATTGGAAAAGACTGGTTATAGATATCACATATTTTGGCACAGAAAAATTTCTAACTCTAATTGATTGTGGACCTTCAAGATTCGCCTTATGACGATAACTTTCGAGTTAATACAGAAGCATTTCTATCACTTGAATATTCCGCCTTATCGAAAGTCGAAGTAGAAGCGAACACAGACAGTGGTCGTGATAACGCGGAAAACTATATTGCGCAAATTAAAAGTGCGTTGGAAACGAGTCAAAACGACGTACTACAAACTAACGATGAAACCGAAAACGGATTCCGAGAAACAGAAGTGTCGTTGCATTTTAATTCTTCATACCCTCTATCACTAAGTTCTTGAACTAGATCTTTTTTGGCTTTGTAGGGGAGAAGGGTGAAAATTAGGAAGCTTTTCAGAAAAGATACCACAGCTTTTGTACTATTTGACAAAAAGTTGAAATTATTACTGAAAAAGATAATTTACTCATTAGTTATTTAAAAAAAACGAAGCTTATCATTGTCAAAAATTACCCCTTCTTGTGGGGATAGTTTTGGATAATGATAAGAGACAAAAACGTGGTTTTTAAAATTTAATTTATTTTATTGAGCTGAAGTTATAAACATTTAAAGACATTTAGTAATTATAAACAACACAGAATTAAGAGAATTTATACCAAAACAAGATTTATTTTTTTAAAGATTTCAAACTATTAAACTATTTTCTTGAATATTAGGGGGAAGTTGCTCATAATGAGTTAAAATAACAGTACATTGCTTTTTTGCAGCCAAAATATTATAACATTTATATTTGCAGATTATCATAATTTAATCTTTCCTCTTAAAGAATATAAATGTTCATTAAAAAAAATCTTCATACCAAAAATTGAGTTATTTTCAACACACCCAACTATCTCTTCTTAGGAAACCAGTTTCTAAAGATGAGCTTTTTTAATAGAACTCAAAAAAATTAAGAATAACGAAAAAATGATCACAAAAACTATACATAATTAAAAAGTAATTATCTTAACCTTAAAAAAAACAGTAATAAATATTTTCTATCTCTAAAAATGCTTGCAATACTATTTTTTGAAAAAACTTTCTCTCTTGAAATGCCAAAATAAAGCTCCGCGAAGAATAACTTTAAAAAAAAGCGCTTTTCTTAATAAAAAATCTCATCTCATCTTAAGCGTCTAAAAACGAATCATTTTAAGGGATCGTCTGTAAATTACGTAACGCAATAAACAAAACAAAAAAAAAATCAAAAGTTTTCCTTCGCAGAGTCTTATTTTAAATAAATAATCAAAATATAAAATTTAGTTAAATGAAAATCGCCGCGTAAAAGAGCTTAATATCTCATACTTCTGTTCTTGAAATATTTTCTGCGTTGCGTAATTTATGGACGATCCCTAAGCAACTTCACCAATTACTATCATAATTTGAATAGCATGACAACAGCTTATGTATTATCTCATAAAACACATAGAATTAGCAGTAGATAAGCATAAAATATTGAGGATGTAATAAAATTTTTATGATCTTGTTTGGTTCTGACGTAGTTATAAAATATTGAATAATAAAAAATTATAGCGGGGATGGTAAATTTCTTTAACAGTAAAACAATCAAAGACTTTTAACTATACAACCAAGAAATTAAAATAAATAACACCGTTAAACTTGTATGAACATTCTTAACCAAAACAGTTCGCGAAAAAATTATTAGTCTACCCGTAAAAGAGGTTATACCAACTTAGAAACCAGCTCATCTTATGCAACCTTCCTCTATATTCAAACAAACTAAAATGAAAATACTATTCAATCACCTATCAATCTCCTATCAATCTCATAAATACAAAAGTATTAACAAAAATAATTTAAAAATAACAAAGTAAAAAATACGAATGTAAAACGGATAACGAGATAAACATAAATGAAAGTTTTCTTGTTACTTAATTGAAAAAGTAAAGTTCATAATATTCAACAAAGTTTAAATGCGGAAAAAGAATATTTAGTGGAAAAAAAAAATAATTTTTCAATTTTTTATTATTTCTAAGAATTTTAATTCTGTAAGGCAATGCAATTTTAGAGAACATAAATACACTTGCAGCTTCCCTTAGTTTTATTGTTTTATTAAAAATCTGTTTTACCGCAATTTTTTATTTTTTTTCAATTATTTCGCATTTTTTTTTATAATTACCCACCATTTTTAAATTTTGTTTAACTTTTTATAATTTAACTTGCCGATAAGATTGTTAAGAGACGCTCAGTACGTCCAAATGTGTCTCATGAATATTGTCCATGGCTGCCACAACCCTAATTTCAGAGTATATTCTACAAAATTTTCGTGAAGATTTTATGTCTTGCAGTTAAAAAATATATTGATGTCTTAGAACATATCTAATCATTCACTAAAAATATAAAAAACAGATTCCTTGAAGATGTAATTTCCTCAGTAAATCTTTACGTTTAAAAACTAAAAGGTTTGGAAAAACTATAAAAATCATAAAACGTTTGTGAAAAAGCCTAAAAAATGCCTTTCTTAAAAAATCCTGTGACGGTTACGTGCAAAAGTATTTTCTATTGACTTATGTATTTAACTTGGTTGATAAGTTTGTATATTTTTAAAATTTTTGCATTGTTCTAAACTATCCCTATCCTAAACTACCTCCTTCTCCCCTAATCAAAGATGAAGAAAGAGATTTCTTCAATACTAATCAAAGACTTATGAAGAAAGAGATTTCTTCAATATTAATTGATTTACGTAATTATAAAGAACTGATTCGCCTAAGAAGTAAAGAAAACACATTCAAGAAGAAACTTAAATAAAAAAAGAAAACTGAGTTAGATCATTTTCAGATTGGCTAACCTACTATAAATTAAATTTACTATGAATTAATTGAATTTGTTATTTGTTATAGAATTTTTTGGACTGTAAAAAAAGACTTTAAAATAAGACTACATTACATAAATAAACAATGATAAATATTGTAAACACTACACATTAAAGCAATTAAGAATTCTGAACTAGATTTTTGATCTTATGAAGGAAAATAATCAAGACACAATGACTCTGTTTTTAAAAAGAGAAAAACTTGCATCACTAGTTGCAAGAATCTTAGAAAAATCAAGTCTAATGCAAAATAAAATGGCATGTAGTATAAGCTGCAATAAGATTTAATATTTTCAATTTTAAAGCAGCAGCTTTAACATTGAAAATATTAAATCTTATTTAAAAAGCGGGTATAATAAAAGATATATAGATTGTCTTTCTCTTGATATGTCATGTTTTTCTTTCAAACCAAAAAAAAATGTGCCGGACAAAGAATAATGTTATAAAAGAAAATACAATTATTAAAGCTGTAATTTAAAAAATTTAACTCATGTTGCATATGATGAAAAAGAAGATTTCGGCTAAAGCGATTCCAGAAAAGATCAAAACTGAACAACATAACAGCAACTCTGAAGCTAAAAGGTACAAATTCGTTGCAGCTAGCGATATTACTACAATATAACGATAGCTACAGATGAGGTTTGTAGCTAATTACATCATAAAAAATCTAAAGCTTTTCGATAGCTACATATTGTCCATTTTTAGGTAGCAATGTTTTAAACACCTAATCAATAGCCAATATAATAGCTAAAAAGCTATTATATTGGCTATTGACTAGCTTTAGATTTGTCATTATGTTGTTGTTCGCTACATACCTACGATCTGTACCCATCGATATTTTGTAAAAACAACATGCTTTTACTAAATATTGATAGCTATATATTGTTTAAGTTATGAAAAAATTAAAGATTATAAATTAAGATTAAAACTTGTAAACAATAAAAATTATTGGCATCATTGATTAATTCACAATTAATAAATAATTCCAATAATTTTGACAATACATGTCAAAATGTTATCAAAATTAAAAAAAGAGATTTTAAAAGTTGGGGACCCCTAATCGTTAAAATCCCCAAGCCATGGTCTAGTCTGGTCCATTGGTTAATCCACCACTGGCTATTGTAACTAACAATAACATAATGACAAGCCTAAATTTATTAGATAGCTATATATTACATTTTTGTAGCCAGGTATAGAGAGTTTCTGGTTACGGATTTTGATCTCTAGTTTTTCTTGGTCTCTGAAGGTTTAGTTCTAAAAGTTCTAAAAGTGTAAAATGACTTACAATCTGAAATAAGAAAAAAATTCATAAAAAATTTTATTATTGTAATTTTTTAGTCCGGACTCACATAGTCCTGGATACCTTACCACCATTATAATAAGAACTACGGTTTCCTCTTACCTAAAAATCTTGGAAAACGTTTCTGGATACTAAACGATAGGAAGAAATAATCATTATGTAACTTTCAAATTAGGTGTCCTTATTGGGACTCCACATCTCTTTTCGTATCAACATTAGATATAACTACAAAATCATTTAAAAGAAAAATACAACCAAAAGCCAATAATGAAAAAAAGTTTGGTTAAAAAAATTGGGGTGAATAAAAATCTAGCCTTATCTATACTAGAACGCGCGTCGTTTTAAGATGGTTTACGTAGCCGTCTGCAACTGCATAAAGTGATTGATATAAAGTTTAATAATGATAATAGTATGAATTGAATGGCATAAATAACAAATATAAAATGAATATTTGCAAGGCTTTTTAAATATGTTCGCAAGGTAATTTGCTAACATATTTAGCTGCGATGATTACTAGCTAAAAAAGAAAGAAACTCTCGCGGCCAAATTGTTTTAAATAATGCTAGCTAATTTTTTACAGGGAAGTGTAACTTGAGAGCCAACTGGAGGTCATCACATTATATCATACTTTCCATTCATCCGTATAAACTTGTAATATAGATAACTATTATAGTTTGTAAAATGCTTGAAAAAATAATGCTGAATCATGTGTTGTAATAAGTGGATTTTTAATAAATACTAATACAGGATGGTCAGAGGGTTATCATTTTGAGAAAATGTTGGCACATAAATGCTATAAGGCGATTTGCATGGAACATGCAACAAAACTCAAGCTAAGGCATTTGTTATATCACTCGATAGTTTAACAAATAACAAGTATGAGTTTACTTGATTTAGTGCAAACCAGTAAAACGATCTTTACAAGACGGGTTTACTGGTTTGTAAAACTCTCAAATCTCTAGATGATGCGACAATGATTTGTAGTTTTACTCCCCTGCCAGATGGAGAATAATAACAAAATTTGATAAGAATGACATAAAAAACTTATCTACTGACACTTATATCAGTAATGATTTTTTTTTTACCAGGAAGTTCACGCCTCCTTCCTTATTTTAACGTGAAAATATGTCCAGAGCGAACTTGGATCTCTTGGTTAGAAAGCAAGGGGTGTAACCACTGCGCCACGGCCGCGCATATATAAGCGTCAAGATATAATTTCATATAACATAGAAGCGTCATTAGATATAATTTCAGTAATATGCAGTAGTGGTGTAGTGGTAGAGCGCTCGCTTCATAAACGAGTGGTTCCGAGTTAGATCCCCACCACGTTCCTGGTAGTACCGCGCTCAACTCGTTTCTCCGCGCAGCGGCCTTGCTCATCAAGGTTCGTGTTTCGGAGTTATAGAGTTGAGAGAGGGTTATAATCACAAATAAGTAGCCTCCTCGTCTGTAGTGGCCTTCTCGGCCTTGAGGAGGTGAGTTAAAATTAAAAAAAAAAAAAAATTTGGAACACTTTTCTTTAATCATTCCAATTTTAAATGTGAATCATATTCTCGTTCACGCTGACGTAAAACATTTATGGGTTGATGATTGTGTATGGGCAAGAAATATTAACCTTTATTTTTGTATCAAATTTATTTTAAGCTTCGCTTTAAAACTTTTAACAAACATTTGCTGGAAGGTAGAACAAAGCACAATTTGCATAAAATTCTTATGATACTTAATTATCATACCTTAAATACAAACTGGGGCATGGTTAATTATCATACCTTAAATACAAACTGGGGCTTGGTTAATTATCATACCTTAAATACAAACTGGGGCTTGGTTAATTATCATACCTTAAATACAAACTGGGGCTTGGTTCAGCTGCAATGAGTGAATTCTGATTTCACTAACGATTAGTAGTAACATAATCGAAAGAAATTGGCTGTATTGAGAGAATTTTTAAAAATAAGAGACAATAATAAGCTAGGGGACAATGCTATTCAAAAAAGACTACCTTGTACCTTGAAATGATGTTATTTTACAGTATGAAAGGTTATAAGTGGAAACGGTTTGAAGAAAACATGGGTTGCTTTAAGGTTAATCGCCAAAGATTAACTTTGTAGCAACTAACCTTTTGAATTATTTTCTAGGAATAATAAAGATTTTTTTAAATCAATATTTATATGTAATCTTTCTAAAGTTTACAAGTTACTCGTAAACTTATTACAAGTTCCAAAACTCAGCATTCACAGTCAAACATCAGAACGCTGCATCAACTCTAGGTCAAAAACAATAAAATATGCTTCCGGAAACTTTTATTGTTTTTGACCAAGTAAAGAGAAATGAATTTATTAGAACTAGAATGATGCATCGGAAAGAATTTTCCCGCATTAAAACAAAGAAAGATTCAAAAAATATAACTAAGAAATAAAAAAATGCATCTATTTTATATTTTAATCAGACGGATAGAAACCCCCGGGTAGAAACTGTTTTGCAACTAACTTTTCAAACTTTTCACGTTTCAAGATGTGACACTAATATTTTTAATATTCATATTCGTTTCAAGTTAAATATTTTGCCATTCAAAAAAAATTAAAAAAATACATAAAATTAAAATTTAATTTTAACATTCAAAGTTTAACCCTCGTAAAATTTACAACCATATCTCAAATAAGAAGTCATATGAAATATAAACATTTACAAAAATCAATCTTTATAGAAGAACTTATAAGCTAAAAACAAATTTTAGAATATACAAGATTATTTTTGATAAATAAACCCTTATGCATTCTCTATACACAACTTGTGTATAGGGAACGGGTTTCATTCATTCATTCATTCATTCATTATTATTAAACTAATATTATTAGTTTGATGATCCAAAGAAAAAAATTTCGTAGCTGTTTACTTTAAAATTCTTCGGACATAATTCGTTAATAAATAGTTTGGGACGTAATACATACAGGGCCGGCGCGAGTAGGTGTCACGTGGGGGTGCCATTACAACTTTTGCCGAAAAAAAAAAAAAAAAAAAGGGTCCTCGTTTTCCAAAATTTGCCGACTGCCATGACGACATTTGCCGACTTACTAGATTACCGACTAACCTGTATCGAAAGGGTCGACATTAGCCGACTAACTAGTCAAAAGGGTCCAATTTGCCAACTAAGAGTCTAATTTGCCCACTAAAAATCATTGATGGGGATTTGTGACCCCCGCACCCTACTATCGCGCCGGCCTTGAATACATAATGATTACCTCATCGCAATAAAAAGTCAACACAAATGTACGCCTATAACTAACTAACTAAAGATTAGTTGTAAAACATGACATTTTTGAAAATATATTTGATAACATAGGTAAAAGTACATAAAATAGTTATTTTATTTTCATTTGCATAAAAGGTTGAAATTTCAATAGGTTACGTTATCCATCATAAAAATTACGCTTTTGTATGTAAAAAAGAGAAATTAAAAAATATAAATGCTTTAAAAACAGTCTTTTTGTTGAAAAAAATACCAAAATGCAAAAAATACATTCGTGGCTAAGTGTTCCAAATTTCAATTAACAAGCTCAAATTTATGTTATCAAATCTTAGTTGGACCAACTCAAGTTTTCCGCAAAATATGCGAAAACCAGAAAAGTAATTCTAAATCATTAAAAATATTTTAGCAACTTTTATTTTTATTCCACTTAATATAAATATTTATTTAACAAGGAAAGATGAATCTTTTATATTTTTTAAATTTAATAATGAATATATATATTTATACAAAAAAAAAAAATACTATTATTTTAACATTTGGGAATTTTTGTACTTTTTATGAGTAAATACTTTTTTTTTTTTGATAAACTTGTGACGTCACGCTCGTTTTTATATTGTGTGAAACAAGGTGAAGTTTTTATTTTTTACATTTTTTATTTTGAAAACATTTTAGTTTCACAATTTATAATTTTTATTGGAATATTTAACACAAAGAAATTTATTTTTTAGAATTTGAGCTTGTTAAGTTTTAGAAAAAGTGTTGCTCTAAATTTTTAGTATTCACATTTATGTCAAATCGGGTTATATTTTCAGAAACCTAAATGGTTAAAGCCTTGGAATACCCATAACCCATACAAAAAAAAATGTAAACTCGTTATCTCTTATGTTAGGCACTTAGTTACATGACTTTTTTCATGTGATAAGTTAAGAATATAAATATTGGCGAATTTTTCGGCAACTTTTTCGGGCTTTTAATGCTATCTAATTTCAAACCCAGTTGCCAGTTATTTCACTGGCAAAAACTTAAAAAAAAATGTTGATCTGGGGAAATTATTCGTCAAATTAATCGTCTTTTTTAAGAAAATTCGTTAATTTTTTTAAAAAAGAAGCTAGAAGATTTTTCGAATCGTTTTCTCTATTGTTTATTTTATTTACACCTTTTGACAAGTACATATACTGTTTTAAATTGTTGTTTTTGGGTTCTAGCACATCAATAAAGATTATTAAATTAATAGCTTATTAAATTACAATATAAGATACTTGTTATTGTACAAATTTGTTTTTATATCTCCACTTAATAATTAAAAAAAAAAAAAAAATTATTATTATTTTTTCGGTATTTTTCTTGACGCCATTTTTATGGTACTCCGTTCAACCTACATAGCTAGTTATTTAGGATAAACTGACCTATATCTGGCTGCATCCTTGTTCTTGCTGCTTTAAAAAAAACAAAACATTTAATGCAAGGTTGTATTGATTGCTTTAAAGTAAAAATACAATATTCAGACTTTATAACTTATAAATATGCAGTTTAAAGTACTTATTGACTCGTTAACTGCTTTGAGAACATTTTTTTAAATTTGATAAACGTTTTATTCTGTAAACTCAATCGAATTTACAAAATATAACGTTTATAGAATATAACGTTACAGAATATAACGTTACAGAATATAAGCAGAAAATTGGTGATGGCGATGTTTGGTATTTTCAAAGTTTTACTGAATTACACCCAATCATTTTGCGTTTGTAAACCTTTTAAATAACATTGTTAAAACTGTGTATGCATTTATGCTTATTTTGTACATTCAAAAGTTCTTTTTTTTTTTGTATATTTCTGTATACAATCTTATAGCATACTTTCAAGCCATTATTCTATATTTGGCCATGATAAGTCTTAATTCTGGCCAGAATTGTTAACAAGTTCAAAAGTAGCAATTGCCAAACCCACACGTTACAAGACCAAGGCCAAGTACCAATAGGACTTCTTTCTGAGGAAGCTCACGAATGCCAAAATAAAGACGTTAAAATTTATAGAGAACACTTTACGAGAAAATATTTAAGAAAAATCACAAATGAAGATGCGAAGATTATTGCACAGTTCAGATCCAATTATTCTCTAAGAAGGAGTTCGAGATGTATTAAAGAACTTAAATTTATCAAAGATTGTATTAAACTTTTGTTGTAACTTTTTTTTAAAGTTTTGAATATTTTTACTCTGATTTCTGATCAAATTTTTCTTTGTTTATTAAAAATCTAACACGTCACAAATATTCCAATTAATTAATGCTTCGAATCTGCGAAAAACTGTTTCTAAAAGCAACAAAAAGTTATGTCTAAAATCTCTAACGCCCTATATACTCTTTTCTATTACGGTGTTTAGGATGTCTGCATCTGCAAAAAAAAAATTTTTTCAAAAAAGATCTTTATATTGACTAGAGTCAATGACAACAATTTCAATTTGAGAACTTTAAAAATAAAAGAATTATGATTTTATGTCGATCTTGGTCCACTGTGCCTTGGTACGTAGAGCCCGACGCGAAGTTACATCCTATTATGTTGTTGAACCGAAAAACCAGCAAAGTCTCGAGAATTTAGCATTTAAAAATATAGGCATCTGGGGAAAAACCAGACATGTCAAAAATCTACAGGGGAAAAAGTAGACATGTCCCCAGTGAGTCATGTGGTGCATGTTAATCAACGTTTAGCTTTGGCATAACAACAAATTTTATTGCTTTGACCAGTTGTGACTGTAACGCCTCGAAAGCAAAAAACTAATGGAAGGAAAAAAGACGCGGCAAAGATTAATCGTATAAAAAATCACACATCAGGTCAGGACTGCAAATGTAATCTAAAATGTTTTGAATAGATAGGTAAAGCTGCAAAACAATCACTTAATGAGAGCTTCAACGCATACTCAAGCAAAGACAGCCAAGATGCTTATCTGTCTACAATGGTAGTAGTTTTCCCTCTAAAACAACGTAGGTGTAGGAAAGGTACAGCCAAAGTTTCTACAAACCTAAAGAGATGAACGTAAAGTATGTCGTAAAAGTTCCCTCAAGAACATCTGTGGAGCCTGTGGTAGTGTGTGTGAAAGTCTTTTACTTGCTCTTCGGCATCACAAAAAATCAGTCGAAAATCAGTAAAGAAACAGTCCGCAAAGCAATGTTATTAACAGGTGAGTTGGAATTAGAATTAGTGCATTTAATTTTATGTTGATTGGATTGTTGATTTTGTGGGTTTTTTCCTCAAATAGAGGTTATTTTAAAGCTGCTATATATGCATGCACAAATACTAATTTTTACTTGCAGCTAAATTTACATATCAAATCCATCACAGCATCTATTGGATTTGTCTTTTTATTTTATTTATACATATTATCAGGACATACTATTACAAAATTTTGCCACTAGCCAAAATATGTAAGCTTTTCTAAAAGCTTTAATACTTTGTGTATATATAAAGCACACTATACATCAAAAGAATTGAATTAATTTAATTCCTTTGTTTTTAACATTATTTAGAGATAGAGAACTTACAAATAAAGAAAATATAATCAATTTCGATTAGGTATTTTTAAGACTATTAAATGACACAATAAACGTAATAATTTATAAAAATAAATCCAGGTTGACACCCTCAAATCTTTTAACACTGGTCAGATAATTCAAATTCTTCTTCTATTGCCTCGTTTTAGAAATTCAACACCTTTTTTTAAAAGCTAATGAATCTATAAAACGTTTAAAACTCTGTCAACGACGCTTTTGGGCATACATTGATTCCCATTGATTTTATCTTTCACAGCATGACACAATTTCAACGTATAAACTATTAAAAATTAAGAGACTTTTTTTTCAATCTAATTAATCTGTCACACGTGTCTTTCGATTGCTCTGCATGAGGCTAAGCGTTTCAACTTAAGCTATTCTTTTTTTAGAACAAAAACGATCGATAAACCTAGACTAATTTTATGCCCAGATAATGTGATATATATATATATATATATATATATATATATATATATATATATATATATATATATATATATATATATATACATATATATATATATATTTGTTTATTTCCTTTATTTTTTTCGCAGATCAGCTATAAATCCTGCAGGACAATGTTTAACACAAAACTCAACATTGGATTTGGATACCCACGGAAAAACACTTGAGAGCAAAAAAACTGAACTATTCACAAACCACGAGCTGCACAAACGCAAGTCCCGTACACTCTACAAAAGGAAAGCTGCAACTAAGGAAAGGGAAGAAATTGTGACAAGTTTGAAGCCATCTGCATTCCCAAAAACCAACTAGTGCCATCCAAGTCCACCAATGACATTTACTATCGCAGGAAGCTCAGTCTATAAACGTTTGTAATCTATGTATTGTCAACTGATGAAGAATATACATATGATAAAACAGTAGCAAAAAAGGGTACTGACTATGTTTGATAATTTCTTGCTGATTTCATCTGCAGCCACATTTCTGAAGTCGTGGACAAAATCATTTTCTTCTGTGATGGGTGTAGTAGACAAAATAAAAATAACCCAGTGATGAAGTTCTTATACAATCAAGTACATTAGGGCAAGAGATTCAAGTTAGTAAAAATTACCTTTCCAATAAGAGGCCACTTCTACATGGAGTGCGATAGAGACTTTAGCAACGTCAACATAGCAAAGAATGTAGACTTGCCAGAGAACTGGTTAGCAGAATTTGCAACTGCCCAATCACGCCCAACACCTTTCACGGTCATCATGGCTTCACAGGACATATTCTTCGCCTACACAAAGTAATTTCAACCTTCTTTCAAAACTACATGACAAATAAAAACACACCCAATCAGGGAAATCCACATTTTGGACTCCTATCCATTGCTTGTTCTCTACAGGTACGTTTGTGACTGCTGTACTAAAAAAAACAGAGACTCATCGTGGGAAGAAGTAGCTACAGATGTCTGACCTTACCAAATTGTATGAAAATGGTTCTCTGCCCATCAGCTCAGAAAATTATAAAAACCATCAAGTATTAAAAAGGTTTTGCAGCCCTAAAAATAATCAGTTCTTCGATGAACTTTCTCATAGTTGATCAGACACTGCTAGAGCTAAATCAGTGATTCGTCGGAGAATGAAGATTTAATTTTTTATGTTGAATCCCTTATTTTATTAAAACGTTGCAACTGCAGCTTGTTTTATTTTTCTGACTTTGTTCTTGTGTGCTGTTTGTGTATGTTGTGCAGTTGTCATGAAATTAGGCTTTCTGTCAATCACAAAAATTATCTCGCTATCAATTTGGAATAAAGTTTATGTGTACACACCCAAATCCCAGTACTTGCTATGATCACTTTAATTTAAAGCAGACCAACTATGAATGCATGAAAATATAATAGAAGATTGATTTATATGGTTTCTAAGTTTTAATGTTATTGTTTAAACACCCCATAACATTATAAATATTTATCATTTATATCAATGGTATTGGTTCGCCTTGCTGTATGCAGATCTCAACTTTGTATTCTGTAGCTTATATCATTGAAGAATGTATATATATATATATATATATATATATATATATATATATATATATATATATATATATATATATATATATATATATATATATATATATATATATATATATATACATATATATATATATATATATATATATATATATATATATATATATATATATATATATATATATATATAAATACACACGCACAATTTGTTTTTAATATGTTTCACAAAAACACTTGTGAGTTTAACATTTTTGTTGTTGTTAAATATGCTATAGACCAGATTGAATATAGACCAACAAAAAAAAAAAAAAAAAAAGACAAAACAAAAAAAATAAATAAACAAAAAAAAAAAAAACCAGTAATATTATTCATCATATTTATGGATCTGAATAAATAATCTTAGTAATAAACAATTATTAAAATTAAATCGTTAAACATAATTGTTATGCTGAAAATTATTAATAATAGTACTCTCATTTAAACACTGTAGAAGAAATTTAGCTTATTGTCGTTTAGTAAAAGATTTTGCTTAAGTATAGTTTTAAATTGATCAAGTGAAGAAAGTGTTTTAAGATCATTATTTAAAAGTGTATTCCATAATTTAGGACCTCGGTTTGTAATTGAGTATTTAGTGGCAGAATAATAGGTTTTGGATTGAGTATAGTTATTACTTGAAAATCTTGTGCTGTATATATGATTTATTTTTTTAAATAAAGAGTTGAATAAAATTGGTGCCATTTTTTTTATCAAGTTTAAACATAAATATAAAAATATGTTAGAGATTTAATTTAAAAACATTTAGAATAAGTTTGCTAAAAAGTATTTTTGTATGAGAGAAGCGATTTTCATTTGTAATAATCCTAATGGCATGTTTTTGTTTGCAGAGAAGTTTACTTGAACTATTTTTGTTAGACTATTTTTATTAATTTTTTTGTTGGTAAAGAAATCTCAATACCCTACGGGCATTTGTTTTTAAAAGTTACGTTTTAAATGTATTTTAAATGTCTTTTAAACGTCTACTAAACATTCTTACATAAATAACGTTTAAGGTATAAGACTTTTTTTTATATGAACATAAACCCGGGTCTGGGAAAGACAAAATTCTTAAAAAATTCAAAAAAAATATTTTAAAAACAGATGTTTTTTTTAAAAAATAAGACTTGGTTATTGAGATATAAGACGTTTCCTTTAACTGGATAAATTTGATCTGTGTAGAAACACACATAGCAACGTTTTTTTTTATAAGAATTGCCAGCTATTTAGTTATTTTTGTGTTATTTAATAAATATTTTTATAACAATGGGTAAATCATGCAGAGTCAAACAAAGTATTCAAAGTAAAAAATCCAGAAGATTTCATGGAAATAGGTTTACCAAATATTTGACAAAAAATTCACGTTTATCAGTAGCTCCTGTTAATAACAGTGTTACCTGTTCTGAAAATATTTCCAATAATACTTCTTTAGATTTATCTATATCCTCAGAAAAAATTTAAAAAATTGAGACACCACATCAAAGTAATAATAAAACTGTTGGTTATCGTATTATTGATATTGAAATTTTATCTGGTGTAATAAGTCAATTATGTTGCAAAAATTTTTTACAATCTGAAATATATCTTGCAGAATGTTTTTTCTAAGAAAAAAGGATAGCTCGATGTTGAATGTATGCTGCCCTAATTGCAACAAAAAAATTAAATTTAATACTTCAAAGACATGCTCTGGCAAGAAAAATTGGAAATCATCACATCTATGTAAATAATGAAGCTTGGAAATCATCACATCTATGTAAATTAAATTATTGTGGTTCTGCTCCTGGAATGGAAGTAGCTGGCGCTAAAAGAATATTTAGCCATTCTATTTCACAAAACTAACTGAGGTATGTAAAGTATTATGGTGACGGCGATTGTAAATGCTATTCGTATGTTAAGGATTATATGTTATACTTATCCTGGTATAACGGTGTGTAAGTTGGAGTGTGTTGGACATTTACAGAAACATCAATAGCTGGTGTCGTTATAAACAGGATAAAGCTAATTTAATGTCTACCTACGAGCCAGGTGCTGGTCTTCCACTCTCAGTTGTCAGTCATCTAAAGCCTATGTATACATATTTATCTCAAGAACTCTTAAAAAAATAGTTTAATGGTAAAACCCAAAACCAGAATGAAAGTTTTAATGGGATTTTATGGCAGCGCATACCTAGTATGTTTCATTTACGCAGTTGGAGTTAGGGTTTATGATGCTGTTTCAAATTTTAATATTGGAAGAAAAGCAAGCATACTTTTGTTTGAAAAGTTGAATATGATTCCTGGTATATATACTTTTTATAGATCTTAGCAAAGCCTTTGATACAGTAGAACATTGTTATAAAAAAACTCGAAAGTTATGGCATTAAAAGTACATATTTAGAATGGCTTAAAAGTTATCTAAACAATAGAAAACAACACATAGCACACGAAGAGATAAAAACTGAATACTTGACTATTACTTGCGGTGTTCCCCAAGGCTCAATTCTGGGTCCACTTTTATTTCTTATTTATGTAAACGATTTTCATAAGTTTTCAAACATTTTAAACTCAGTTTTATTTGCAGATGATACAAATTTATTTTATACTAATGGAGATATCAACCTCTTATTTAAAATAGTAAACAAGAAATTTTTAAATCTAGCGGAATGGTTTAAGGCAAACAAATTGTCCTTAAATTTAAATAAAATTAAGTATACTTTTTTTCATAGACTTCACGGTAAAGAAAATATTCCATTAAAACTTCCTGATCTTTACATTGGCAACTCTAAAATAGTTAGAGATTCATCATTAAAGTTTTTAGGAGTGATACTTGACAAAAACATGACATGGAGAGAACACATAAGAACAATTAAAAATAAAACTTCGAAAAATAATGGCATACTATACAAAGCTAAGCAAATCTTAAACCAAAACTGCTTAAAAATCTTATATTTCTCCCTCATACATTGTTATATAAACTATGCAAATATTGCATGGTGCAGCTCTAATGTAAGTAAAGTTAAAAAATTGCTTAGTAGACAAAAACACGCTGTCAGGATTATTTCAAATGCAGGTCGATTCGCACATTCTAAAGAACTATTCAAAAATCATTACATACTCAATGTTCTTCAGTTAAACCTTTATCAAATTCTTATTTTTATCTACAAACTACATAATAAATTAACTCCCATAATTTTTAATACATTTTTCAATAAAATTAATCAAGTGTACCCTACAAGATTTTCAAATTACAATTACGAGCAACCTAAAATACACTATTTGGCTACTAAATTTTCTATCAGAGGTCCTAAATTATGAAACAGTTTATTAAATAACCACCTGAAAAATTGTTCTTCACTTTCTCTATTTAAACATAAACTCAAACAAAAACTTCTTAACGATGTTAATGAATTAAATTCTTTTTAAGATTCTTTTATCTTCTTTTTTTAAAAACTATCTTATTAACTAGTCTAATCAATTTAAATTTTCTTTAATTATCCTATTAGCTTATCTTCAGTTTTTAAGTGGGGTTGCTTTTTTTTTGTTTTTTTGTTTTTACAATTTTCTTTTGATTATAGATTAGTAACTGATTTTAACATATTTGTATATATTTGTATATAATTTTTAAATGGTACAAAGTAATTTTATGTTTTATGTTTACATTTTAATAGTTATAGACGCTTGCTGATGAAAGCACGTCAGGGTGTAGTGATAAGGCAAATATTGTCTTCTTTTAGCCCCGGTCGTGTAGGTTTTATTTATATAACACGGCATTGTATTTTTTTTTTTTAATGACAAATAAAAAAAAAAAAAAAAGGCTGTTCAACCATGCTTAATTTTTGCAGAATATCAAAATCGGATTTCATCTAAAAAGCGACGAAAAGTTATTCGTGGATGCAAGAAAAAAAAAAAGATAATGCAGAGAAGGAGCAAGAAGGTTGTCTTTATGACCCGGGTTTATGTTCATATAAAAAAAGTTTTTAAATTGAGTATATGAGTGAAAATATTATGAAAAATTATGAATATAATATTCGAACGAGTTTTTCTCAAAATCTAAAATTTTGACCTCCTGGCCATCCTACCTCATTAACCGTAAGTCAAATTTGTATGAAATTTTCACTCATATACTCAATTTAAAAACTATCTAAATTCTAAAGCATCTATCTAAAGCATCTAGTTGTACAATTGGAACTAAAGGTTTTTTAATACAATCAAGAGTTTTTGATTTATAGAAGTTGTAAGTTACAAAAAAATCATATTTTTAATACGCCATTTTGAAAATTTAATTATAGGTCAAGCACTTAGTTTTTTAAAATAATTTTGGTTCAGTTTGTAGATCAATATGATATTAACCATTTGCCAAAAATTCATAACTTACATGCATTCGGTTACTGAGATAGCTTGGCCGGGGTAACTTAAATATTTTTGGATGTGGGCCATTTTACTTAGTAGCCATGACAACTAATAAATTTATTTTGTATTTTTTTAAATCCTGTTATCTAGTTATTTCTCAAAATAGAATTGGTTTTTTTAAAAAAAGCTTTTTTTAATAAAATTTTTTTGAGGGGTCTTATACCTTAAAAGACGTTTAAAAGACATCCAGAACGTAACTTTTAAAAACAAATGCCCGTAAGGTATAGTTTATAATAATAGTTCAAAATTTTGTTGTTTTTTGTTTTAAAAGAATGCTTAAGAAATAATTTTATAAATTTTAATGAGTAATTAACTAATCTAAAAAGATCTATATCATGAACTAAAATGTAATACTGTTAAGCTGTTCTGCATTGAATTTTAAAAAATATGTCTATTTTCATAACTAGAAGTTATTAAAAACATCTATTAGAACGTTGAGAAACTTTGTTAGAAACTAAAGAACAAAGAATTAGATAATAGCATATTTGTTTATAGTTTAAATAAATTTATATTTAATCATATTGTTTATGAATTTGTAAAATTCTATAAAATATCGGCGCCTACTGTTTTTAAATAAAAATATCCGGACATATGTAATTTTCCGTATTTTCCAGAACCAAAAAAAATACAATAAACTTTTTTTTATAAAAACTGGATATATTTTTTTTAAATATAGAAATATAAACAAAAATTTGAAGTCTTATGAAAAAATCAACTCAATATGTTAAATGTTTCCTTATTTATAAACCTATTTCCTCATGTATATTAGAACGACCCATAATATAGCGCCTTACGTTTAATGAAAATTGTCGCGTAAAAAAGGTGAAGATCTCTTATTTCTGTTTTTTAAATAACTTGCGTAATTTATGGATGATCCCTTGGCATTAACGAAGTATAAATAAACCCTTATTATCATTCATCAGTAACTTTGAAAAAGTCGTTATACTTGCTCTCGTTAGCTAGAAAATGATCAGGATAATAAAAAAAAATTGCATCGGTGAAGTTGTAATTGAAAAAAATTATTACCAAAAGTTAAATTAACTTTCTTATTATTAAAGAATATTTAGATAATTTATATTTAAACCTTTAAAAGATTAATAAATTTAGACATTATTATGGTTAACTTCTTATTTTCATTTTTTATCAAGCTTTGTTTTCATTATTATTATTTTTTATTTATTTATTTTTTATTTTATATAGGTGCCCTAAAAAGCTCTTATGGTCTTATCACAGAGCACCACAAATAAGCATTTAATTGGAAGTTTACGCCTCCTTCCTATGTCACTAAACTTGCCCAGAGGTTTGAACCACGAATCCTTTGTTTCTAATGTTGGTGCGCAACCGCTGCGCCACGCCTGCTTGTTGGGTTTGTATGACTTACGAATATTTGTAAAATATTTAAAGTAATGGCAGTTTTTTGAAAACAACATTCTTTAAAATATATGAGTTATTTATAAATACTAATAATACAATAAAAAACATTTCATAAAGTGCTGCAAATCCATATTGCCCAATTGCCGGGCTTATTTAAAAGGGTGATAAAAAATAGATTCATTCCCAAGTTTATACAGAATAATTTTTTTAAAACTGGGTAAAGTGTAGCCTTAAATTACTATTTGTTTATCAATATTAACTCTAAATTCTTATGATGAAATGTTTTTTTTTCCATGAAGGTTTAGAAAGTCGCTTTTTTTTATCAATTCAAATATGAATTATGCAAATTCTCAGTTAACTTTTTATCTAATAAGTATGGGGTAACGGATTTGCTATCAGATTATTACTTTCTGAATTCAATTGCTAGAGATGGATTTTTTTTGGAAATTCTTTCTTACCTATTGGCTTGTTACAGAAGCTGCATTAATATTTTTTACCGCGACCATGGTCACCTTGTATAATTTGTTAATCCGTGTATTTATGTTTCTTGATTAAAGACCTAGTCCTGATAGGTCAAACATATTTTTTGCTAAAACCTTACAATCTAAAAGATCATAAATTATCTTTAAATTTAGGATGGTTTCACCTATTATCTATTTTATAAGTAATTGGTCTTTATACACTTTAACAGCATGAGAGTTTACATTCAAATTTCATATTTATGCTATCACCAACAACCCAATATCTATGCTGTCACCAACAATCAAATATTTATACTGTCACCAAGAACCAAATATTTATGCTGTCACCAACAACCTACACTTTTAGCACTCAAGAAAAAACTCAGTCAGAAACATTTGAGACGAGTTTGTGTACATTTCGAAAAAATTAATACCAAACTTTTACAATTTTTGAAATTTTTCTCAGATTATTTTTACAGTCTTGAAATAAAAAAAACTTCAACTTGACACGTAATTTATGTGACTTGAATACTGAAACAAAATTACCCTCAAAAAATTCCCTATTAACTCAGCATCGTTGACGAAAAATAGTATTAAAAAGATAATAATTGTTTTCCTTTAAATAAGATCAGAATTCGTAATAAGATACAAAATTTTTCAAAATATATTTTGGCACTTTTAGCGTGAAGAAGCCATGTAAGGTTTAGAACTACATTATATTTTAAGCGTTTTATAGTTTTAAAAAATTAAAAAATGCCGTAGTTCAAAATATAAAAAATGGTGTCTTTTATTTGCTTACAAGGTTGGTAACATTTCAAACTAAGATGAATATATGTTTTGTTTATTTGACTGAAGAAGCAGATAATATTCCATTAGCTTAAAAATCAACATCATTTTGCTTTTATTTTAAATCTACTCTGAATTTGTATGGTCAAACTATATTCAACACAAATATGTATTAAACTTTGTAAAAGCTAATTTAAACTTTAAAATGATGCTTTGCAGCTTTTTAAAGTAATAGTTTTGATGCTGTTATTTTTGTGAAAAATTTAATTTTTTAAACTTATGTTTTTAAAATTTTTAAAAAAGAAACGTAACTTTTAAGTTGTTTCTCACCCTAACCTTGATAAACGTTTTATTTAGTTTTCTGTATGCTTTAATTATTTTTATCTTATTTAAACTTTAAATAAATCTTTTCACATTCTTGATCTACCTTTGTTAGATAGGCCTAACTAACCTAGTTTTGATTTAGGATAACGGCTAATAGGGTAGATTAGGGTAATATTAGCACCTTAAGCGAAAATTGGAATATTTTAAAAATGATTATGCTGGATCCAAAATTTTTGCGTATAAACAATTTTTAGGGATCCCTACTTATGATCGACTCACCCAGCTAGCACACATACGTTAATAAAACGTTAGAATTGTGTTGTTCGTTGCGTTGGCCCAACATCGACCGACAACGTTGTTTTTTTATCATTTTGGTTACAAATGCGAGATATATATTATTTATTTTTGCATATACATATAAACAAAAAATATTACAGACTTTTACGAATACATAAGTATATATTAAGTATAAATATACATACGTATACATAAATTGTATAAATATACATATACATACATATTTCCACCATTTTGATGAACTAAGATAGCTCATAACATAGGTTCGATACGCATCTTATTAAATAAGCATTATTCATGTTTTTTTGCTTGTGATTTGATATTTTGTAATATAAAAAAGAGAAAGTTATATAAGCAAAATATATTTCCATAATCAACTTAAACATTTGAATAAAAAATAATTATTTTAAATTACACAAATGTATATTTGTATATCTGCCTTTACTCTATGCAAACACAACATTGATCCAATGTATAAAATCTAACGTTGTTCTAATGTATATGGAAAAACATTAACTGATACACATTAGATTAACGTTACGTTATAAACATTGAATCAATGTTGACCCTTATACATTAAATCAACGTTGAGTTTAGATCGGAAAAGCAACCATCTTATGCGATGTTTTTACATACGTTTGACCAATGTAGTTTTACTAATTATTTTTAATCACGTCGCTATTAAGGTTTTCATTAATATAAATGTGATAAAACTAACATTCGATCAACGCTGTATTTGCATCGAGAAAGTAACCGACGTTCGCAGTGTATTTACAAACGTTGGCCCAAAGTAAGTGTGCTAGCTGGGGAGATATTTGTTCGCTCGAAATTTTTCTTCAAAACACAAAGGTTTTAAAAAAGTTATAAAAGTGCATTACCCAGACCACTTGGTAATATGAGCACTTTATATTAGCTCAAAAAAAATAACATTAATTAAGTAAAAAAAATACCAACTTGACAATTACAGCTAATTTTTGAAATATAATGATTCGTTATTTACAAAACTTATCTTTAGAATATCAAGTTTTAAGCCACTTTTTGTTGAAACAACTATGTTCTCCCCCCCCCCCCCCCCCTCACATCTCACATTAAAAAAAAAAAATTAAATCGTTTTTTTTTTCAATTTTATTAAACTGAAACCTTTGAACGATAAAAATTCAAATTTTTTGAATTTGAATTACAGAAAAATATTTAGTATTGTCAAAATAATAAAATTTTTTACTACTTTTTGTTTTTATTCAAAGGCAATTAAAACCACTGCTATTTTAGGACTTTAAACTTGGTAATTTTAATGAAAAATACTGTGTAATTTGAGCATGTCCCATATTACACAAAAATGGCATCTTTAAATAATGTCAAAACTAAATGTTTCTATGCATTGTTTTTCATAAAAAAATGGATTGGATTTTTAGCTACCATTTTTTTTTTATAAAAAAATTAATTTCATTATTTTAGCACCAAAATTTCGTGCCACAGATTTATACATGTCTGATGATATTATTTTAACAACGCAAAAAATTTGAGTGTTTTTATTAGATATATTATTAGATGATAGCCGCTAATTACAAAGTTACGCAAACTGTACTGATTCCTGTTATCACTACATAATGTCGATTCAAAAAATACAAAGCAACTTTAACTTCACTGCTTACATCTAAGAAATCTTTAAATATCCTCATATTACCAAGGTGCTCATTATTCTAATCTACCTTATGCTGCAATTATATGATAAACATGCTCATATTACCTAGGTACTTATATTACCCTAATCTACTTTATGCTGCATAAAAAGGTAGATCCGTAAACTTCAACTACCGATGATGTTAAAAATAATACAAATTTCAAACCCGTTTAGTCGTCGTTAAAAAAATCCAGTAAAATTAAAAAAAGAATTGGTTCATCGTCAACTGATGGGGAATACTAGTATGTTTCGCAAGATAGCAATGAATAACTTTTTTTCTTTTAATTCAGAAGAAAAAAT
This sequence comes from Hydra vulgaris, assembly GCF_022113875.1. Classification (NCBI taxonomy): domain Eukaryota; kingdom Metazoa; phylum Cnidaria; class Hydrozoa; order Anthoathecata; family Hydridae; genus Hydra; species Hydra vulgaris. The sequence goes on along the minus strand of NC_061161.1, from coordinate 48,294,467 downwards.
TGAATTTTATATCGCTCCAGCTAATCTTTCAAAAGCAGATGGATGTATCAACCCGGTTGACTAATATGGCGGTCAAATCCAGAGGCATCGGACGTCCTAAGACGTCCGACAGACGCCGAGAGGACGTCTGTTAGACGTCTTTGGACGTTCGATGCTCACTGGGAATTTTATGGTAAAACAAAAACTGCTTTAGGCATTACATTTTTAAAGTGAGCTATCTCAAAAATTATTGTTTTGTATGAACATTAATGATTCGAGTGTCTCATAAAATGAATTTTACAATAAGTGACGAAAAAATTAAAATATTGTTCTCCCCAAATCTAAATCAAAATCTCGTTTTAACAAACATACTTTATTTTAAAGATATAACAACATGTATTACAAATTATAACTATTTTTCTAAAGTATCAATTATATTTTGTTTTATACTATCTATGACGTATGAGCTTTTTGTTTATTTAACAATTTGTGTAATTAACAGTACATTGTATTTTTTCTTGTTTCAACTCACCTAAGTTTTAAAAGGAAACAAACATGAATTTATAGACCTGTTTCTACTGACCCATTTTGCTGAATAAGTAGAAACAGGGCGTTATTTGCATTATTTTGTTTTTTGAAGAAAGATAGCAAAGCAAGAGTATCATAAACTGATAGCAGCACTATATAGTGCCGTCAGGGTTGATGATAAGTTTTGGTTTATAATTTAAAACTTTAATTTATGTTGGAATTCTTTTGCTTGATTATGTATTAAACTTTAATTTATTTAGGACCTTTTTATAAGATAGTCTTTCAAAATTCTTTTTTTGTCTATACTAAATTTGCGTGAGACAGTACTTATCTCACAAGTACTTCACCAAATGAGCACCTAAGGCAAAGACTAAGACCAAGGCCGCATGTACTAATATGCACGAATTCACAACCATACTGCAGTATAATAGTTAGTTCTTTTATATATATTCTTATTTTTTTTTACTTAACCATTAATGCGATTAGTTATTCTGTTTTATAAATAAAATAAAATTTTTAACTTGCTGTAAAGGTTATTAAGAAATTTTTAATAAATAAAAAAGCTGTTAAGAATATACCAACGTGTTACGATTTGTTTTTAAAATTAATCATAAACTAGATAAACATATAGATTGTCTAGTTTATGTTAATGTTATAAAAGAAAAGTAACAAATGCGAGAAGGAAAAGTTTTCTTCAAAGCATTATTAATTTATTTGAGTTTAACTATAACGCATGCTTCAACTACAAGAACTTTATTAAAGCTGCTCGTTTTTCATTTGCTTTATTCTATTTATTTAGAAATTTTGTTAAAGTTATTTCACAAATTTTCAAATAGAAATTTGAAAATTTGTGAAAAACCTTCAAAAGTTTTGTTTAATCAGTTTTGCATTTTTAGATTATATTCTATTCTATGAAAAAACCAAATACATCTTATTTCATAAAATAGGTCAATCAATGTCTCTACCTTTGAAAATTATTGAGTTGCTCGTTAAAAACATAACAATAAAACGGGGAAAATATGCAAAGTTTTTTGGTATTCAAATTGATAAAAATTTATCATGGAGAAATCATAATGGACACACTGAATCAAAAATATCAACTGCAATAGGTGCTCGAAGAAGTCCTTACGGTCTTATCACAGAGCACCGCGGGAGAGCATTTAACAAGATGTTCACGCCTCCTTCCGTACCAATGTCGCTTGTTTGGCTGGAGCTGGCATCGAACCTCGGACCTCTGGGTTCCGAGCCAGAACTATAAATACTGCTCAAAGATTCTTAATTTTATGTTTAAATAGGAAAATAATATGTTACCAGATTCTTTTTTAGACATATTTTCGTCATCATTTTCTCAAATTTATAATTTCCGATCAAATAGCTTCCATAACTATTATATTAAAAAAACTAAAACCCGGGGTTCCGAATTTTCAATTATGTCACAGGGTCCCAAAATATGAAAAACATTAAAAATCAAAAATTAAAAGTCTTAAATATAATATCGTCGTTTAAACCGCAAGCAAAGTTGTTAATTTGTAAAAATGATTGCAATAAATTAAAATGAAATAAAAAGAAAAAGAAAAAAAATGAAAAAAAGGAAAAAAAAAATGATAACAGTAGAAATAGTAATTACAAAGCTAATTACAAAAAAAATTATTTTTAAATTTAATTAACTTTTTATATAGACATAGATATACGCCTAACGGCGCTTAATGGCACTTAATGGCTGTTAAAGGAATCTGCGAAAAATTTTTTTTTGATTTCCTTTTTCAGGTATTGAAGTTTAGAAAAAAAACATATATAAATAATAGTTATTATACCAGAATTTATATTAAAATTTGCATCAATATTACATTAATGTATCAATATTATAGTAATGTATTTTTAGCAATCTGATACGTAATAATTTTGTATAGATTTTTTCTCTTTTTCACGATAACAAATGTATATTTTATAAGGTATACCTGGAGAAAAAAAAAAAAAAAATGATAATAATAAAGTAAAAAAAACTTTTACTTTATACGATAAGTTTAAACCACATTGATACAAAAGTTCTACCTATTCCACAAACATGTGGAATAGGTAGAACTTTTTTATCAATTTAATAAATTTTAAAAGATTAAGCAACACTTACCACAACTCATATTCAAAACTTTTTTTGCTGTTCTCTTTTTTGTAACTTATTTTATTTAACTACTTATATTTTATCCTAAGTTTCATTCAAACAAGTATAAACTCTTCCATATAGGAAACTACTTTTATCCAATAAAAATAAAATTTGAAATTACGTTAACAAACAAAAACTAGAACCCTCTTGGTTAAAAAAGAAATCTATTAATAAACATGCTTAAAGCTAGAGAACACATAAAAAGTGTTAATTTCAAACAAAAGCTTTGACAACTGGCGTGAGTGACATCACGCAAACACAACACTTTCCATTATCGTTTCTTTTGCTTTATCTCTAATGAAGGAAGGTGTTGATGTTTTCGCAAAATAGAAACCTTATCTAATATTTAAATGATTTTAAAATAAAACAATAAAAAATTGTTTTATTTAAAACAACGCTAAAAGTAACCTTAAACTTTATAGAAAAATAAATCTATATTTAATAATTCGACGAGGTAAAATCAATAATTCAAAAACACCAATTGTACCAAGTGTTGTGCCATTGTTACAAATTTAATGAAAGCAATTGCATGAAATGTTGTGCCATTGTTACACATTATTCAAAGATGCGGTTTTAGTAAAATATACTCAACATACTCACCATTTTTTCTACTCCTATTAGTAATGAGCGCAATTAATTGTACTTTGATTAAATTGTGATTGAAATTTATAAAATAAATAAAGATTTAAAGGTAATAGCGACAAAGGGGTTCAAGTAATATAAAGCAGTAAAGCTGAAGAAAGGGCAACTTTAAAAGTAGTGAGAAAATTACGCCTAAAGTAAAATAGGGGCCATTTTAAAAAAATGGGAGGTTGTACTCAATCTTTACACAAAATTTGTCATCTGGTCATGTGACCGGGGCAAGATGACTAATTAAACAATTTTTATCTCCAATTTTATAGAATTTTAAAAACTATCAATAACTCTAACTAAAGTAACAAAAAATAAACACAAATCGCAAAAAACTATTTCTAAAGAAGTTAAACCTGAAGAACACCATCCAGTATGTGAAACCGAAAGTGAGGAATTTTTTTTTAAGCGCAAAAAGTAAACTTATGCGTATAAAATTGCGTTAATAATATTTCAAAAAAGCAATTGGTGTTTTAAAATACAAAATGCAAATATAGTTTTGTTTTCACTCAACTTTAAGATTTTTTGTTGATTTTTTATATGAAAACCCATCTTGCCCCGCTTTCCTCTATACATAAACCTAGCTGTAAAACGAGCCGAACAAAAGCAGCTTAAGATGGTCGTCTAATAAAAAATATGAAAAAAATCAAATTTATGTTATTGGTGCAATTAAAAAGAAAAATTTTTGCTCTTCTAGAAAATACTTTTACACATGTTTTTTAATTAGATTTTTCCAAAATTTACTTCCTATAATGACATGTACTAGTTTGTTCCCTTGGCAACGTCCTTAGGAACAATATTTTTTGGTTGTTTTGGTCAAAATTATTGACCAAACCTGATAATATTAATTTTTTTAAGAATGAAAAAGCTTAAAGCTTAGAAGGAATATTGATAAAGAAAAACACTTAGAAAGAGAAAGTAGTTAAAGGGTAATTTTAACTTTTTTATTCTGTTAGTTTTCTCTGTTTGTGAGATTTCAGGCTTAAAAAAAGCATATCTCAGCTTCTACAAATTATTTTTGAATCAAATTTTTAGGGTTTGTTTGCTTGTATATAAGTTAGTATGTGAAACATAATCTTTTTAATTCTTCGAGTATTTTATGAATTATGTGATGGTTTTTGTTGAATTTTACCCCTTTTTTAATTTCCCCAAATTTATAGAGCTGCCATTATGGATCTAACCATAGTTATAGGATTTTACTGGTTCACATACTAATTCTATGTATATCTTGCATGCAAACCAAACATCATAGAAAATGAATGTACAGATAACTAGAACTCTTTGTTTTAAGAAAGTTATGAAAAGAAAGTTTTTACTAGACGACCACCTTAACAAAAAGTGAATTAGCCATAAAATAGTTCATTTTCTTTTATACAAACGCTACTTCATTAAACACTGTAAAGATAAATGAGTAAGAAGCCAGCAAATTTATAAATTCTTTTTCTCCAAAAAAGATTTTATTACAGAAACATTTAAATCTTTAATCTGCTAACAAATCCAATTATTTCTACTTATATTAGTAATAGAAAAGACCGCCAACTAGACCTACATGGTAATGTATATATTAGGATTGGTTGGTTTTACTACCACTCACAGCAAAATGATCCAGTAGTTGGAGAAAGATTAACAAGGATAATTTTGTGGTTAAAAGATTGACCTCAAAACCTAAGAGATTTTGGATAAAAAGTCCCTAAAGGATTTATTGTTGAAGATGTTTCGGATTATATTATGATAATATTTAACATATTGTATAAAAGACATTTGCATTGTTTAATGATATAAATTCAAAAATTTTTTTCACATACTTAAGCAAGTTATAACATATTAATATGTTTTTAAAAAATATAGTTTTAGTTAACTAGAAAAACATACCTTTGCTTTAGAGGGTTTGAAAATTGGAACTTGATAAGATCATTTAAAAAAAAACTAACGCCAAAATAAACAAAAAAATCTAACGCTTAAGTTAACCGTTATATTAGCGTTATATTTGGCATTTTTTTATCCGTTATATTTGCTCAACGTTGACGTTATATTGGTGTTATATTGAGAAAAAAAAACTTAAGGTTCAACCGTTATATTTGGCTTTATATTGATCTTACTTAATCCTATATTTACAATCGTAATATTAAATATACAATAAAAAAGTTTCAAGATAATGGTTACTACGGTATTTGACATGAATGACCAAATAAATTATGCATAATTTGACCATATATAGCTATAACACAAAATAATTACCATAAATTACGAAATAATTACAAAAACAAATCTAAAGTTTACTTATATAAAGTAAATCTACAAAACTATTAAACTCTGGTGCGCCTGTAGCGTCCGTGAGTAATCATTTACTTATATAAATTTTATTTATTTTGAAAAGTAATGTGAAGCCATATATATATATATATATATATATATATATATATATATATATATATATATATATATATATATATATATATATATATATATATATATATATATATATATATATATATATATATATATATATATATATACTATACTATACAAAAATTGTGATAAAAATATTTGTACTAACCATCATTCACTTCAATGCAACCATTATTTAAGTTTAATCCACTAGAAACGTAGTTCTTTGAATAATAATGATTTTAGTTTATCAAAAAACTCTTTCATGAATTTTTGGCTCAGTAGTTTTTCCTTTTAGTTATGTATCGGATAATTAACTATGGCTTCAAACTTTAATTGACAATATATTACATCTCAACGATCTACCAAATGACCTTTCCTCTTTTCTTGCTCCCGAGAATCTTATGCTTTTAATTAACTTAATAATTAACTTAATAATTACTATACTTATCAACTAAATAACAAAAACGATAATGATATGAACATAGTTAAGAACCCAATCAATTGTAAATACATAGACAAAGTAAATACATAGAAAATCTTAACTCTTCAAACATCAATATTAATTGTTAAATCTCTATTTCATTTAAATTTCGCCTTATTAGTTAAGCATTTTGACGAATTAACTAGAATTTTATATTTTAATAAATTATGAATTTAGAATAATCGGAATTACAAAAACAAAAAAGCTGAAATTTGATTTACTCCTAACAAGCCCAACAAATCTTAGTAGATATGTGTATGAACATACTCCAACAAAGCCTTCATTTAGGGGGCACGTACCGGGGGTACTCTACTTTATATTTCTAATAAACTAATTTATTATCTTTTTCCCTAAAAAGTCTAAGATTATAGTAGACTGAGTTTATCGCCTTCCTAATTAAATTGTTATCGCCATTGTAATTAAATATCCATGGTGGTGGATATAATTAAATTCATTAATATCCACCGCCATGGATATTAATAAACTTAATGGGTCAGATTTAGCTATTCTATTTCAAAAACTCACGGTTGAAAAAAATAAAACTAACTTTATAATGACTAATTTTAATATAGATCTTATAAAAGTAAATTCAGATAATCAAATCTCGGAGTATTTGAACATCATTGCTTCAAACAACTTTCTTCCTTTTATATCCTTACCGACAAGAAATACTAATCACTCAAGTACATTAATTGATAATATATTTTTTAATTCAACTTTTAAAGATATTTTTTCCCGCAATCTAACTATTAGAATATCAGATCAGTGAAATCACAATTTACTCTTGGAGTTTTCATTGATCTATCAAAAGCCTTTGATACGATAGATCATGAGATTCTTATAAAAAAACTTAAAACTATGGAATCAGCGGAAATTTATTAAATTTGCTAAAAAGCTATATAAGCAATCGGAACCAGTTTGTACAAATTGACGTTTCCTCCTCAACAAGTTTATTAGATATAACATGTGATGTTCCCCAAGGGTCTATACTAGGGCCACTACTTTTTCTCATTTATGTTAATGATCTGCACAATGCCTTAAGTTTGAAGACAGTAATGTTTGCTGATAATACAAATCTTTTTCTATCCGGTAAAAATATCATTACACTATTTAATGAAATCAACATAGAACTAATTAAAATTTCAAATTGGTTTAGGTCAAATAAACTATCCTTTAACTTGGAAAAAACTAAATGGACTTTATTTCATTCAAATGATATGCCTCAAATATATATTGATAATGTTCAAATAAAAAAATCAAAAGTTATACATTTCCTTGATGATTTCATTGATGAAAATCTAACTTGGAAAAACCATATCGAAATTTTGCGCAATAAAGTTTCAAAAAATATTGGTGTAATGTATAAAGCGAGAAACTTTGTAAATAGACATTCATTAATTCAACTTTATCACTCGCTAATTCAATGCCATATAAACTATGCAAATATCGCATGGGATAGTGCTAAAAAAATTCAATTAGATCCTCTATATCCGCAACAGAAGCATATAGCGCGTTTAATAAACTTTAAAGATCGTTATACTCATGCCAGACCTCTTTTATTGGAAATGAATGTTCTTAATATATACCAGCAAAATGTTTTTAATGTTCTTTTATTTATGTACAAATGTAAGATAAACCTAATCCCTATATCCTTTCAAAATTTATATACAATAAAACAAAAAAACAAATATGACTTAAGAAATGATAATCTTATTTATCAACATTATTCTCATACAAGTTTTGGAAGATCTCTTTTAACATATCGCGGAGCTCTTCTGTGGAACAAAACAGTTTTGAAAAATTTTGATTTTTCCCTAAGTTGGAGTTTTCTCACTTTTAAAATTAAGTTGAAAAAAGTTATCTTGTCAAATGATAATATCTTTGAGTTCTTTTGAGTTTATACCTTTGTGGTTCCTGAATATATTGTTTTAGTTTGAAATATTTAGTTTTATATATATTCTTTATGTTCTTAAACGTTATTTTATATTTTGAAATATCTGGTTAAATTTAAATTTTATTTGAAATTTGATTTGAAATTTAAATTTTATTTGAAATTTTATATGAAATCTCTGGTTAAATTTAAATTTTATTTTTAAACGTCATTTATTGTAATTATTTAACTGGTTTTATTTTTACTGTATTTTTAAACGGTTCTCAGTGACAGGATCTTACGATCCTCTTTGAGTCTCCGTGTTCTGATATTTAATGTACAACGATATTTATACCATAGTATATTGTAATAAAAACAAAAAAAAAAAAAAAAGAAAAAAAAAATATGACACAGTTTCTAATTTATTTATCTTTTAAAAAAAGAAATAATAATTCTAGTGAAAGGAATATTCTTCTTCAAAACTTCAAAAAAATTAAATAGTAAAGAATTCAGGAATAATTACTTGAAAATTAACTGAGATAAAATAATCAAAGTTTCCATTGGTAATACAAATATATAATATGAGGATTTTTTCACTAGCTTTAATTCTCTTCTGGACACACACGCACCGCCAAAAAAACTAAGCAACCGTGGCTTAACTCGGAGCTTTAAACCATGGATTACTTCAGCAATTACTTCAGCAAAGAAAAAGAAACAATATATTTTAGAAGTTCCTTAAAACAAAAAATCTACATTAAAAACTAATTCCATAGAAATTTACTTGTAATACTCATTCGAAGAAGTAAAAAGAACTTTTCTAACTACTTTACTACCAAAGCAATAGTTTAAAAGCTGGGTATTAGAACTCAGAAGGGTACTAGAACTCATTTAAATATACGTACGGATGATATCTCAAATCTATCTTGTATATCTTCAAACAACACTGTTATAAATAATTCAAATAAAACATTTCGAATTCCTTTTTTATTTCAATTCCTAAAGAATTGCAAAAAAAAAAAAATCATTCGTCCCATACTGACATCCTAAAGTATTTAAAAATATCAAACACTGACTCTCTTTTCATTAAAATGAAATAAATAAAATTTATAGCAGTTATTCTTTCTCTAAATGATGGCAAGGCTTCTGATGGCTTCTGGTCCAAACAGCGCTGATGGCTTTTGGTCCAAACTTCTGATGGTTTCTGATCCAAACAGTTTCAACCTTTATTATAAAACTTCTTGCTAATTCCTTTATTATTTTTTAAACTGTTTAATCTCTCATCCGCTACTGGGATATTCCCTAATATTTTAAAAACTGCAACCGTTAAATCAATCCATAAAAAGGATTCAAAACTTGACTGCAATCGCTATAGGCCAATATCATTATTATCAAATATCAGCTAAATTCTTGAAAAATTAATGTAATTTTGTATGTAGTACTTTCTTAATAATTATAAGTGCCTCTGCAACAGCCAGTTTATTTAAAACATGTTTCTTCCCATGCACTTATTAGCATTAATAAAATGATTCGTGGTTCCATTGATAGTGGTTCTTTTGCTTGTGGCATTTTTATTGATCTCCAAAAAATATTTGATACATTTGACCACAAGATTTTAATTGAAAAATTGTATTACTATGGTATACGGGGTATTGCTAAGGATTGGTTTTCAACCTATATTAAAAAATTGTACTTAGTTTGTCTCAATTTTAGGTTTCAATCCACAAGTACATTTATTAGGTGTGTTGTCCCACAGCTTTTTGTTCTATGGCCTTTACTGTTTTTAGTATATATTAACGATTTGCCTCACTCTATAAATAATTCGATTGTTCATAATTTCGCTTACGACACCTCTTCTAGGCATAAATAAATCAATTGCGGAGTTTTGTAAAAAAATTTATTTAGATCTCCATCATTTGTGTCTTTGGTTAAATAGTAACCGTATTTCGCAAAATATCAACAAAACAATGTAAAAATTAGAATTAATGGTAAAAGACTTTTTCCATTTAAATATATAAATTACCTTGGGATTTTTCTTCACAAAAACCCCGAGATACGATCAACTAATTCAATTAAATAAAAAACGCTCACGTGCCTAGTATGTTGTCATTAATACAGCACTATCTTCCGCAACATATTCTAATATCAGTTTCTTATTCCTTGTTCTTCTAACATCTAAGTTATTGTTGCACTGTTTAGACTACAACGCACTTCCAAAAGAAATATGACATTTTATCCTTTACGATCTAATATCCAAAATAGGTTTACTTAAAAATTCAAATCTAAAAAATCCAATACGTTTAATTAAAAAATTCTAAAATTTCAAGATCTTGTAAAGGTTTATAATTGTGTTTGATTTTCATATTAAACTAAAAATTCGTTTAATAATTTTTTTTATTAAAACACACAATTATTGCACTCGAAATACTGAAAATTTTAACTTGCACACTTCTTTTTTCAACGCTATATGTATATATATATATATATATATATATATATATATATATATATATATATATATATATATATATATATATATATATATATATATATATATATATATATATATATATATATAGGGGCGCACAGAGACTTCATGCTGCCCGCGGTATGTTATAAAAAATGTTTACTGGATGCCCTCCTCTAACCACCACCAAAATAAAAATAATAAGAAAAATAAAGCTATTATTTGTAGTATTCACAAAATATTTTAAAAATTCTGTATTTAAGACAGTTCACGAATCAAATAATTAAACACAACAAAGAAAAAAAAACATTTCTGGATTTGGAATCAAGTTTTTCTGACGCTATACTAAGACTTTACAACCTTTTCTAGCAGCAAAGTTACAACATTGTAATTAACTTTCTTTGCAAGATCTGTTTCGATTCAAAAGATAAGACAGTTGTTCAGACGATCTTGTCCTATGGTAGCTCTTAGAGAGTTCTCGACGAGAACTAACTTGCTTAAAGATCTCTCGCCATCAGCCGCAGATATTGATAAAGTAAGAAAGATACGTCTTCGTATCTTTCTTACTTTATCAATTTTTTTCAAATCCCTTCGCATAAATGCTATTCAGAAGATCTAAGGGTCGATCATTTGTCAGTAGATGGCGAAAAGTGGCGAAACTTATCAATAAAGTTGTCTTGATTAAGGTCTTTTGGATACCGAAGTTTGAGATCTTTAAATTTAGATCCTTGATTGTTTGTTAGGTCCGAATTGATGTCAGGTATAGATCAGATGAAGGAAGATAATCTACATTGCTGTCTCAAAACTTTAAATCTCTCTGTAATCTGATGGATGAAGGTATATAATTCAGAGTTGAATACGTCGATTTCAAATGGTTTTGATGCATAATTTTAATAATGAGACGGTTGCTAGGTTCGTTGTAAAACGTTTTTGTTCTCATTCTACTTTTTCAACAAAATCAGTTTTGAAACCAAGGTTAGAGCTACTTCTTTTAACTTATCCAAGATGGCAACACAGGAGGGGAAATTACAACTAGTTTAATTATTTAGTTGTAATAATTTATTAAATATACGGAAATAAAAGTTAAAGTAAAAATAGTTTAAAAAAAAAATGTTTTACTATTCTTTTTCCTATTGTTCACGATAACGTTACAAGTAGTTTGTAGTTTTCTCGCATGATTTGAAGAGCTATTTAGAGGGTATATCATAGAACGTAAACACTGATTTATGAAGGAAAAAAAAAACACTAGGTCTCTAAATAGAAAAACCGTAAAAATGGTCTTAGAAATCAGTAATCGGTTTAATCAGATTGAATGTTGGGGTGTGGGTGTTGATAAAATTCCAGCCAGAACGAGAGTTATACTTTGGGATTGTCCATAAAGTACGTATGCCCTGATGGGAAGAGTAAGTCTGCAAATGGTGTATTTGAGATAGGGGCAGGAGGTCAATTATAAAAGTAAGGAGACACTAAATTAAAAAAAAAATATCCTAAAATGTTAGGTAGGTAGGTTAAAAGCGTTGGAAATTTAAAGGAGATGAGGCGTACAAGGTTTACCTATAGTTCTTCATAGCCTTGTAGAACAATGATTCTTTGATTTCGTTTAAACACTCTGTATCACGTCTTAAAAAATTAAGGTAAAAATAAAATCTGGCATTCCGGCCTGGAAAAACGTAATTCCGGCCGGTACCAGAATGACCTAAAAGTAGTTTGATTTGGTTTGCGTGTCGGTCAAATAAAATAAAAAAAAAAAAAAAATAGAATTAAAATTCGTTATTTGGTCTGTCTCTCTAGTTATAACAATTTAACTTTTTTACCCAACGGGCATTTTGACGTCCTAAGGACGTTTATAAAACGTCCCAAGTCTCGTCCGTATGACGTCCTTAGTTGGTCTCAAATGAAAGACCTGAGGACGTCTATTACAGACGTCCTAAAGACGTCTTTTCAAGATGTCCTAGGGACGTTTATTGTAGACGTCCTAGAGATGTCTTTTCAGCCGTCCTATAAACGTCTCTGGCAGGTCTCATGTGAAAGACTTAAGGACGTCTTATTCAGACGTCCTAGAGACGTAAATTTACCTAGACATTCTTTTAAAAGTTATATAAAAATGCAATGATATACAATACACACCTTAGAGGGCAAGTGAAGGTATAAAGAGAAATCAAAGTTCATAAAGTGTAATTTCATTTATTTAAAATAAATTATTAACTTTACAAAAACTTGGAAAAAATATTCAAACAAAGTTACACTTTCCAAATTAAAAACTAATATTTTTTGTAGAGTATAATCGATAGTATATTATAAGTAAAAAGAAAATTACTGAAAAATGCAAAATAAACAAAAAACACAACAGTTGATTGAAGTTAATTAAGCCATCATTGATCAATATGGATATTGGTGGATTTTCTCTCGAATCGGTCAGAAGAATGCCTAATTAATCTCCCAATAAGCTCTATTTTGGTTAAGCTTTTATTTGACTTTGAAGCAGCATCTAATAAAAACAACAAGACATAGTTCAATAAGATCATAAAATAAAATATGTCATGTTTCATAGCCAAAAAAATTGAGAAAATTTTTTTTTTTATTAAAAGATCGTTTTTAATTTTAAAAGTAAATTAAACACAATAATAAGCTAATAAGAATACCAGTGATAGCAATACATAGACTTGTCAACTTTTTAAACTTTTTTTTCTTCTTTAGACCATTCATGCTGCATTCTGAAAATAGTATCTGTTGTCAGTCTACATATAAAAAATATGATAAATGTCATGCTGTCAAACATAAATGTTAAAATTCAAACTTATGCTAATTACTTACAAGAGCAAAATATTTTTAATTGTATCAACTGAATTTTTACCTCCAATTAATGATAACTGTTTTACCTAAAAAGAAATAATGCAAAAGAAACATTGAAAATGTTCATGACAATTCAAAAGAAATATTGTAATAATATATAAACTATAAAGATATAATTCATGCACACAAAAGTGATGTATTGGATATCTCCATTTGCAATTTTTCTTTTCAAAACATTAAGTTCATCTGAACTTTTAAGTTGTTTATAACCTTCTGGATCATTAGAAAACTGTGCAGTTTTATTTACTAAAATGTTTATTCAGTTAATGTTAATTTATAATGTTAATTTCAGAAAGTTTGACCATAACTTTTCTCTGAAACTCTGAAAAGTAAAACAAATAAGTGAAGCCATATAAATAGTATATAAAGTAGTAAATAGTACTTTCTATAAATGGTTGGAAAAGGTAAATTTAAACTGAATAATGCAAAAAATCTTAAGTTTCATGTTTAACTTAAAAAAAGATATAAACAAGTATAGTTCAAGAAAATTATAACGTTTTTGTCTAACTGTAAAGAATCGCTACCTATACACAAACATAT
>NC_061161.1:48273070-48278070 GCF_022113875.1 Hydra vulgaris | reverse complement strand
ACTAAAGTTTTCGGGCTTAGCAGGTTTTAAGCTCTTTTGGAATCAAATCTTTTGTACCAAGTTTCAAAATTGCAGCATTACTAAAAGCACCATATAAGGGTAATAATAAACAGAAACATTTTTGTAGGTACGTGGAAATATCCGTTTTACGGAACCGAATTATGTGCTAAAAAACTGTGCCACGCATTTTAGATTTTTTTTTAACTAGCGTTGGGAAGACGTGTTTAGTTAAAAAACTTTTTAGAATTTGATATCAATATAGATTATTTTTAGAAACTAAAATAGTTAATCTTTATTACTGTTAGCTTCATTATTTTACTGGATGGCTTTTTTATTGAGTTTTTTGATGTCTAAAACTTTGTTGTACTTTGGGCATGAAATTAATGTCGAAGGTATGCTCTTTTTTTTTTCTATACTATTCTTTTTTTTAAGTTTTTCATTTATCTATGCACCTGGAAAATTTCATTGAAAAAAAAGTTGTAGCAGGGTGTCTATTTTTTGTCGCACTTTTCCTACCTAATTTTCAATTTTGCTGAAGTGGTCGCGGGAGACAGAGGGGTTAAATAAACATTGTTTACATTTGATTCTGATTAAATAAAATTTCAGTTTTTTTTTAGATTAAATAAAATGGAAAATAAAGATGTTGATAAAGGTTTACAATATTGTTTCCTATTTATTAAAATTTAAAAAAAGTTATTTGCCTTCAATGTAAAGTTATTGAAACTTATTAACTTTACATTGAAGGCAAATAATTTAATTTAACTGAATTTTAATGTTTCCTTACTTGAAAGTTGAATTTTTTAAAAATGTAACTGACATATTAGTAACATTATAACATATTTTATCTTACATTGTAATCACTAAAAAAATTGTTGTATCATGATGATCATGATACAACAATTAGTCTCTCCAATAACAATTGTAATAAACTACTACTAGTAGTAGTATATTACAATTGTTATTGGAGAGTCTTGTTGTATCATCATGATACAACAGTAAGTAGTATATTGTAATTGTTATTGGAGAAAAAAGTCTAGTTTTTACCTAGACTTTTTTATAAAAAGATGCACGATAATCATCTTTTTTTTTTAATGATTAACTGTTAATCTTTCAACTGTAACAAATAATATAAATTAAATATGGTCATATTTAACTAATATATGTTAGCAACCTTATTCAACTTTTATGTATAATAAATGTAACGTAAATAATCAAGAACATTTGTTATATTGTTTAGCTGCCCAAAGCAGTCCTACGGCAGCAGCCAACAATATCAGTTAGTTATTTTAAACATTAAATATTCATTAGTTTCTTTTAACTTAAGATCAGTAGATTTATTCAAATGTTTGTATTATTTTGCTAAAAAAAGTTTTTCATTTTTTGTTTAGATGATGCTTTTGAGAGGATAAGTCAGTTTTTTTTGGCGATTTATTATTTTAGTATTTAGTCTTTTGCTCTCAATATTAAATTATATATCTTTATTATGCTATGTGTTTTGTACCGATTTTTGTGCATCCACAAAGTTTTTTCACAGTTGTTTATTTTGTATATTCCTGATTATTTCTTGCTTTTTATTGAGTCATTTTTATTTTTTTTCTATAGACAATTTAGAACAAACTATTAGTAAGTAAAGTTGGAACTATTTTAGTTATTTAGTCATTTGAACTTTTTTTTTTTTTAAAGTTAGTCTGATAATTTAATTTTATAATAAAGTTAGTATATTTAAATTGGCTTTTATGCGAATTCAGACAGCAGATTTGTAAGTTTAGTAAATTTTAACGATTTCAATAGTATAGTTTAATGATTCATGCTAAGATTATTATATAATTGATACACGTTAAAGCTGTTTACTCTATTGACACACGCTAACTAAAGATGTAACGAAAAGTGTAACTTGAAATTAAGTTTATTTTAGTAAACTATTGTTATTACTATTGTTACTATTTTTTCCTTTTAATTCTTTAGCAACACTTACTTCATTAATTGGTAAGAGATTAAGGTGTATTTTTATGTTTAAGTATTGAGAAATATAGTTTGATTTTGTGTATTATTGCAGTATTGAAGTATCATCTATAGCTGCTCTATCTGGTAAGGTTTTTTTATTTTAACTTTTTAATATATTTTTAATATTCAAATTTTAATAATAACTTCAAGATTGGTATGTGTATTATATGCTTCCATATTTTAAAGTTATTTAAAAATTGTATTTTTTTACTTTGTAACATGATTTAATAAAAAAAATCATACAATATATTTTATACTAATCCAACTGGTAAGTTTATTTATTTTAACTTTGTAATAAGACTTTCATAGCAAGGTAATTATGAAAATAATAAATTATTATGATTTTTTCTTTTTAGTACCACCATTATCTGTTTCAGCTGGTAAGAATAAATATATTATAATTTTGCAGCATTTTTTAAAAGCAAAATAATTTAAAGATTTTTGTTTGTATTATGTTTTCAATTTTTTAGTTCCACCTTCCACTGATCTAACTGGTAAGGTTGTATATTTTTGCTTTGCAATATGATTTGCAATAAGATTGTGTAAAATGCTTTTTCATTTCTTTTTTAGTGCCATCATCATCTACTCCAACTGGTTAGTATATATGTTTTAACTCTGCAATATGATTTTAAATAGAATTTGTTATTAAGATTGTGTAAAATACTTTTTTATTTCTTTTTTAGTGGCATCTTCATCTGCTCCAACTGGTTAGTATATATGTTTTAACTCTGCAATATGATTTTAAATAGAATTTGTTATTAAGATTGTGTAAAATACTTTTTTATTTCTTTTTTAGTGGCATCTTCATCTGCTCCAACTGGTTAGTATATATGTTTTAACTCTGCAATATGATTATAAATAAAATTTATTTTTAAGATTGTTTAAAATGCTTTTTTATTTCTTTTTTAGTGCCATCATCATCTACTTCAACTGGTTAGTATATATGTTTTAACTCTGCAATATGATTTTAAATAGAATTTGTTATTAAGATTGTGTAAAATACTTTTTTATTTCTTTTTTAGTGGCATCTTCATCTGCTCCAACTGGTTAGTATATATGTTTTAACTCTGCAATACGATTATAAATAAAATTTATTTTTAAGATTGTGTAAAATGCTTTTTTAATTCTTTTTTAGTGCCATCATCATCTACTCCAACTGGTTAGTATATATGTTTTAACTCTGCAATATGATTTTAAATAAAATTTATTTTTAAGATTGTGTAAAATGCTTTTTTATTTCTTTTTTAGTGCCATCATCATCTACTCCAACTGGTTAGTATATATGTTTTAACTCTGCAATATGATTTTAAATAAAATTTATTTTTAAGATTGTGTATAATGCTTTTTTATTTCTTTTATAGTGCCATCATCATCTGCTCTAACTGGTTAGTATATATGTTTCAACTCTGCAATATGATTTTAAATAAAATTTATTTTTAAGATTGTGTTAAATGTTTCTTGATTTTTTTTTAGTGCCATCATCATCTACTCCAACTGGTTAGTATATATGATTCAACTCTGCAATATGATTTTAAATAAAACTTATTTTTAAGATTGTATATAATGCTTTCTTATTTCTTTTTTAGTGCCATCATCATCTACTCCAACTGGTTAGTGTATATGTTTCAACTCTGCAATATGAGTTTAAATAAAATTTATTTTTAAGATTATGTAAAATGCTTTGTTATTTCTTTTTAAGTGACATCTTCATCTGTTCCAACTGGTAGGGTTTACTATATAGTATGATTTTAAATTTTGAGTTTTATATTTTTTTAACTTGTCTCTCTGTTATCTATTTTTATTTTTTATTTTTTAGGTTGGGGGGGGGTTACACGCCCCTTCCGTACATCAATGCAAGTTGTGTATTTGAATTCCTGTAAAATATAATTTTATTATGTATACTATTGATTTCAATGTAGTAAAGATAAAAATTTTAATGAAAACAAGTTATTTTTGATGCTAGGGTGTATCAAACCATCACCACCGCACCCACCTCCATCGTTAACATACGCCTCTCATATAATCGGTGGTTTAATATAATTTTATAACAACTTTTTTTGTATATTTTAATTACTTATGTCTTGAAAAAAACTTTTTTTCTGAAAAAAATGTTCAGTTTCATTTGGGTAAGGTAGTGGTTTGGTGCCCCCTCTGTCCATCCGATACACCCGGTGGTTAGAGTTCAACAAAAATTTGTAGCCCACTCTCACACCTATCTTTTGACACCAAGATATTTGTATTTTGATAATAATTAAGAAAGTTATGACAATTTAAGTGAGGAAAAACATAATTTTGACCACAGTTTCTTCAACAATTCCATATATCAAAAAATCGGTACTTAAACCGTCATAACTTTTGAACCAAATGTTCGATTTTTAAAATTTTTTCACCTTTAAAATACTGTATTGATTCTCTTTCCAATGATATATAACAGTAGAATATTTAGACAATTTGAAATTTTTACTCACGTACCTAATTTTTGGCACTTTCAAGAAAAATAATTCAAGAAATAAATCCAAACTACAAAGAAACAGCCACCCAGAAGTTTACCTTATTAAGTGCCATTGTAACAAAAAGTATATTGGTGAAACAAAAATGCAAATAAAAACACGTGAGCAACAACACAAAAACAGTACAATAGGAAATAAAACACAAAGATCAGCATTAGCCACACACATGAAACATTGTGCACAACAAATTAACTGGGACAGTTGCAGAACTCTAAAAGTCAATAACAAAAAGTTTGATAGGAAAGTTCGTGAGACGTTTGAAATACAGTACCACCAATGTGCCCCTCAACAAAGTAGTATCAATTTAGATGAGGGACAATATATGTCAACAAAATTCTGGACACCATTTCTAATGCACTTACGTCAGAAAAAGACGAAACCATTCTATTGACATATAATAAAATTGCCGTTTAAAAATAACATATAAACAAAAATAAACAAAATCTTTTAAGCTGAAGACGCTGGTCACAACAATCCAGCGAAAAT
>NC_061161.1:48200570-48270570 GCF_022113875.1 Hydra vulgaris | reverse complement strand
GTATATTTATACAGAATAAATTTCAGCTCAGTCAGTGGCCAAATTTGGACATTTTTAAGTTAGCTATTTGTTTAGATGCTGGCATACAATATCCTTTCATTGTTGTATAAACTTTAGTATTTATATGGTGTAGTATTTGCTGAAAGAGAAAATGATCAAATGGATGTGTGTTGTGACTCTAACAAGATATAAAAAGTAGGCATAATCTTAGACAGATTAGAAAAAACGTTGTATCAAACAACCTTTTTTTTTAGAAAAAGTTAAAGTAGTTCAGGTATTAACATGTAGAGTGGTAGCAGCTTCAGTATAAAATGGTTGTGGTAGAAGTAAGAAAATTTGAAGAGTGTGCCATAATAAAGATGATGATGATTATCATGATGACGATCAACAACATCATCATAATTTTTATTATCATTGTCAAGCTTTCCGCTTTTATGTTGTTGATGATAATGATGATCATGATAATTATTATGATGATGATGATGATGATGATGATGATGATGATGATGATGATGATGATGATGATGATGATGATGATGATGGTGATGATGATGGTTATGATGACTATGATGATCATGATGATTACAATGATGTTCATATATGCATATATATACAAAATATAGCATGAATTTTAAGTTTAAAAAATATACTTTACGATGTATAAATGTTTATGCAGCCTGGACTCAAACCCGGCCCCGGCTCCGGCTAAATTTTATTAAACCCGGCCCCGACCCCAGTCAAATATCAACCCAGTTGTTTACTACAAAATATTTCAAGAATAAAAAAGTCGTGTTATTTTTAAAAACAATTACTTATTTTATGCTATTACGACAATCACAGTATATATATATATATATATATATATATATATATATATATATATATATATATATATATATATATATATATATATATATATATATATATATATATATATATATATATATATATATATATATATATATATATATATATATATATTTATTTTTACTTTTTAAATTTAATAATAATCATACTAATTCAATAACATTTTTTAAACATTTATTTTCAGATTGATAATGATACAAGTTTAATATTTTGATTTAGATTCTGTATTTCAATGATATCCTGGCTTATCGATAGGATATCCTGTAAATCCACTCACACACATAAATTTTACTCACACACGTAAATCCTGTAAATTCACTCACTCACATAAATCTTTAAAAAGATGTTTGTATTTTTATCTATAAATTGTAAATTTCATATAAATAAATTGTATATTTTTTATGTTTTTGATTGTATATTACTATTTGTATTAAAAATCGACTTCGGAAATCTTGCAAGTGCAGAGTTCAACATACAACTTTGTTTTATTTGCAAATTCAATATACATTATAGCCAAGTTTAATCACGTTTAATAATATTTTGCGATATTTTCTCCAGCGCATTTGAGCGTTAATTTAACGTTATATTTCAACCTTTACTCGACTTCTTTGAGTCACGTTAAATCGACGTTTTACTACCAACGTTACAAATTCTTGCAAAATCAACTGCTTTAACAACGTTAAAGTAACGCTTTTCAAGTAACGTTTTTTCAACGTTAAGCTGCGACGTCTATGCAACGCTTTTAAAGTAACGCTTTTTCAACGTTTAGTTGCGACATTTTTGTAACGTCTTTTAGTAACGTTTTTTCAACGTTACGCTACAACGTTTAATCAACGTCTCTTTAACAACGTTACATATCTTTGCAAAATCGATTACTTTGTCAACGTTTCTGCAACATTTTTTGCGACTGGTTTTCAACGTTGATTCAACGCTGACATGTTTGCTGGGAACTGAAAAAACCTCATCCTTTCATTAGATAATATATTGAGTTATTATTAGTATTAAAAGTTCAAAACATTTTTTTTATTGTTTATATACATGTTTATGTTTATAGAAGTTTATTCCAACTTATTTATTTATTGTTCTTATACTTTTTACTTTTTAATTTATATATTGGTTTACTCATGTATAAAAATCTGATGAGAAGATCCTCTTGATCTTTCTTCAGACATAGATTGCCTTAGTTTGCCTTTAATTTTTTTTTATCTTATCTTTGTTAAATGCTTTTTTAAGGTTCTGACGATAAGATCCTTGCGATCTTCATTCAGATACCTTGTTTATGTTTGTTTTGTTTTATGTCATTGTAAGTTTATATTATTATTTTTATTATGGGTTATTTAAAACTGTACAACAATTAAGAAATGTAAACCAAAAAAAAAAAAAAAAATTGGAATGGGCTACTGCAGCCGTCTTTCAAAACAACTTAATATGCTCATTACGTATTTTGAGAATAATACAATTTAAAAAAAAAATTAAAAATTAACTTGAATTTGTATAACTTTTTTTGAAACGAATAATTTGTATAAGTTTTTTCAGAACTCTTTGAAAACATGTATGTAGATCTAAACTAGCTTATTTTGTAAAAAAGTCAAATTGATATTTTTTACCTTAAGGCGTTAATTAATGACTAATAAAAAAGTAGTTTTTCAAAAATCTTCTATCGCTGAGAATCTTGTCAGCTTCTTTGCCAATATTAGGCCGAACTTAGCTAAAACAATTCCGCTAAGCTCAACAAGTTTGATTTTTATTTAAAAAGATATATTACGCATATGGATGAATCTAATTTTAACGTTTGGGAATTGCGAGATGCTATTAATAGCTTTAAAAAAATAAAAGGGCAGGTTTTTATCAAGTTAGCGCTAAAGTTGTAATATCTGTACTTGATGTCATTGAAACATCTTTATTACATATCTTTAAACTTTCTTTAAAATCAAGTGTTATTCCGGATAAGTTAAAAATTGCCCGAATCACACCAATATTTAAGAGTGGAGATGACTCCAACATTTCAAACTACAAACCGATTTCAATCTTGCCTTGTTTCTCAAAGATACTTGAGCGTATAATGTACAACAGGCTTTATGATTATCTGACAAAAAACGATATGTTGTATAAAAAACAGTTCGGGTTCAAAAAAAAACATTCAACCGAACACGCAGTAGTCGTGCTTATAAACGAAATATCGGACGCCCTAAACAACGATTGTTTTATCTTAGTAGTTCTCATCGATCTGTACATAAATGATCTTTATTTATCATCAAATTTTAGAGATGACTCTAATCTCTTTTATTCACACAAAGATATTAATACACTTTTTAAACATGTTAATGAACAATTAGATAAAGTTAATGAGTGGTTTGTAAGTAAGAAACTTTCTCTGAATGCTAATAAAGCTAAATTCATTTTGTTCCAAAAATTGAATAAAACTGATAACGTCCCATTAAAGTTACCAACCCTTGTTATAAATAAGCTATAATTAAAAGAGAATCATCGGTAAACTTTTTAGGCGTTGAATTGGACAAAAATTCAAGATGGAATTTTTATATAAACAACCTTGAAAAAAAATCTCTAGATATATAGGATTGATTTATAGAGCTAAATCATTTCTTAATTTTAAATCACTAAAAGGTTTATACTTTGCTTTTATCCAAAGTTACCTAACATACTGTAATATCGACTGGGCAAGTACCAATCATACAAAATTAAAAAAGCTTTACAGTAAACAAAAACATGCATGTCGAATTATAATTGGAGCTAATAGAGCAGAACCCTGTGAGCTTTTATTTTGTTTACTTAGAGCTTTAAATATTTATAAAATAAATTTAGATGAAATTTTAGTTTTTACTTATAGAACTAAGCTAGGAATGTCGCCAAAAATATTTGAATCCTATTTTAGTGAAATCTGCCATAAATAAAGCACAAGATTCTCAGTAAACAACTTTGCTGTCCCAAGATATAGTCTAAAATTGAGTTCCTACTTAATTAAGTATCGTTCGCCGTATTTATGGAATTTATTTTCAGATATTACAAATAAAAAGAAAACCGCTCTTGATCGATTTAAAAAAGAATCTAAACGGTTGTTCTTATTTA
Source organism: Hydra vulgaris (assembly GCF_022113875.1). NCBI lineage: Eukaryota > Metazoa > Cnidaria > Hydrozoa > Anthoathecata > Hydridae > Hydra > Hydra vulgaris. The sequence goes on along the minus strand of NC_061161.1, from coordinate 48,266,616 downwards.
TAAATCTCACTATGCCAGATTTTAAATATTTTTTTAAAATAAAATAAAGCTTTAATAAAATATCAAAACTTTAAAAAAAAAATAATTTAAAAGAATGTTATTATCACAACCCACAATAACAAAGTTTATTAATGATATTACTCACTTAATATAAATATTTTTTTTTTTTTTATTTTACTTTTTTTTTTTTTTTTTTTATTACAAGCATATAATCGTTTTTTTGCACCTGCAGATGCAATATTTCTCTTTTTGCAAATGCATTTTAGTAATTACGCCAATATAATACAATATTAATAGGGTAAGGTTGCCGATATTGTACCGGCGCCTAAATTGTACTTTAGCTGTATCTAGTTATTTTTACAACCCAGAAAATATCTTTTGACTTAAATTTTATCTTTGCTATGTTGAACTAACGAATCAATTGTTTTTTCGCGAGATAAAACTAGATTCTGGCAGCAGTTACCTCGAGTTGATAAGATGCCAAAGTTTTCTTATTTTTTGGGTTCAATGTTTAGATTTGTTAGACTTTAAACATGTTAAATATGTCTTTTTTATCCAAGCCTTAGTTTAAGATTACCTGAACCAACTTCTATGGCAAGAGCCACAGGTTTTTGTAAGGAAAAGTTTGTATTATTTTTCAATAAACTTGTTGATAACCACAATATTACTGCAGATTTGCTTTGCAACGTCCCAGCGGGCACAGACGTCAATCAGACGTCTTACGGACGTCCTAACTAGGTCGCGACGTCTCAGACCAAATTAAGACGTCCTAAAGATGTCCAAAAAAGACATCTTTGTTAGGACGTCCTAGTGACGTTAACATAAAGACGTTATCAGGACTTCCATATTAGGACGTCCTATTGACGTCCCTAAGACCTTCTTTAGACGTCCTTTACCTTGGAAATAAGTTGCCTCAAAGTCGTTTAATCGACGTTTTCAATAAACATTTATATTAAAAGAATTTAACTTAGCGCTTAAAATATTGGTTAATTAAAAATGTCTGCATTGTTTGATTAATTAATTTGATATTATTAATTTTGTTTAGTTATTTATCGTTTAAAGATATTTTTCAATTCTCTATATTCTATACTATATGATCTATAAACTAAAATCTATAAAATTTTTAAATAAAGGAAAATTGAGTTTAGTTATTAAGTTTAAATAAGTTGTATATATTCTTTAATTTGTTTTATCATTTTTAAAGACTTTTATTTGATTTAGTATTGTATTTTTTCACTATATATATATATATATATATATATATATATATATATATATATATATATATATATATATATATATATATATATATATATACATATATATATATATATATATATATATATATATATATATATATATATATATATATATATATATATATATATATATATATATATATATATATATATATATATATATATATATATATATATATATATTATAAATAAAACCCATAATAGAACAATCATCAAATTAAATGAAACAACACAGTAACACGACCTAGTTATCAACATAAGTAATAATCTGAACAAATATATATACAACCCGTGATGGGAAAAATCATCAAATTGAATAAAACAACATAGGAAGGATACCTAGGCATCAATATAAGTAATAATCTGAAATAGAAAGACCACATTACAAGGATATCTAAAAAAGGATACTCAAAACTAGGTAGACTAAAGCAGACATTTAAATTCTGGTCAACTGACTTCTTTACTATGATATTTTATCTCACAACAAATAATTATATAATTGCTACTATAGAAGGAATATATATATACATATTTATATATATATATATATATATATATATATATATATATATATATATATATATATATATATATATATATATAAATATATATATATATCTCACAACAAATAATTATATAATTGCTACTATAGAAGGAATATATATATATATATATATATATATATATATATATATATATATATATATATATATATATATATATATAAATATATATATATATATTCCTTCTATAGTAGCAATTATATAATTATTTGTTGTGAGATAAAATATCATAGTAAAGAAGTCAGTTGACCAGAATTTAAATGTCTGCTTTAGTCTACCTAGTTTTGAGTATCCTTTTTTAGATATCCTTGTAATGTGGTCTTTCTATTTCAGATTATTACTTATATTGATGCCTAGGTATCCTTCCTATGTTGTTTTATTCAATTTGATGATTTTTCCCATCACGGGTTGTATATATATTTATTCAGATTATTACTTATGTTGATAACTAGGTCGTGTTACTGTGTTGTTTCATTTAATTTGATGATTGTTCTATTATGGGTTTTATTTATAATATATATATATATATATATATATATATATATATATATATATATATATATATATATATATATATATATATATATATAAATATATATATATATATATATATATATATATATATATATATATATATATATATAGATATATATATATATATATATATATATATATATATATATATATATATATATAGATATATATATATATATATATATATATAGATATATATATATATATATATATATATATATATATATATATAGATATATATATATATATATATATATATATATATATTATAATGTTTACATGAAGCATACATATTTATTTTATATATGTGTGTGTGTGTGTGTGTGTGTGTGTGTGTGTGTGTGTGTGTGTGTGTGTGTGTGCGTATTGATCAGTGTTATATACTGTTGAAAATACAGCTCTAAAAGGGAAAAAAAAGTTTAGTTATGCTATATCGCTTTGATTTGGTCAAGTGTTGCATATTTGATGTCAGATGCCGTTACAAGGCTAAACTTGTATTTTTTAAAATGGATTTTTATATATGTATGTATTTATTTATGTATATATATATGTACACATAAATTATGTTAGTGTATTCTACAAATAGAGTGATGTCTGCAATGTTCTTAAAGAACAGAGCAATCAGGGCTGTGAGTTTGTTTAGTGTATAGCGATTCTTTACAGTTATTTACTATTGGAGCCGGAGTCGCGAGTTTGTTTAGTGACTCTGACTCCACTGTTAGTGGAGTCAGAGTCACTAAACAAACTCACGACTCCGGCTCCAATAGTAAAACTTCTCGGTATTGCATGTTAATTTACAAAATATTTAACCTTTAAAGAGCATTTCATATATTTGACAAAAAAAATTTTTTTATTTATTTATCGTGTAATATTTTTTAAAGAATTCAAAGAAATGTTTATTCAATTTTTATTCAAAATTCAAAAAAGTTTTGATTTGGAGATGGAGTCGTTCTCTAAAAATTTCAGCGATTAAAAGTTGGTCCTTTTTTTTTCCCAACTCTACATTCCTGAGAGCAATAATAAATTTGTAATAAAACTTATCTAATTCTCTTTGTCACCTTGTTTTTCCATCAGTAGGTTCATCAGGAAGCTTCCTGATGAAGCTACTGATGGAGAAACAAGGTGACAAAGAGAATTAGATAAATGATTTTACTAATTTATATATATATATATATATATATATATATATATATATATATATATATATATATATATATATATATATATAATACATATATATATATGTTTGTGTATAGGTAGCGATTCTTTACAGTTAGACAAAAACGTTATAATTTTCTTGAACTATACTTGTTTATATCTTTTTTTAAGTTAAACATGAAACTTAAGATTTTTTGCATTATTCAGTTTAAATTTACCTTTTCCAACCATTTATAGAAAGTACTATTTACTACTTTATATACTATTTATATGGCTTCACTTATTTGTTTTACTTTTCAGAGTTTCAGAGAAAAGTTATGGTCAAACTTTCTGAAATTAACATTATAAATTAACATTAACTGAATAAACATTTTAGTAAATAAAACTGCACAGTTTTCTAATGATCCAGAAGGTTATAAACAACTTAAAAGTTCAGATGAACTTAATGTTTTGAAAAGAAAAATTGCAAATGGAGATATCCAATACATCACTTTTGTGTGCATGAATTATATCTTTATAGTTTATATATTATTACAATATTTCTTTTGAATTGTCATGAACATTTTCAATGTTTCTTTTGCATTATTTCTTTTTAGGTAAAACAGTTATCATTAATTGGAGGTAAAAATTCAGTTGATACAATTAAAAATATTTTGCTCTTGTAAGTAATTAGCATAAGTTTGAATTTTAACATTTATGTTTGACAGCATGACATTTATCATATTTTTTATATGTAGACTGACAACAGATACTATTTTCAGAATGCAGCATGAATGGTCTAAAGAAGAAAAAAAAGTTTAAAAAGTTGACAAGTCTATGTATTGCTATCACTGGTATTCTTATTAGCTTATTATTGTGTTTAATTTACTTTTAAAATTAAAAACGATCTTTTAACAAAAAAAAAAATTTTCTCAATTTTTTTGGCTATGAAACATGACATATTTTATTTTATGATCTTATTGAACTATGTCTTGTTGTTTTTATTAGATGCTGCTTCAAAGTCAAATAAAAGCTTAACCAAAATAGAGCTTATTGGGAGATTAATTAGGCATTCTTCTGACCGATTCGAGAGAAAATCCACCAATATCCATATTGATCAATGATGGCTTAATTAACTTCAATCAACTGTTGTGTTTTTTGTTTATTTTGCATTTTTCAGTAATTTTCTTTTTACTTATAATATACTATCGATTATACTCTACAAAAAATATTAGTTTTTAATTTGGAAAGTGTAACTTTGTTTGAATATTTTTTCCAAGTTTTTGTAAAGTTAATAATTTATTTTAAATAAATGAAATTACACTTTATGAACTTTGATTTCTCTTTATACCTTCACTTGCCCTCTAAGGTGTGTATTGTATATCATTGCATTTTTATATAACTTTTAAAAGAATGTCTAGGTAAATTTACGTCTCTAGGACGTCTGAATAAGACGTCCTTAAGTCTTTCACATGAGACCTGCCAGAGACGTTTATAGGACGGCTGAAAAGACATCTCTAGGACGTCTACAATAAACGTCCCTAGGACATCTTGAAAAGACGTCTTTAGGACGTCTGTAATAGACGTCCTCAGGTCTTTCATTTGAGACCAACTAAGGACGTCATACGGACGAGACTTGGGACGTTTTATAAACGTCCTTAGGACGCCAAAATGCCCGTTGGGGTAGATGAAACTGGAATAAGTACAGTTCACAAACCAAGGAAACTTTTAGCTCTGAAAGGTAAAAACCAAGTCGGAGGTATTACAAGTGGTGAAAGGGGTGTGAATACCACTGCCATATGTTGTATGAATGCTGTTGGATTTTTTATACCTCCAATGCTTTTATTTAAACGTAAAAGATTTAAAAATGAGCTTAAAGATGGTGCACCACCATTGACAGTTTTTGGATGTTCTGATACTGGTTGGATAACTAAAGATTTATTTACTTTGTGGATAAGTCATTTTATAAGCTCACTTTGTCTTAAACCTCTTGCAGAAAATCCAGAACAAAAAAAAGTTCTTCTTATACTTGACGGGCATTCAACACATACAAAAAACCTTGAAGCCTTAGTTCTAGCTCGAGATCACATAGTAGTAATGCTTTCTTTGCCATTGCATACTACTCATAGGCTACAACCTTTAGATAGATCTTTTTTCAAAGTTTTGAATTCTAAATATAATACTGCTTGTGATAAATGGATGCGAACCCATCCAGGCAGATGTATTACTCAATATCAAGTATCTCAACTGTTTGGCGAAGCTTACTCAAAAGTTGTTCGTATGGAAATTGCTATTAATGGATTTAGAGACACTGGGATATGGCCAGTAGACAGCTTAGTTTTCCGGGAAGAGGACTTTGTACCTTGTGAAATACTCAGTGGAGAGACGAGTTTAAATGCAAAAGCTTCCCAAACAGTAAGTTTAGTCATAGTTTGCCTTTAGTCACATATTTTTCTTTCTCAACTTATTCAAATACCATAATTATTACTGTTGTTCTAATTATATATTTTTTGTTTAACGTTTCATTTATTTAGGATGAACTTATTTTTGAAACAATTTCTGCACAACCAGTGCAAACTTCTTCACTCGAGCGAAATCCAAAAAAATCTAGAGCTACTCTATTGAAACATAATGCACATAATGACCCACTCTTTAACGTAACTTTATTATCATCAATGAAAAAAACAGAACACTAAGTTTTTTATTTTGTTTGTTGCAATTTTACATTAATGGGTACACACACTCAAAACACACACACAATATACACACATGTTCATCTCCGAAGGTTATCCATAATATTATTATTTTCTTAATTAAAATGAAAATTTAAAGCTAAATTTTACTAGCAGAAAATTTTTAGGCTGAAGAAAATTTGTTAGAATTGTTATTGGTTATTTTTTAGGTTGCAGTGTCTTGACATACCAATAATAAATGCGGTAGTGGTGTAGTGGTAAGAGCGCTTGCTTTGTAAGCGAGAGGTTCGGAGTTCGACTCCCACCATGTCCCTGGAAGTAACGCGCTCAACTTAATTTCTCCGCGCAGCGGCCTTGCTTGTCAAGGTTCGTGTTTCGGAGTTAAAGAGTTGAGAGAGGGTTGTACCACAATTTACAACAAAAAAAAAAAAAAAAAAAAAAAATGAGTAGCCTCCTCGGCTGTAGTGGCCCCCTCGGGCCTTGGGGAGGTGAATAATTTAAAAAAAAAAAAAAAAAAAAAAGCATTATCTCCACTTCCAGTTAGAACTTCTCCTCTCAAAAAAAAAATAAATAATTCTAATACAACTGTATTGACGAGTAGTCCTTACAAAGACGCACTTTCTGGAAGAGCTTTACTGCAACCAAATAAAAAAATAAAGCAGGACTGACAATGTTTGAAAGAGTGTGAGCAAGCAATTAAATCTCTTCAAAATGAAAGCTGGTTTTGCTACCTCTGTGAAGAAAATATAAAAAAGAGTATGATACAATGCCTTACATGTCAAGGCTGGTGCCATAATGACTGTGCAGGTGTTAATCAAAAATAACAACGTTATATTTGTAACTTTTGTCAAGAATAAAGATTTTCTGTTTTGTATTATTAATATAATGAGCAGTAATATCCATCATTTTCTTACCAAAATTCTAAAAACCACATAAGTAAGTTACACATTTAATATAAAAGTTATACCTTATTGAGATGTTTCAGACTATTCTAGAAACTTTTTTACATTGCTTGGCACAGAAAAAGATCTTTATAAAAATCATTCAAAATGTACTATAAATTAATATAGTATTTGTAAAACCAAGATATAGGTACAATATCGGATTATAATGGTACGATTTAGGATCTTTTTTCCTTAATTGTACCCATAGCGTGTTTTTAAAATTTAATTCCCTATCGAATAACAACGTTTAAATATTTGAATATTTTAACTTTTTTAGAACAGTTTATTCCCAAATTATACAATAAAATAAAGTCTCATTATTTCTACTTTGTATTTTTCCTCTATTTTTGACTTTACTCTTAGAGGGTACAATATCGGCAACCTTACCCTTTATCACGATTTTATAAAAATGGGGCTCGGTGATAAGACAGAATTATGTCTTATATATATGAAAATTGTATTTATTGTAGAAGGCGAAATAAATATTACAAAAAAAAAAAAAAAGGTCTATATATACCTTTTATATATAGAACAACGTTTTGGCAACTGAAATAGTTAAAAAACACCCTAAAATAAAAACAGGTAATGATTTATAAAATCTAGTTGTGAATAAAAAAGCAGGTTATATATTCATATATTACAAAACCCTAAATGAATCCTCCCTCCACCCTAAATGAATCCTCCCTCCATCCACTAGGCAATTAAATTACAAATTTTTTTTTTTAGCAATAATTATAATAATAGTAATTGAATTCTTACCAAGATTATCACTTTTTCATAGATCTGTTTCACACTTAAAAAATTTTGAGTAAACTGGTCAACTGCATGGTTAGCCATACATGAAGTGTCTCTTGCATCCTTATCTTTTTTTTTTGTATTTTTGTGTGGTATAATTTTTCTTTAATTCACCAGCATCACTTTTGTGAAATAAGCAATCGATATGCATTGATCGCTTTGCTTTTTCAATATCTTTTTTTATGTTTGCATCTGTGGACGCTTTAGTAACATATTTCATTAGAGAAATAAACTCATTTAAGCTTTCACATGTTGTATAATTAAAGCCAGCTAGTTTTTTGTATCGTTAAAGTCTGCTAATAGCTTGGTTTAATTTATTTAAGAACTTTTCGATGAATTTGATAAAACAGATTGGTTTATTGGTTTACAATTGTTTTGACTTGAGTTTATGGTATGCCACTTTGCTATGTTCCCACAGGTGGGTTTATGGCTACTGCGCCCGTAGGCATGTGAATACTCTTTGCCCGATAATTCGTAATAGAAGTTAATATTTAAAATAATTTATTGGTATTTTTAAGACTGATTCTTGAAAACAGGGTATAACAAGCTGTACGTCAAAGCATTCAAAATAATCAATTTGCAAACGACATCAGATATCATCAAGAACATTATATTTAATGTAAGATACCTGAATTTGGCATGATAGAAATAATAATTGTGCTCTGAGTCTCATTGTTTGTAACCAAACTATATGCTAGCTACATCAATATATTCTAAATGTAATGGAGTTCGGATGATTAAAAAATGTTTTAAAATTGTACCCATTGATGATATCGGTTAAGTGATTTTGCTAGTCCTATAAGTTATATCTTGAATAAGTTCTGATGTAAGTATATAATTTAGGAAGTGTTTTGCAAAGTCCAGATCATCTTTTGATAATTTAATTTTTTGCTTTTTATAAATATAAGTACTCCTCTTATCTTTCTTTGCTTAAATGAAGAAAACTTCAAAAATATATGTTTTTGAAGTTTCTACATCTTATTGAGTTTTTTTTATGATAGTTGATTAAAGAAATGGATGCCTCATTGATATGTGTTTTTCTAATATGCCATTCACATGGCTTAAATCTGGAGGGCTTATTGCTTGTAATTTATTAACATTTTTTAAAGAAAAGGAGTTTTCTGAAGAATCTAAATCAAGTGTGTAAGTGGGATCATTCTCTACTTAGTCATAATTTAGAAGCATTGTCTCTTAAAATTCTGAACAGCTACCAGATAATGGGAAAGAACCAGGAAAACATTTATTCATATTTTCATACTGGTCTCTCGTAGCTTTTTGGAGATTTTTTTATCTTTTCCTTTTTTTTTTTTGGAAAAACTTCATGGAATGGATGTAAGCATTATTTTGGTACATACCAGTATCTCCTATACTTCCGTTTGTGAAAAGCACATTTAACTCTTTCGTGACGCGTGACCCGTATGGTGCCTCATAAAATTACGAGTGACTCGCATGGCGGTACATAAACAATTTGAAAATTTTCAAAACATCTATAGCAATTGGGAAAAACATTAAAATTATCTTCATATTGTGAATAATTTCTTTATTTAATGCTTCAAACCATTTTTTAATTGCTTTTATAGATAGCTCAAAAATCGATTTTAAAAAATGACGAAGAACAAATTGTATTATATTGATATAAGGGGTTGTCCATAAAGTATGTCACGCTATTTTTATCAATTTTCGTTACCCTTCCTGTCACAAACTGTCACATTCCCCCCCCCCCACCCTCCCTCTAAAACAAAAAAACAAGAACATATCATTACCGAATTTTTAACATTCTAACACATAGTTATAACTATTTAACAGAATAAAAAAGACTTAATTTAACTAATTTGGAATACCTTCTTAGTTTATTGGGAAAGATCGTCATAATAAAATAAAATAAAAATAGTTCTTTTATTTGAGCCTTTTGTTTTTGATAGAACTGGAAAACATTTGCACTCATTTAGAGAAATTAAAAATATTGTATTTATGCCATAATATAAATTACGACTAACTTAGTTATACTGACCGCTAATTAGCTACTATCCTATTTACACTTTTATTTTATAATAATCTGTGTTTCCTATTGGCTATGTAAAGCATGAGCAAGTCTTTTTAACTTAGTTATCATATATTATATATTTATTTAGTTATATATGATTCAAAAAAATAAATAACATAAAAGAAATTATTTAAAACCTCCATTTAAAATTCCAAACTTAAATTATATGTTCTAAATTTAATGATTTTGCATCGCTGCGCTTTAATGTCTTCAGAAACGGTGAAGGCAGTTTTTGCTAATATTTTTTTTTTTAACTGTTTAAAATACGGTGATACGCATAACATGAGATGTGTGAGTAAAATTTTGACAATCTGAAACACAATTGAATGAGTGAAATGTAGAAATTAAACTGTCATGATAAAAAATATTTGTGACATCATATTCATCAAACACCCCCCTCCCCCCTTGTCACAAATTCTCATAGAATTCTGCCTCCCCCCTCTCCCTAGTAGCGTGACGTACTTTATGGATGACCCCTAAATGAATTTAGGTGTTATCCATGATTTTTTTTTTATTTGTTTAAGTTTACATAAAGAAACTATATATTTTTGTTAATTTTAACATAATATATTTTGATCACGCAAGATGAGCAAAATTTTTTGATTGATTGATATTCTCAAATTCAATCCTTAGACAAAAAAAAAAACAAGCTCTTGTATTTAAAATTCTGGTTAGTAGTTTTTTTTATATACTCTTTGAATTGATCATGATCCTAGTTCTTTATTTTACGCGCAGTCATATAGCTGTTTTTAGCTCAGTCGCGAAAGGTTTCATAATATTTACACTAATAAAAAAAATTGGGGTAAAAAGTTTGTTTTTTAAATGTATTAATTGACTTAATTTAATCTAAACCATAAATCTACTTATTTATAACAAAAATAAGTATGATATTTGAATTCAGAGGGAATAAAAAAATAAATTTTATATATTAAACAGCTACCAGAGACCAACCAAAATTGAAAAGTTTATTTGGTAAATAACTACCAATTCTAACAGCAGTTTTGTTTTTTTGTGTCCAAGACCATTTTAAATGGTCTTGGACACAAAAATGGGTATCTGTATTTAGACACAACCACTCAGTCAAGTTTTGAGAGTATATAAGTTTAAAAAACATTTTCAAAAAATTATACTTAATAAATATCTTGTTGTCACATTGATTTTTTGAATCTCAAAGTTAGCATAAATTTTTTCATTTTCAAAGCAGGTGAAGAAAAATAAAAGTTGATGTTACATGTTACTTAAAAATCCAACCTTTCATTTGCTAGTAAAGTTTGCTAATCATCTTTTTGTTTTTAACTCTCTAAATAAAAATTTACCTTCTTCTATCGCAAATCTTTTTATAGAAAGTAGACTAATTCATACACACTCTACGCGAAATATAAGTAATGGAAAACTTATTGTACCATCATATAAAACTCAAGAGTATGGTAAGAATTCTGTTGTGTATCAGTGCATCTGTGAATGGAACAAGAGCTTTGTGTGCATTGTGAATGAGTTCAATAAACTCCAACTCCAAACTCCTTTGTCATCTTTTCTTAATCTTAATCAAAATCAATTTAAAAAAATTCTGAAAAATGTTTTTTTCTATTACTATAATAATTATCCTTATTTTTTTTATTTTTTTTTTTTATTTATTATTACCTACATTTATGATTTTAAAAAAGTTTACTTAATGTGTGTCTATGTTTTATGTCGATATGTTTATTATTAGTCATTTTATTTTAAAAAATGGTGTCAGTCCTTTGATCAGACTTCTGTATGAGTGACACCATTCATACTAATCATTAACTTATTATAATACGAAATAACATATCATTTTACTTATTATTATAATAATTATTATTAATTATATATATTTTTTTGTTATTATGATTATTATTAACTATAAATTATTACTATTGCTTATTATTTTATAATTATTGTTATTATTATTTACCTTTTAGTGTAAAAATGATTTTAAAATGAATAATAAATAGCTTGTTGTTGTTGTTGTTGTTGTTTTAATTAAATGAGAGCCGCTAATTACTCTATATAAATTTACGCTAATTATACTGACATAAAACCGATTTAAAAAATACAACGCAACTTTAACTTCACTGCTTACATCTTAGAAATTATTTAGTATACTCATATTACCAAGGTGCTCATATAACCTTAATTTACCCTAACAATACTATTTATTTGCATTTATAATTATTTAAATGTTACAATATATTAGGTTAGATAACTTAGGTAGAAAAGAAAAAGATAAATTTTGTTCTTATTTTGCATAAAAATTTTATTAAAAAACAGACTGGGTCTCAAATATCTTTATAATGTATATGGTTTTAAATAAAAGAATACGTCAAAAATCTTAAAAAAAAAAAGTTTTAGGATTCTTTTAAGCCCTTTTAAGGCCATTCGAATTCGAGTTAAAACTCTTTAAAAATATAATAATTAGTACCATTAATAACTTAAATTGTTCGTTAAACCCAATTAAATGACTTAATTCTTGTTAGTTAATGATTTTTATTTAAATACAGCATGGACAAATTTACTAATCAATTGTGTAGAATAAAAAAAAAAAACTGTTGATCGTTTCTCAAGATTTACTATTAATTCATGTATTTTATTTTCTTCTTCTTTTTCTATTTCTCTTCTTCCTTTTAATTGAAATTTTATACTTTCTTTTTCATTTTCTCGTTACAAATAAATTGTCAATTTATATATTTGGTGATAATAATGGGCATTTGTAATATGGTATTTTGTTTTCTTCTTTGTTATGATCTAATTTGCTGCAACTATCACTTATAAATGATGTTTCCACAGATGGTCTCCGCGAATCATCGTCGAATGTGCTTCTTCTTTTACTGAGCGAAATATGTTGTAAAGAAATTATTGATGTCCGTGATTTTAAAGAAAAAGAACTTGAGCGTCGTCTGTATGGTGAGCCATAATGAAGGATCGAACGAACAGTATCTTGGATTGTCTCCCATTTTTCCAGTTTGTTAAAACAACATGAGAAAATTACTTTACGTATATCTTTTTTAAAAGAAGTATGTAACCGGCTGTATATAATTGGGTTAACAACGCTGTTACACATCTGAAGCATTAAAAGTATGTCGTATATAACTTTAACCATTCGAAATGGATGTTTTTGTCCGCTAAACAAATACCACATATAAAAACTGTTTGACGGTAAAACGCACGAATAAAAAACTAATACAACTAAAAAAATCATTTTTGTTACTTTTTTGTTTTGTGACAGTCTTAACTTCATTTCGTTTTTGCAGTGGGCAAAAATTCCACTCTTTGCATTTTTTTTCAATTCTAATATAACCAACATATAGATAACGGTCATTATTATAATTGGTATAACACACTGTATGCAGAAAACAGCAAGACTGAAAACAACAAAATCATTTTGTTTCATGTAATTAAAACATGAATAAACATTTTTCGAGTGAAGGCCTAGTTTAACATTTTCACCAACAAAATAAAAACATCCAACTAATCCTGCTACCAACCACATTAAAGTTACAAATGTCAATAATGTACTTAGAGATGGCCTCTTGTGTAAAGGCCATTTTACAATAATAAATCGATCGATAGATACTGTCAGTAAAGTAAAAGCGGACACTGTTATACTTGTTATACCGAAAAATGAAATAATTTTGCATCCATCGTTTCCAATACTAAACAAATTAATATGTACTAAATCTAAAACCGTTTTTACAGGAGCAACAGTTGCATTCAAAAAGTCAGCAATCGCCAAATTAATCAAGAAGATTTCACATGAATTTAGGTTTGACCACTTTTGACAAAATACAATCAACACTAAACTGTTTCCGATAACACCAAGAGTAATTACAACAAAACAAACTATCAACGTCACAATTCGCAGAGCTTGTGGTATTTCTTCTGTTTGCGTTGTTATTGATGTATTGAAGGAAACATTGAACGTTACATTAATTGTAATTGTCATATTTATCATGGTTTATTTTTTCATATTAAAAGCCGTTTATAAGCTAAAAAAAAAATAACTATTTTAGATAGCGGAACCAGAAAAAAATATTTTATGCATGGGACTGAATAAAAACAAAGACATTTATGCAAACTACGTATAAGGCTTTTATATCTTTATAAACACAAACTTTAAATATATAAGTTGGGTACAACATTTGATTGGCTCAAAAAGTAAAACTGAATAAATTTAATAAAAAGCTAGTTTCCTATGTTTTTAATTTATTGAATGCTATTTTATGTAACCGTTTAGAGTGATGCATTAGGATTATTGTTGTTCAGTGAGACAATTTATTAAAAACTAATAATATATACAAAACTATGATTGTTATTATTTATTCCTGATATAACCAGCTTTTACTACTTCATGTTTTTATTGAAAATTTCAGAATTAAATATTTATATTGTAAGTTAAAAGGTTAAAGTAAATTAAATCTTAGCATAAGTTTGACTGTTTTTACATCAAAGTAAATTCTCGGTTATGCAGCCACTACTGTCCGTGAACATTTTAAATTGGCGGCAATTCATCCGGATACTCACTAGCCCATCACTAATCTATTTAACTTTAAAGCAATGTTTTTGCAAATGTTCTAAACACTGGACTCCCCCTACCTTGAGGCTCCGCAGGATTGAGGACAATAGTTCAACAAAAAATATTTAAGAGATTTAAACTTTGAACCTCAACGGGATCAAAATGGCTTAACTAATAAGTGTTCAGATTAACTTAAATCTCTGTGGAGTTCTAGAAAAGAGTTTAGCTCGACTAAAGTTATAACTTCGCTTTTGGTTTTTTTTAAGGGTTTAAAAGGTCCGAAGAAAGTATTTCAAGATAATAAAAAATTGATATTAATTAATTATTCGTTGAGAAAAAAGCATTGCTAGGCTTTTTTCCGTTACTTAAAATAATATTTTATTGAAAATTTATTTTATATATCGTAACCTTTAGTTTATTAACCTTAAAAAGCGTCGATAACATCGTTTATAGATATGCGTTTGGCTTTATCTTATTTCCATTGTTGTCGTACTGTTTTTATACAAAAAAATAAAAATAAAAATATTTGTATTCGATTAAATGATTAAAGAAAGGTTTTCAATTGAACTTTTTAATCAAACGTTTCGAATGCAACGCAATAAAATTTTAAATTGCTTATACTAAATTTTTTTATATTAAAGCCGACGACGCCAGGAAAACAAGTAAATCCCCCCCCCCAACCTTATATATATATATATGTATATATATATATATATATATATATATATATATATATATATATATATATATATATATATATATATATATATATATATATATATATATAATATACATATATATATATATATATATACATATATATATATATATATATATATACATATATATATATATATATATATATATATATATATATATATATATATATATATATATATATATATATATATATATATGTATGTATATATATATATATATATATATATATATATATATATATATATATATATATATATATATGTATGTATATATATATATATATATATATATATATATATATATATATATATGTACATATATATATATATATATATATATATATATATATATATATATATATATATATATATATATATATATATATATATATATATATATATATATATATATATATATATATATATATATATATATATATATATATATATATATATATATATATATATATATATATATATATATATATATATATATATATATATATATATATATATATATATATATATATATATATATATATATATATATATATATATATATATATATATATATATATATATATATTGGCTTGTGACTGTGGTTATGTGAATGTGAATACGAATATAACAAAAATCCTATTAGATATTCAAATTGTGTTGTAAAAACTAGTTGACTTTTTTTTTTACTACTTTTTGTATGTTTTATGTTTTTCTATAAGCTCGTCATCTTTTTTTATATAGATAATCTTTTCTTATAGAGCGCCACTTTTGTTAGTACTTTAAGTTGTTGACTGTGAATCTTTTGCTTAGCTTTAAGATTATAATCGACAGTAACTTAATTTTATTATTAGAGTTTAATTACGTAAGTGTAGAAAATGAACTTTTCAAATATTAATTTTATTTGCGCGTAATTTGGATCATCATGTTTGTTTACGTTACATCCGCGTGTGAACGGAATCACTTATTTAAAATTTTTTTATTATTCGTTTAGATATTACTAAATCATACAACTAGATTTGATCGGGCAAAAATGTTTTGTATGTGAACAGGGTCAAGGTAAAAGCTTGGGGAAAGGTGAAAGCAACCATAAAAGGATTTTTAGTTTCTTTAATCATACCTTTATACAAATTCTCAAAAAGAATAAAGAAAAAGTAAGAATTTAAAGCGTAAAACTAGGGTCTGGGATATAGAAGCTGAAATCCCGTAATAAAAGTTTATTCAAAGTAACAATGATTTGCATAGATGTGTAAGCAACTTGATAAAAAATTAGACGTACTTAATAAATGGTCTTGGTGACAAATTAGGATTTTACACAAAATAAAAGTTTGCTAATTTTACGCAAAGTAAATACAAGCTTTTACTTTGCCTAAAATGATTATCGAAGATATTTACAATCCATAGTAGAAACCTAATAGATTTTTTTAAAGCTCTAGTAGACAGTACTGTCAATGTAATTTACTAAGCACTTCAATAATTAAATTGTAAAATATACAACTTTTAAATTTAGCCCGTTTTGCGCAAATCACTAGGCAACGTAATATTTTATAATCACTGTTGTTGGTAACAAACTCGGTTTTTTCAAGACTTCATTTTGTTTCAATCAAGACAACCGGTAACCTAAATTGAGACACGTTAATTCCTAAGTTAGAACCCCAACGGGCACTGAACGTCTGATGGACGGCTTAAGGGCGTCCTACAGACTTGTGACGTCCGTAAGACGTCGTATATTACCCGCTGGGAACGCATTTATTTAAAAAGAGACATACTAAGTCGCACTAAGAACAACTTATTAAAAGTTACTTTTATCTTTACTGAGACAATTTAAATAATTCATTAAAAAACAAACTTGTAATTAAAGTTAAAATTGCTCAAACAAAATGAAAATCTACAATTTGTTCTTAATATAATACAAATTGTATATATAATTTTACTTTTAGTTTATACTGTACAACTTTAACTATTTTAACGCTTTTTTATTTTACCAAATAAAAATTGCGTTTCATTATTATTGGTATATATCTTACAACTCCTATATTTTATTACTGATTTAGTGATAAGAACTTTATTGTACCGACCAAAGGAAATTTTGAAATATTTTGTTATATCACTGGCATATCATGCTTGCCACAACTTATAAGATACTATCGCTTGCATTTTAAAATCTATTTCATTAAAATCGAAAAATTATGCAACCTTCGATTGCATAGTTTATATCTTTGCAATAGAATGTGAAAACGTGATTAGATAATATTAATAAAGATCACGCTATCACGCAAAAAAAGTTGATGTTTCTTGTGTATTTGTTCTTGTAAAGTTTTTCGGAAATAATTTTGAATATATTCAAAACGTAGAAACATAACCTTTAACTAGAAAAATGCTATATAAAACAGCCATTAGACGTTTGATTTCCAAAACAAATGCAAGCGTTCTAGTTAAGATACTTTATTGATAAAAACTCTTCCCTAGATTACATAAAAGTTTTGAGAGATGTAGTATTAGACATTAAAAACATTCATTAATTTTTTTTTTACTAAAGTATATGAGATAAAAAGCAGTAAACGACTTCAAAAAACTGCTTGGCGCGGTAATATGTATTGATAAAGGAAGACTGGGACCAGTGTTGGAACTTTTTATTCTTTTTAATAAATTTTTGAAAAGGTCTTACAGCTGGTGTGTGTTGTATATATATTTTTAATGAAGTTAAAACACGACATGCTTGCCATTATAGCAAGATGGTGATTTTTCATAAATAAAAAGAATCAAAGAAAAATTACAATAACGAATTTCTAATAATAGGAAATAAAATAATATTTAAATAGGAAACGATTTTTCTACAAAATAAGAAGAAGATTATTAATATATGTAAAACACTAGTGAAAACAATGCTAAGTTATAAAATCATTTACTGTGGCAAAGATTTATTCTCAGCCTTTTTTTGTTACTTTTTATTCTTAGCTTTTTTTACTGTTTTTCATACTGCAAATAATATTATTTTATAAAAAAAATTATTTTATAAGTTTTGTGAATGAATTTACAATGCTTAAAAAAATGAATAAAAAATAACTTTAAGTAAAATTTAATACATAATCAAAATTAATTCTTTTATAAATTGTGTTGCTAACGACCATTTTAATATGCTAAATAATGACCAGTATGCTAAAAAAAGACTCAAACGCTGATAGATTACCAATAAAAACTTGTATCATTTGTTTCGTTTGAATAAGGAAGCTAAATGAAAGTAAAAGTTCTGTGCTTTTGACTTAATCATAATTAAGCATTCAACGCATGTTTCAGCAAAAGTAGTAAAAAAAGAAAATGAGTCTTTTGAATAAGGGTGATAACTCAAAAAAACAACACAAAAAAAGTAAATAAAAAACGTGAAAAAAATATTATTAGAAATTGCTGAAAAGCGGTCAACAAAGTACTTGTCAAATTTTAGTCACAGATTTTTGCATTATGGCAATCTAAGAACTCGATTAATAATTCTAAGAAAATTTGCAGAAGTAGAACCAGTTGGAAACAATTTTTGCTCAAGTCGTGATCATCTAAGAACTTCTACTTAAAACTGTTTGCTATAATTGTCAAAGTATAAAATTTAAGCTCGTAAGAAGAAGTTCTTAAATTTTTTAGCTTGGTAATGGCATGGTAATAATATTTGATAGCAGCATGGCACTAGTGGTTGGTAGTGGCTTGGCACTAGTCTTGGTAGTGGCATGGCACTAATGTTTGGTAGTTTTGTATGGCACTACAATAGTTTTTTTTATTTAAACGTAATATTTTTACTACAAGCTTTGTAACATTTTCATATTAAACTTTTATGTCAACAGAGTCTTTTGCAGCTCAACAATTGAAGAGCTCTCACGCAAAACCAGACATATCCATAATTTTAACGTATCTAGATTATTTTTAATTTCTGGATTTCTGTTGGCAATATTCTAATGTCACTAAAATTTCCTAAGAAAAGATTTGTTAGAGGTTTTTTATGAAGGGGTAAAATTTGGATTCGTCTGTATTTTCACCAAAATAGGACTCTAGTTTAGCATCATTTTTTCAGCATAATTGATATCAATATCATTATTACAAAATGAACTACTATAATGAATCTTAGTACACAGCATTGTTTACAATTGATATCTCCATGTCTTTAACTTTATTTCACTGCAGTGTACTTTTTATTATAATAACTGCAATTGATGTTGAGCAAAACCCACACCACTATATTAAACTTCTGTCAAACACACGCCACGTCATCTTCGGTGCAGCAGTTGCTTTCATTTTCAGGTTTATTTGTATCAATATTAGATTTACTGTCTGCCAGTGTTTTGTAGAAAGCTAATTCTGGAACACTTTTCCAGCTTTCACTAAACGTCACTTTAAGGAGGTTTTTAAAACCCTCAAGTTTTGTAGTGGACAAAGGTCGGGAACCTGTTACTTGTTTTGGCTTCACTTTTAAATGAAATGCTTTTGCTTCCGATAGTGCCTGAGAATTTTTTGTACTTGTACTATAATTTTCTCTCTACTTGCAGTAAGAAAGCATTTTTCTTTAGACTCGTACAAATGAACAAGTATTCTCTTTAGTTCTTGCAGTCCAACAAGCGTTTTGTATCTTGCTGCTGCAGCTGCTTTAAAATCATGCTATTGCATGATTTTAAAGCCTTTTGCAGTTTAAATAGGCTATTCATAGTCCTTACCGTAAACAAACACTTCATAAGCATGCATTTAGAATATCTCGTGGTACTTTTCAGGTTTAGTGATATTTGACTTGCTTTCTGTGTCTTGTGATATTCTTCCAAATAGGCGGTCACACGGTAAAAAAGAATGACCTCGTACTGGAAATATCAACGACACATTTTTAATCTGGCTTTCGCCAGATTAAAAATGTGTCGTTTAACTTACTCATTAATGAAGTAATGAGTAAGTTTTTCAAATTACTTAAAATAGTATTTTGAAAGATTTAATGAAGTAATGAGTAAGTCTTTCAAAATACTCAAAAGAGTATTTTAAAAGACTTAATGAATTAATGAGTAAGTCTTTCAAATTACTCAAACAAGTATTTTGAAAGATTTAATAAAGTAATGAGTAAGTCTTTCAAAATACTCAAAAGACTATTTTGAAACATTTAATGAAGTAATGAGTAAAAAAAATGAAAAGAGGTGCCTGTAGGGAGTGGATACCATGAACCTACTGACACGTAGAGTCCATTTTTACATCACATTCAAGGGTCACAGTTAGAATTAGAACTAAATCCAACATATAACCGATAAAAATACGTCTTTTCTTTTGCAACTAAACGCTTTGTTTTAATAATTTTCCACTTTCTGGATCCGCCTCTACATTTTCCAACAAACTCTTAATCATCTACAACTTTGTAATTAACTTGCAGTATGACAGGTCTAAACTATTGACAACTAATTTGTAACAATTCAAATATTAAAACAATGCAAAATGAAGCTAGTAACCTTTATCTTTTTTTTTTTAATTTCCAGTTTCAGAAATTGCAAACATCACGTTGTATGGTTTTGCATAAAATGGTAAACTGGAATTGTCTGCTTTTGCTCAATATTAGTAACATCATTGTTTATATAATTACAGTAAGGCAGAGCTTTTGCTCAAAAATCATTCATAAGCTAATGACAATCATTGTCTGCTATAAACAGTACAAATAAATCGGTGAATGTTAAAAGGGCGGAAATCCAATACTGTAAACTTTTGGGAAATACACAAACTGCATTTTCCCCCCTAGTAAAATTTTGTTAATGGTTCAATAATTTTTTTGAATGTGAAAAACATAATTCTCTTCAAAAAAAAAAAAAAATTAAACCATTAACAAAAATTTACTGCGGGGGAAAGTGCAGTTTTTTTTAGTTTGCTGAAAGTTTACATAGTTGGACTTCCGCCCTTTCAACATTCACCGATTCAAATAATCTGGTTTTTTGGTAAACTGTAAAAATTTGGTAAAATTTGTTTAGTTTTGCATGGGAGCTCTTTAATTATTCTCAATGTAAAATTGAGTTTAATTATTTAAAATTAAGAATTAACAGAGATTTTTGATTTTTAAAAGTTTAACTCAATTTCGGCAACCGTTTGATAAGACAGGACAAAAACTTTCAACATTTACTTTTACTATACTATTTTTCCATTGTAAATCAGAACGTTGATGGTTTGTATGATGAACGTTGAGGTTTAAAAATAAGTTTTAGAACTGATTCTTCTTGGTCATCAAATATTAACACGTTTGAAACATCAAATGCTCGATATGCTTTGTGAGTATTCATCGAAGAGTTATTAGATCTTTTGTTTCTCAAAACTTGTCAACTTTATCTGTGAAATTCAATCAACACAACAAACATATAAATTTAATTAACTGTTATTAACTCGACTAGAAACTTTTTATTAAGAGTTAGTATTCATAATTTATTAATTTACCCGATAAAATTATCGTTAACGAAACTAAATATATCGACAAAATTTCTATCGCTGAAAACTTCATTAGCCTTTTTGCAAACATAGGCTCTAACATAGCTTCAAAAATTCAATGCCCTGATATTTCTTTTTAAACCTATATCACAAACCAGCATTTCTGTTTAAATATTTTCTCTGGACTAAACCATGAAGAACTAGAAATTGAAAAAAACTTGCTTAAGACGAATAAGGCTCCTGGGATAGACGACATTATACAGTTGTAAATATGTTTATTTATTTATTTATTTAAAACTTTATTTTCAGTTGATTGTTTACAACAGTTTTATAATCAACAAAAACTAACTAAAATCAACACACTAAACTGTATAAGACAATACAAACAAACATACATATCGTGAATAAGAAATAAATAAAATAAAATAATTATTGCTTTAGTAAATAATATAAATGTCAATAAATACAACAAGTTGGTTATTTTCGCCGTAAAAAATAAAAAAAGTTATTTTTGACAGATTTTGCAAAAACAAGATTTTCCGTTCCGTTTTAAAATACTTTTTTTGAACATCTTTAGACAATTTATTGACATAGTTTCATTGTCTAGGGAGCTCTATAGCGAGGTTGCTCTATATAAGTTAATTTTTATGAACTTATTTTTAGAGACTATGGGTGGGAGTACTAATTTTTTTCTACATCGAAGACTTAACGGCAGGGATTTTTTGATAAAAAGATCTAACATAAAATCTGGATTTAAACCATTTATAGATTTCAGTTAACAAAAACCTTAAATTTCTAAGGTGAATACTTAGGATATTTTCTATTTTTTGAATTTCTTCTAATGGGAGATCAAATCTTTTATAGACAGTGCAAAGTCCTTTTTGATGAATTTTATTAATTAGGTTATTATTATACTTTAAACAAAACATCCAAATCAAAGGATTATAGGAAAAATTTGACAGTATAAAAGCATTGAATAAAACAGTAGCTTTTTTTACTGATAAGAAGCTCCTTATTCGTGCAAGAGCGATGATTTACCATTCGCTCTTCCACACAGACTTTTAGAATGATCATCAAATTTCAAATCCTTATCAATTGTAACCCCGAGAAGTTTAACCTTAGAGGAAACCATGATTTTTACATTTCCAACCATTAAAAATTGATCTTTATAATTTTTTAAGCCAGATAAGAAAAATTGAAATTTGTCCGGATTTGCAACCATTTTAATCAACGTAAACCATGAAATCGCGTTTGATATTTTTATTTGAAGACGAGAAATAACACTCTCTAGGTTTTTGTCACAAACAGAAAAAGCGTTGTCATCAGCATAGTTTCAGATTTCAGAGTCTTTTATAAATAAGAAAAAATCGCTGATAAAAGTATTCAAGAAAATTGGTGCCAAAATTGACCCTTGAAGTACACCAGATTCAATATATATAAATATTTAGAAAATGACGAAAATGACAAGTCTTACCCTCTGTTTGCGAACAGAAAGGTAAGATAATAAGAGTTTGAGACTATCGTAAGTAAACTCATAATCTTCCAACTTAGCTATAAGCAAATCATATGGAATTGAATTGTATGCCTTGTATTTGTATGACAAATCCATAAGCATAGGGCCAACTATACCTTCTTTATCCAAGCATTTTTGCTACTTATTAACTAAATTAAAAAGTGCATGCTGTACAAAATACTATCTCCGAAATCCACATAGCAATTTGTTAAAGCTTGGCTCTATAAAAACCCGTATTTGCTCGTGAATAGCGATTTCAAACACTTTTGAGAGAACTGGCAGAATACTTATTGGACGGAAGTTACACTTATCAGTTGGATCATTTTTTTTTAAACATGGTATGACATCGTCCATTTTTAAGAAAGACGGGAAATCGCCTTGGGATATGCATTTATTTATACAAGAAGTGAGGCTTTCTCTCAAATCTGTGACATAAGTTTTCAACATAAACGTTGGGATATCTCCACTAGTCTTCTTTTTACTATTTAAAGAACAAATAATTTTTGTTATATCATCAGAAGTAATTTGATGAAATTTAAAATTTTAAGGATATAATTGTGATTTGTTTTTAATGTTTATAATACTGGGATGGTTTGCATATCTTATAATAGCAGATTTAACAGACACATGTACATTGCAAGGAGAAATAAGATAACTCATCTCACTATTTATAGAAGACGACGCAACGTTAGTGAAATATAAGTTGAAAATGTTTGAAATTTGAAAGTTATCCGAAATAGTTTCCCCATGTTCAATCAACGTTGTTTTTTTAAAATTTTGAGCGAAGCATAATTGCTTTTCTAAAATTCTCAGTCATAAATGGCTTAACGTTATCTCTTAAAATTTTAGATTTCAATGGAGCATATAAATTTAAATAGTTGTTAAAGATAGCGTTAAACTCATTAATGCCATTACAAAATCTCAATTTATTTTTTATTTTTTCAGAAAATTTAACACATGTAAAGTTTTTAAAAGACCTGTAAATCATTTTTTCGGAGATAACTTGCAGAAGGTAGCTCTGAGGATTGTAAAAATAAGATTGTGATGGTCACTAACACCCGTACAGATGGTCTTAGAGTGTTGGAAACACGTTTTTCTATTTGTTAGGATGAGATCTATATACGTGGGTTTTACAACCGATTTAAACAAGTTGGTGCTTTAATTAAATTACTACATTGATAAAGGCAGAAAAACTCGTTCATTATTTTATCATGAGGGTGTAAATTAAAATCTCCAATAATTATATAATCATTATATAATTGTAAGTAAAAATCAAGAATTCCTCTAAGGTTGACGAAGAAATAGTCATTTTTCTGATTAGGAGGCTTATAAATAGCTATAATTAGCCATTTCCGCATTCCTAGTTTAATTTCAAAAGGTGAAATTTGAATGTCAGTGGGTATGACTACAATAGGGAGTTTTGTAACCTGTATATAAAAACTGGCTGATAGGGAAAGAGTCATCTATTTTAGTTTCACCCATAATAAGCACATCAACAGAATTATTAATAAAATTAGTTATATCTGTGAACTTATTACGGAAAGAATTAATATTGATGAAAGCTAGACTAACATTGTGAGGATATTTAGCCCTTAGTTTATCTAAATCAGACCTATGACTATTTTCTTCATTGGGGTTAAGTAAGGTTGTTTCGAGTTTATAAGTTAAGGATGGAGGGTCAATATCAAATAGATTTCAAATAAGTAATAAAATTCATAGCTAACCTACCCGAACCTTGCGTATTTAGATGGAGAACCTGTTGTCCAAGATGTTCTTTAGAGATGTTAAAATTATCAATAATATTTAAACCTGATTCTTTAAACTTAATTGTTAAATGTTTAGAAGTCAGCTGGGCTTTGGCGTTATCAAAACAAAAAGTCGGCGAAACCAAAATGACCAAACAGGATGGATTCGAATTTGATATACGTTCGACAAGGTCTTGAAGTTTTCTCATTATAGTTTCCGATGAATCATCGACACAATTGTTTGTTCCTATATGAAGGATTAGCTTAGATGGCTCTTTCTTCAAAAGTGGAATTAAATTTTAGTGCATCTCCTCAATAGTTGCTCCTTTGAATGTTCGTACTTTAACTTTTTCTGACTTGTGATTTTTTTTTTCCATTCACTCCTATGAGAATTGAATCACCGCATATTAAAACAGTACCAAATGGCCATTTATTACTATTTGTCTCTTTAGTAATATCATCCAAATTATCTTTACGGGATTTTATTTTACCGGTTCAAACAATTTGAGTTTATCTAAAATTACAATAGATTTACTTCTTTTGTTAACCATTTTTTAGTACTTTAAAAAATTTTTCTTATGTTTTAGCCTGATAGAATGAAGTTGACTAGTTAAATCAGAGAATTTTTTTGTAGGTTTGCTTGGTTCAGTTTTAAAAGTATTAGTGGGATTTATATAATCAGAGTTTTAGATAAATAATATCTTGATTTTTGTTGGTTGCGAAAATCCGTTAATTGATTGTTTAAACGATCTTTTACATTTACAGGGTTATGCAAAATTATAAATTGCTTTATGCAAAATTATAAAGTGCTTTATTTAACAATAAATAAATGCCATTATAATAGTACAGGTCATTTTCAGAATCATCTAAGAATGCATAGGAATTAAAATACAATATTAAATTGTAATTAAAAATTAAGTGACTAACTGGCTGAAAAACATAAACCAAATCAGTAACGTTTTTATCTAATTAAAAAAATTAAAAAAAAAAATTTAAAACCTTACATGGCAAGAAAAAGTCGAATAACGATAACTAAGGAAATTCATGAAACAATTATAAACATGTCTAATTTGATAAATAATCATTCAACCAAATACATTGCCGAAACTTTAAACATTAGCCAAAGTGCTGTAAGAAACTGCATAAGAAATTATCAAGAAGGCATCAAATTTGCTACTAAGGGAGAACGCCACAAGCAAACAATCAAAAACAAAAATATGTTGTTCAGTGAAATCAAAAATACTTTATTTAATACGATAGCAATAAATAATGAACTGACACAAAATGAAATGGTAAATGAAGTTAATGCCGCAACTGGTATGGTAATATATCAATCAACACTATCAAGGAAATTGCGGAAAATATAACGCGAAAATGGCTTTCATTGGTTCCCGAAGAACGAAATACCCCAGCAAATATTGAAAAAAGGGCCATATATGCCCGCCGTATCTCGCATACTTCTAGTGATAAATTGGTCTTTTTAGACGAATCAGGATTTAATCAGGGTTTGAGAAGACGATCTGGGTTTTCCCAAAAAAATGAAAAGGCATATTCCATTGTTTCCGGAAACAGAAATACAAATCGAAGTTTGATGTGTGCAATAAATATATCTGGTGTGGTTGCTTATGAATTAAGAACTGCAGCTTATAATGCTGAAAGCTTTGAAAGATTTATAAGAAATAACCAGTGTAATTATTTCCGACAAAACCCAGACCATATACTGATAATGGATAATGTTCCATTTCACAGATCAAGAAGTATTATAGAAGTTTTAAATGAATTAAGAATAAATAGAGAATATTTACCGGCATGGTCTCCTCAATAAAATCCCATTTTATAGAATTTTTTAGCATGATAAAGGCAAGATATCGCGGAATAAAAGCTTAAAATAATGAAATTAATATAAGAGATGCATTGGAAATAATTTTTAATCGAATGCGTGAAATTAACGAGGAATTAAGTGGATTTTGGAGATCAATGGAACGATGGTTGGAAAAAGCTAAACAAAACATGATTTTTGAATAAAGTAGTTGCTTAAATTAATATAATTTTTTTGAAGTCTAAATGTTAAATGACATGAGCTTATATATAAATAAATCATATATTCGAACTTATTTATGCTTTAAATGGATTTATTAAACGATTCGAAATTTTGCATAAAGCACTTTATAATTTTGCATAACCCTGTAAGTATTTCATCTTTTTCAAAGCTTTTAATGATTTTTTACGTCAACTTCCGTTTGAAATTTATTGGTATTCAAATCATTAATCATTAGAATTAAACGACACATAATTGTTATCAAAAACGTGATTTAGAGTTTGCGACAATTTTTGGTTAGTCATGCTTGATTTATCCTGGTTAATTAAACTTGAAATAGTTTTTCTCGTTTCTCTTAAAAACAAAAACTCCTCCTTTAGGATAGAGAAACTAATTTCTCTATTTTTAAGAATATTTATTTCGGCTATTAAATTTTTGAACTTATTTTCAATACATTTAAATTTTTCATAAAAGGACTTATACTCGTCTGAATTAGTCATTTCAGTTGTTTCATAGGAAGTGCCGGTTTTATAAGATTCTTTCCAAAGTGTTTTTGGGGTGTTTTGCTTTTCGTTAAAGATGCTTCCAGTATCAGCTCTTTTTTTACTTTTATAAACTTTTTTAATAGCATTAATGAATATGGTTTTATGTTCCATTGATAGCTTTACATTACTTTCTGCGAACTCTTGAAGAAATTTATCGAAATCATTTAGACAACTATTTGAAGCGTCTAAACTTTGTTTAGACGCTTAAGACTTTTTTTTGGTGATAAAACAACCAATCAATGAAATATTTAAATCTTCAATTATTACAGGGTACCAAATAAATTAAAAATAGCTAAGATAATACCACTATTAAAAACCGGGGATTCATTTACTCTAAATAGCTACAGACCTATCTCAGTTCTTCCTGTATTTTCAAAACTTTTGGAGAGAGCAATATACAATAAATTGTATAGATATCTGAAAAATAACAAAATCCTAAATAAAAAACATTTTTGCTTCCAAAAGCAACATTCAAGCGAACACGCAATTCTATGACTCCTTTGAAAACAAAAAATACGTCCTTGGAGTCATTATTAATTTATCTGAGGCGTTTGACACAGTAGATTAAGCTACTTTAACTAGGAAAATGGAAAAGTATGAGATAAAAGGTATTGTACTAAACTGGTTCAAAAATTTTTTACTAGACAGAAAACAATGCGTTACAGTTCATGAAAAAAAAATTCAAAATTACTCAAAATAAAATGCGGTGTCCCCCAAGGTTTCATTCTTACACCTCTTTTGTTTTTAATATACATAAACGATCTTCCTAAAGCCTCAAGTAAATTGGATGTTATAATGTTCGCAGACGATACTTATTTATTTTATGCATCCTCATCTTTTACAGAATTTTATGAAACTACAAATACTGAATTTGAAAAAATAAACAGCTGGTTAAAATCTAACAATATATCGCTAAACACAGAAAAAATGAAATACATTCTTTTTCATACTAACTTTATAAAAATACCTCTCGATTTACCTTCTCTAAATATAGATACTAAAGAAATAGAGAGAACCAAAGCAACTAAATTTCTAGGGATACTTATCGATGAGAACATCTCAAGGAAATCACATATAGATATATAAAATACCAAAATATCAAAAAAACATCGTTATTCTTTACAAAGCTAGTTCTATACTGTCTCTTGATAATTTAAATTTCCTATCCTTCTCTTTCATACAAAGCTACTACATATACGCTAATGTTGCATGGGCGAGTACTCATAAATCTAAATTAACTACACTATATCGAAAACAAAAACATATTGCAAGAATAGTTTTCAATAAATATAGACTCTTGCATGTTGAACCACTTTTTCAAAATTTGTTGTTTATGCTCAAATATAAATTTTGACTTGTTTCTTCTCACTTTTCAAAGAATTTCTTTCAAAGTAGCAAAATTAGATACCAAACCAGAGGAACGAGAAACTTCAACGTACATTTAAAATAAACTAATCTCTCACGCTTTTCCATTTCATACCGTGGTCCTTGTCTATATAACAAATAATATTAAAA
Organism: Hydra vulgaris; assembly: GCF_022113875.1. Lineage (NCBI taxonomy): Eukaryota > Metazoa > Cnidaria > Hydrozoa > Anthoathecata > Hydridae > Hydra > Hydra vulgaris. The sequence goes on along the minus strand of NC_061161.1, from coordinate 48,237,621 downwards.
AATTCTCAACTGTAAAAATTTAATAACTTAAATCTCTAAAAAAATTATTAAAAGATCTCATTCCATCTCATCACTAGCACTAACATGAGTTTTTATCAACCTAAAAGCATTTAAAACTATTTATAAAACTAACTTTCTTACGAAACCAATATCAACTCTAATAACTTTAAAAACTCTAAATAACTCAAAAACATCAACAACAACAAAATAATAATAATAAATAATAGGCTTATTTATCAACACGTGAACTACTATAAATTACCTATTTAGCAAATCGTGTACCTACTTATATTCATGTGTATTGAAATAAAATTAAAAAACTCTATTTGCAACATACGTTGATAAATATTTCTTTCAAAAATTATATTGTCTTTTGGCATTGGGAAAGTGTGAATGATAATGTTTTGCAATATATATTAAATGTACGTTAATTAACTCCAATCGTTCAATGAAAATGGAAATGGAGAAAAAATAACTTTATGTTATAGTTTGGGCTAAGTTTTTTCAAATAATTATTTTATTATGAACCCTTAAGTAATTATTTTATTTTTAAATAAAATAAATATTTAGAAAACAAGTTTTTTAAATAAATATTTTATTATAAACCCAGAAAATTACAAAATACTAAAAAAGTTTGCAAGGTTATCATCTTTTCATCTTATGAAGAAGCACCGAATTAACAAAATAAATCTTATCATTTCATTTTTTTAAATTATTAACAAATTACACAAATTTTTAAGTAAATATATTTGATCTCCTAACTTTTATTATAAACAAGTTGTGCATAATTCTTACTTATGATATCTGTAATAAGCACAGTGGCGGATCTACAGTACTGCAGATTAGGCGGCCGCCTAAGGAGAAATATTATATTATAAATAAGGTGTATCTCATATTTACATTTTTTTAAAGTCAAAATTTCATTAGGATTTTTTTCACGGTTTCGGATTTGAAACCGCAAAAATGAGCGAAAGTGTTAAATATATTGGCGAATATATTGATTGGAGAAATGGCTTTTTTATGCATTAGGCGAAATTTTTTTTGCCTAATCTAAGGCAATCTGGAAAATCGGAAATTTACCCTAATTTAGTTAAAATTTGGCCGGTTGGTTTTTATGCCTAAGGCCGCCTGATCTGAGACGATCTGATCAGAAAATTAAGAAAACTAGACATATTTGCCTGAAACTTGGCCGATTGGGTTAAGTTTAGGCATAAAAAGTCTGGAAATTAAAAAATTTAAACAATTTCGTTGAAATTTGGCCGATTGGGATATAGTTTACGCATAAAATGTCTGGAAAATAATACTCTTAGCATTTCTTTCTTCAAGTGTCTAATTTAAGCTGTCTAAGATTTTTGATAATTTGTGAATTGCATTAGAGAGAAGCGATAAAGTTACATTCGAAAAGATAAACAAAAAGTATTCCCTCCAAGTTGATTCTTTATGTTTTTTACATTAATTAATTAATCAAGTTCATCTTAAATATTTGCGCTGAAGCCTACTTAAACAAAACTGCAAAATCGGATAAATTAGTACCTATTCTGTAAGTTATTATTTGTTATACTGCTTTATTTACGTTAAGTTATTTAATCAGAGGCTTTCATCAGATTAGCATTAGTATCAAATTATTCATATTTTGCTAGCAAATCACAAGTTAATCTTACAGATTAACTTGTAAAATAATGTTTCAGTGCGAACTATATATCAAATGCAAAAACTAGTTAGTGGTTTTAGCTATGGATTTATTTACAAGGATTTTAAAGTTAAACAATAAGGCTTTATACACCCATTGTTTTAGTCATCGAATAAATCTAGCAGTGTGTAATTCTTGCAAAGTTCAACTTCTCTGTAATGCTATAAACCATGTAAAAAAGGTTTTCTATTATTTTAATTTTTCTATCAAAAAAAAATTCTGTCTTGGAGACAATGATTTTAGAACACTGTCCTGATAAAAAGGAAAAAAAACTTAAAGATGTTAGTTGATTTAATTGGCTTGAAAGAATAGATGGTTTGGACACATTACAGAAGTTGTATATTCCAATAGTTTATTCCCTTGAAGCTATAAGCAATGACATAAATAAGTTTGGGGGAGACTCCCAAAGAGCTACATCTTTATTGAAATTGGTCACTACCTTTGAATTTATTATTTCCTTGGTTGTGGCTAGAGCTGTTTTTGATAAAAAACATATAGTGACTAAGATTGGAGGGAAAGCTTGAAGATTTTTTCTGATTTTTATTATGAAGATTTGTCAAATCTATTAGCTTTAGATGCAGAGTGTGGGCTTTGGGAGGTATACTGGACTACTAATTATCCCATTCCAAACAATGTGTCTGGTACTATAAAGTCAATTTCATGTATAAAAACTTTTGCCAATATTTTTGTTTGTTTGCAGTTATTAGCAACTTCACCTGTGACATCGTGTTCTTATGAAAGATCTATTTTAAATCTTCACAGATTCAAAACCTGGTCAAGATCAACTATGTCTGGAGATCGTTTGGTTTAACATTGATGTATACACATAGAGATATAGTTCCAGATAATCAAGAAGTTATCAAAAAGTTAATGCAAAGAAATGGCTATGTTTCTGTACAAATAAGTCAAAGTCTCTGTGACTCGGTTTATTCGTAAACATTTTTACACAATTTTAATAGTTTAAAGACTGTTGACTAAAGCATATAAATCACTTAAATATACCTTCAGTCGTTCTGCATAAAAAATCGTACACATGAATAGGAAGGAACCTTGACGTGGTTCATGTGCTTTAAACAAATACCTTCCAGACAGATACATTCTCACCCGTTGTACTGTGAGAGATAAATGGTCAGAAATTTGATTTCTTTAGATTTTTTTTGTCTGAATTTATTTATTACTCAATAAATCAAATTTTTTTAAATGTATTAATAAAATCATAGTTAATCTACTATTTGTTTTCAATGTTTTGTATTCTTCGAATTGGCTAATAAAAATTAGCAAATCAATAAAAAGGGCTGGTGCTAGTTGCCGATACAGATTGTGATATATTTGGCTGATTAAGCTGATGCAGATTAATCTGAACATCACCAAGAATATTCAGATTAATTTTGAATTTCCAAATTCCTTTTTTTATTTTTAGTTGACATCGAGTACATAAAACATATTAAGAATAGCTAGTATAGGTATAATTTTTTATTAAATTTTGCATATGTTTTATGTAAAAGATAATGACCAGAATCAAGTTTATATTTATAAAAAAAAAATCCAAAAACAATAAAAAAAACAATAGTTTGGGAGGGAGCGATTTTAAGTTAATTTTTGCTTGAATTTTAGACTTATATTGTCTTAACCAGTTTAGCATTAAAAATTTTTTTTGTTTTTGAAAATGCGTTCTTATTTTTATAAAAGGCTGCAAACACCGAGTCTTAATCACAAAAAAAAATTCCAAATCGTGCGAATGGGGTGAATACATAGGGGGAGCCCCCCTGGTGTCAAATAAAAACCTTTTGAAAATATAAATCCGAGTTAGTATAGAGTTAACAAATAGTAAATGGGGAAGGGAGGCTTATTTGGTATTAGAGAGTACCACTGTCTGGGATGGATTGTGTTATATCAATCGTGGCTCAGTAGTTAGAGCATTGGATTCGTAATCTAAGGGTTGCGAGTTCGATCTCTACTCGAAGCACATAAAGGTTATCGGTAAGGTTGGAAACGGAGAGCCAAGTTACAAATGTTATTGTCTTTGTGGCGGTGCTCTGTGACAAGGCCATTAGGACTTCTTAGAGCACCTTAATAACAACAACAAAAAAAATGGGGGTGGGGGGGGCGGTAATATTAAAAAAAAAATCGCCAAAGGAAAAATAAATCCTAGATCCGCCCCTGAAGCAATGATAAACTTAAAATATTTGTGATAAACTGCACAATACACGTTCCATGGACAATATTGGAAGAGGTCTTAAATTACTCTTAGATGAATGTAAACAGATTTGATCAACTTCAATTTGGAGTAGCTCGTTCAACAACTAGCGACACTTATAGTAATTTTTTTTTTTTTTTTTTTTACTGAAAAAAAAATGTTGGATAAAAAAATTTTTAACCAATCATTGATAAAATTAAGTGTATCGAGATGGTCATTCGATATAATTGAGTGCATCGAGAAGATCGTTTCGTTTTTTCAACTTTTATATAGTGCAGGTACAGTCATAAAAACCTGGAAACCATTTTTTGGCGGATCGGAGCCCAGGGATAAAAAATGACTTTTTTTCAATGAAAAAAAGATCCTCAGCACTGCCACTTCCGATATAATTTTTGTTCCTAAGGGCCTGCTATATTATATTTAGGTTTTAAAGGTCGTCCATAAATTGCGTCGCGCAATTTTTTGCCATTTTTGACTCCTCCCTCTAACCTCGCCACAACATCTTAACTCATTAGTAACAAGTTGTCAGTAAAAGTAGCAGTAGATAAGTATAAAATATTTAGGATACAAATTTTTGATGATCTTGTTTCGCTCTTACGTAATTACAAAATATTGAATAATAAAAAATTATAACGGGGATGGTAAATTTTTTTAACAATTTATTTTGAAAAAAAAATTTGACCTACTTCTATTTGACCTACGCCGTAGTATTACCCCACTCTCCCCCCTCCCTCAATATAGTTTTTGTTTCTACGAGCCTGCGTTCTATATCTTTATTTAGTAGGTTGAATGGTATTTGCAGGAATATTTTCTTGCAAATACATGTAGCTGGTCAAAATGTGCTATTATAAATAACTGATAAGAGTGTTTTTTATTTTCTTCTTGTTCTAAGGACAACCTAAAATTAAATTTTCATGTCCATATTTTTTACTTTTTAAAATCAACATTTAATCAATATCTTATATTTTTAACAACTTTGAGAAACATTTTCTAGTCTACATAGATGTTTCTTTGTACTTTAGGCTTCTACAATAGATGTTTTTTTGTACTTCAGGCTTCTACAATAGATGTTTTTTTGTACTTCAGGCTTCTACGATAGATGTTGCTTTGCTAGTACTTCAGGCTTCTACGATAGATGTTTCTTTATACTTCAGGCAAATAATGTAAAAAAACTAGAAGTTTATTCATAAGGAAGGTATATGAGTAATGCTACATTGTTTTTTAATATCGGGGAAACCGGGGCTAGTTGGCAGCAAGGGTGAGTAGATAAACTGAATCTATCTTCAGAGCTTTTCTTCAGAAAGTGCCAAAAATTACATGAAACTTTTTTAGATGACCCTTTATTCATTTATTGAAGAATTGTTAAGATTGGCACATGTGAATGGGATATTTAGGATCTATGCGTTTTTTGGACAAAAACTTTTTGTAACACCGCTTCTTTTTTACTTTACAAAGGAAAGTAGTAAGTTGTATAAAAAAAATAATTTACGGGGCTATAAAATTTTTATTGGCTTATAGCATTCATTATAAAAAAGAAAAAGATTTTTGATAAAATTATTTTTTATTTTTTATAATATTAAAAAATTTTACAGATAAAAAGTAGGCTACTGTTTTGGCTTGTTATAAGGCACTTCAGCCACGTAACTTTTTTCGGTGTGACAAGTTCAGAATATAAATATTGGCGAATTTTTCGGCAACTTTTTCGGGAATTATTTTAATGTTATCTAATTTCAAATCTGTGTGGGTATTCTTCAAAGTTTCTTAAGTAGAATTTTCAAGTCGTTTTTTCCATAGTTTATTTTATTTTACACTTATTTGACAAGTACATTTATAGTCTAGAAGTAAAACTCAAAAAACTAGTGTTTGTGGAAAAAAAAATTTATAAAGCTGAAACTTTGTCTAGTGATTCCTTAAGGTATATAGATCACGTAAAAAAAATGCCCCATGATTCCCAACACGAAAACCCCCTTTTTTGGGCCCTATTATAAAATGACGTATGCGCTAAAAAGTAAAAAAAAAACTGTGTTCAAATATAGACTTTATAATATACCTTTTTAAAGCATTTTTTATGCGGAACAACTTTTTAAATGACACAAGGTCTTAAAATGAACGAGACTAGTTATTTAACAAATAAATGCTATACATTTAAATAATAATTAATTGTTAATAAGTAATAAAAAATGGTCTGAAAACCTAGCCTATAAAAATAACAACATGTTTGAAAATATTGAAAGTTGATTTTAAAAAGACATTGCATTTTAATTGAACTTTTGATCAATTCATCTTTTCGAAGAAATTTTTAATCTTAAACTTTTAATAGTGTCTTTTGTTTTTTTTCTGATGTGCCACAGTTGTGTGTATAAAAATATGCAAATTGACGGATGGCCGTGGAATGTCAGAATCTCTTCGTCAAGTGTCAGCATTAAGCCTTTCACTGATAACTTGAATACACAATGCTATGATTCAACTAACAGGTGTATCGACAAACTCCAGTGAGTAACATAAAGAAATCAGAAAGTCGAGAACAAAGCAAGATGACGAAGATTGTAAAAAGTTTTATGAATGGTCAGTTGATCGAAACTCATTCTGTATTCCTAATAAAAATCAAATCATAAGGTTAGACTAGTTGCTGCATGCAAAGGTAAAATTAGTATAGAACCAATAGGAGAATTAAACATAATGTTTGAACGGCTGATAACAATCGCAGGACGTAAAGATGATTTAGAATCTATGTTTGAATATGAATTAACTTATGAGCCTCTATCACTTTTTAAACAAGGCGTGATGAGAAAACATCCTATAGCAATGTGCGACGAAGATGCTGTTAAATATGAAGATATCAAGACTCCAAACGACTATGTTTTAGATGGTGGTGCATTGCTACATAGATTTAGATGGTTTAAAGAAATGAAATTCAATGCTGTAGAAGATGTTTACTCAAGTTTTATAAAAAAAAAAATACTAGGGATTTGTCACGGTTCTTTTTGACGGCTACCAAAATCAAGGCACAAAGAGTCACGAGCATCTACGCAGACATTCTATTCCACAAAGCTGCAATGTAGTAGTTAACCAAGATAAACTTGTGCCGTTTACTCAGGATTATTTACTAAATAATATTGAAAATAAAGCCCATTTCATAAACTTTCTTTCACATCATTTAAATCGATTCACATCATTAAAACCGCACTTGTATCTGTTGTGGCTGATGACGCAGATATCGAAGTAATGCTTATTCATCATGGAAAAGCAACATGTCTGAAATTTTGCTTGTTTAAAAAATCATATATAAAACAACACTTGCTCTTTGCCCATGCATGGTTGGGGTGTGACACTGTTTTGTCTGTGTTTGAAAAAAGTAAAACAAAACTAGTTGAAAAAATCTCGGACAAGAAATATCAAAAAATATCAGAAGTAATGACAAGTCCATGGAGTAATCAAGAAGAAGTTGGAAACCCCTCGATTAAAGGTTTTATTTTGTTATATGGAAAGCACACTTGCAAAATTGAAGTTATCATTTTCTATCTAGCTTAGAAATCCTTATTGTAATAATAATTATCTTACTTAATTTTATTATTAATTTTAGTGGTATAATAAATACATCGATTTATATGCAAGGGTATAATATCGCCAGAGAAACTTCCACCTACTGATAAAGCTGCTTACTTATCTGCGCGTACATTGTCAAAAAATGTTATGGTCACTAATTGATTAAATTAAGTTAGATGTAATTGAATGGGGCTGGATGCAACACGACGGAGTAATCACACCTATAATGAACGATAAAGACATTTCGCCTGAAGCACTAACAAAGGTTATTAGATGTAATTGCAAAGTTTGTTTTGAAATTAATGTACTTTTTCAAACTCCTTGAAAAGATCTTACGAAATTTTATGTATATAATTTAAACTTAAATATATTTTTTTTTATTTCTAACTAGAACGAAATTGTTCTAGTTAGAAATAAAAAAATATATATTTTTTTTGCTAATTATTAAGACAACAACAAAAAACCCATGTGATGGCAAAGCATGTAAGTGCAGGAAATACGGAATACGGTGCTTGCAATTTTGTGGGGAATGTCGTGAAACAGAATGCACGTTTTTTTTCTAATTTTCATTTTAACAATGAAAATTAGAAAAAAGACGTATTCTCTTATCATTTATCTTTATTATCACATATAAGTATTTCTACAAAATATCAGCCGTATATTTGCTTATCTATTTCCTGTAGGGCAATGACATTGAAGAAAAAAACAAAATGGAAAATTAAGAAGATGACGATAGGAAAATATTATGTTTCCCTGATTTCTAAATCCAGAAATATAATTTTAAAAAAAATGAAAGTTTTTATTAAAACGTTCAAAAAAAAATTGCTTCATGTATTATTTATAGAATTTATTTGTAAAATTTATTTGTCGCCCTTTCATTTTAAGACCTTCTTTCAAAAAGTTGCTCCGCATAAAAAATGCTTTAAAATGGTATATAGTAAGTCAATTTTCAAAAATATATTTTTTTGACCATTTGGGCATTTGTCATTTAGAAATTGGGCCCAAAAAATTGGGTTCTCCTATTGGGAATGGTAGGACATTTTTTTACGTGATCTATATACCTTAGGGAATTACTGGGGAAAGTTTCAGCATTATAAATTTTTTTCACCGGAAATAATCTTATTTGACTGGACTTATACTGTTTTAAATTGCTTTTTTGGGGTTATAGCACATCAAAAAATATCATATATCTTATCAAATTGCAATATTTAATAATTTTTTTTATAAAATTTTTTTTTTTTAGTCTGGACTTTTTCCCGATATTTTTCTTAATAATGGCACTATTATTAATGGTTAAACGGAGTACCATAATGGCCCATTATGGTACTCCTTTCAACCTACATAGCTAGTTGTTTAAGGTAAACTGACCAATATCTGTCTGCGTCCATATTCTAGCTGGTTTTTTAAAAAATCTTTAATGCTGGGTTGTATAGATTGCTTTAAAGTACACAATATTTAGACTTTATAATTTAGATTAAAGTACACAGTATTTAGACCTTATTATTTATAAACATGCAATTTAAAGTACTTATTGATTCGTTAACTGCTTGAGAAGATTTTTTTAAATTTGATAAATATTATATTCTGTAAACTTGATGTTTGGTATTTTCAAACTTCTTTTTTGTATATTTCTGTATACAATTGTATAACATTTTCTAGCCATTATCCTATATCTTGCCATGATAAGTGTTAATTCTGGCCATGAATGAAATGCATAGTTTTTAAAATATATCACTTAAAAACAGATATATATATATACATATATATATATATATATATATATATATATATATATATATATATATATATATATATATATATATATATATATATATATATATATATATATATATATATATATATATATATATATATATATATATATATATATATATATATATATATATATATATATATATATATATATATATATAACTTGCATTACTTTTTACCAACTTGCATTAGTTTTTACTTTTCGACGTTAAAAGTGACAAGGCAGTTGTGCGATCAATTTACAGCGCTGTAGGTGTCAGTTTTTCTAGTAAGATAAAAAATTTATTGACATCGTTAACTCATATGATCTTGCCACCATTGGCCTATAACTTAGTAAGTTTATAAATGCAGTTTGGTAAGTATTGATGAAGAAAAAAATTAGCAGCAATGCAAAAACTGATTCTCAAAGAACGCTATTCGTCAGCCTTTTTCACTCAGACGTTTATTTTCTAACTATTACTCATTGTTGTCCATTAGCTAACCAACTATAAATACAGTTTTATAGCTCGCCTTAAATTTCATCAATTTTATAAGAAAGTTGTTGTGTGACATTGGCATTCAATACAATGAATTCAATACAAGTTATTTTGACAAATTATTTCAACTAGGTGTCCATGGTAAAACTGCTTTCGTCAAAATGTTACGGGATTTAATCAGGTTTGTAAGCGATCTTTTTGATGTACAAATACATGTTGAGACTTTGATACTAGATTGTGCACAGTATTTTATAATCCAATTTAAAATGAGCGGTATAGGTGAGAGACATCATCTTTAAGTTATGACTATTTTTTTTTTTTTAGGGGAGGCGTGACATTTGACTTGTATTGTGATTTTAACACTTTTTTTATTTTTTTGTTAAATCTTAGGAGTTGTTAAATCTTAGCAATTAATGCTTAGTAATTTTTTTTAATTTTATTTTGCTATTTGAAATAATTAATGATTTTTTTTTAAGAATAATTGTATAAAATTTTATAAAAGCATTTATAAAATTTATGTTAAAATATTTTGTTTCAATACGACTTCTTTAATTTTTTTTTTTACTTTTTTCAATTTTTTTTTACTTTTTTGTAAAAAAAATCTCCTTATGTTTTTTTTTTTTTTTGCGCTCCTTTTATCTTGGCGCCTGGGGCACGTATGCTCTTTTTGCCACTCCCTCTCGGCGGCCCTTAAAATCATTTTTTTCACTTGTTGCGCTTTTGTGTTGTTTACTTGCTCAAAATGGAGACTTTTCAATATAAACAAATGTTTATATTGAAAAGTATTGAATATTCATTGGCTTCAGTACATTCATTGACTAACTCATACCCAGCTGCTACAAGGGAGTGATGCTAGATTGACTATCTTATAGCCTGCTGCTATAAAGAAGTGCTGGTATATTGACTGAGTGTTTGCCATTTGGCAACCATAGTTTTTTATGATTATTATTTCAGTTAATATTCCTTATGTTTAAAAAGCCTCCACTGACGAGAGCGCAACAAGCGAAAAAATAAAATTTCATCATTTATAACAACTATAGTTGTGCTGTCCTTGTAAAGACATCAAACTATAATTTATCTTCAATTTTTATTGTTTTTGGCAGTTTAAGAAGTTTTTCAAATGTTTTGAATGGTTATGACTCTCAAAAGTCATAACTATTCAAAACATTTACTCTCAAAAGTAGGGGACTCAGTATGTTCGCACTTGTTGCAATACTTTTTACTACATTATGCTGCTTAACGACATATTTGACTTTAATTTTATAACATGTTTTAATAACATTAGACTAGTTTTTCAGTCTCAGTTCCAATGGCTTGACCTTGGCTTTATTTATTTGTTTGAAAATCCAGTTTTGAAAATTTGCTTTAAATTTTTATAATGTCATTTTACGTTATAGAAAACCATGGAGGTCTTTATGTGTAAACCATCTAAACCATGTGTGTACCATGTGCATAAAAGTACATGTATATGATTGTATTGTAAGATTACATGTATATGATATAATCATAGAAACATAAACATTTATTTTTAGACAGTCATAACCAGTTTATAATCAAATTTTCATGGTGTTTTTTTGCACTTTACTTTAAAAAGGAAAAAGCATCTAATTTTTATAGATGAAGAAGAAGAAAATAAATTAATTGATTTTGCAAATAATCATGCAGATTTAGGAATCGGATTTGGTTGACTGCAATTTTTAAAATATGCTGAAAATTTTGATTTAAAACATCAAAAATCATTCAAAAATGGAACTCCTACAGAAAAATGGTGGCGTAGGATCTGCAAAAGGCAAAGATTCAACTTTACATCAACCAGAAGGTACAACAGCTATTAGACATTCGTGAATGAATGTTTGCAAAGTGTTGAAATATTTTTCCACTCATAAAAATATGTTTACGGAAAACAATCTGCTTCAGAAACCGCAAAACATTTGTAAAATGGATGAGACTGGGATGCAGTTTGATTACTGGAAAAAAAAAATGCTAAAAAAGGAGTTAAGTATCTACATTGTTGTCAATGAGGTAACTGGGAGAGTAATAACTTCTCTTCCACCACATTTCATAATTAAAGGAAAACTACTAAGTCTCTCTTGAGTTTTCCAAATGCCTCAGAAAAAAGTACATGGAGTGCTTCAGGCAGTGGTTGGACAAAGTGAGGCATTGCATTTCTATGGTTTACAAAGTCATTTCTTTCCGGAACATTTAGATTTTTATTAATATATTTGAATTTGTTTACTCTTACAATATAAAAAGCCCTCGTTGTTCAATTAAAGTTTTTTTTTTTGATTTTCACAGAAATTTCATTGCCTTTGACCAAATTGCCCCTAATGGAGCAAACTAGCTCTAGGATTCTTACATATATTTTAGACTTTTATTAATGTGTAGGGACTTGTTTATTCTGTAAAAAAGTTAATTTTTATTATTTTTACAGAGCTTTAATTGTTCCTGACCCAATCGCCCCGATTCGAGGGAAAGAACATCTAAAATTTTTACATATTTTTTTGATATTTATAAATGAAAATGAATTCATTCATTCTGAGAGTTTGAAAAAACTCTGTTTTAAACAAAAATTAATTTTTATTGTTTTTACAGAGCTTTGATTGTTCTTGGTTTAATGGCCCTGAATGGGAAAATGAAACGAACCCTAAGATTTTTACACATTTTTATGATATTTATAAATGTTAAAGAATTTATTCACTCTGAGAGTTTGAAAAGCTGTTTATCTTTAACTAAAGTTAACTTTTACGGTTTTAACAAAGCTTTTATAGCTTTTGACCCAATTGCCCAATATGTGACAAACGAGTAGTGAGATCCTTACGTAGGGGCCCCTAATATGAGAATAATAATTTGTAGAATAATTTTTGAATGCTTTGATTCTTTAGAAAAAAATATATATATAAAGATAATTTAGCATTAGTACTTCATTGAAACTCTCATTGAAGGCATTTAAAAAACAAAGCTAATATTAAAATTTGGTGCCATAAATCCTTAAGAAAAACTCTTGAAAGACAAGAAAAACAAATCTTGACTCAAAATAGGCGTTATTGAGTCCAACATAAACTGTCATAAATTGGGAACCAGTTATCCAAATTTAAAAAAACGAACTCATTCTGAAAACTTCTTTATAGCCAGAGATAATAACAACAGTATAATCGTGTGAAGTGTCTATTGTTATACAAACTATTTTTTGGGACCAGCTAAAACTTATAGGGAAAGATGGGGCAAGATGGAAAACGTTTATAAAGCTCTGAGTTATTGCAAAACTATTAGTCATGTAAAAATAATGCTTTGTCAGTATGTTTATGCTATCAAAATGATTAATTATCTGCATGAAAATTCAGTAATTCAGTAACTCATACAACAATATTGTTTTTTATTACGATAAAATATCATTTGCGGGAGGCAAATGATATTTTATCGTACTTTTTTGTTTTCATTTAAAGAAAACTGCTACTGATACTCCTCGAATGCTTAAGGAAGGTGAACATATTCCATCGAAAACAACTTGTGAAGACTGGTTTAGACAATTTAAAAGTCGTGATTTTGATCTGAAAGACAAACAACGTCAAGGTCAAGAAAAAAAGTTTGAAGACAGCGAATGGCAAGAATTATTGGATAAAGACGATATACAAATTCAAAAAGAATTGGCAGAAGCATTAATGTTTGTCAAAAAATAATTGTTTGAAAGCAATGGGAAAGATCCAAAAGCTGGGAAAATGGGTTCTACATCAGTTTGAACCATTCCTTGATTAAAAATCGACCGGAATGGAAGAATAGGCATGAAAAAGTGATTTTGCAACATGATAATGCTTGACCACACAAATCAAAAGATGTGAAAAATACATTAAATGCACTTAAATGGAAAAAATTACCACATCCGCCATATTCACCAGACTTGGCTCCATCCGAGTACCATTTGTTTTCATTAATGTCGTTGAAGTAGACCAGCACTTCAATGAAGATGAAGAAATCAAAAAGTGGTTTGATGAGTTTCGCTTTAAAAAACGAACAATTTTATCGAGACGGAATTTGTAAGTTGCTAAAAAGATCGGAAAAATGTGTAGCTAACGACAGAAAATACTTTGAATAAACCATCTATAATCTTTTGCTAAAAAAATTAGTTTGATTTGATTAAAAAAAATCCTGTTTTTAATTACTACACCTGGTAAATACAGTCTCGTTTTAACCGATTTTTAAGGTTTTTTGTTGAGTTGTTATATTAAAATCCTTCTTGCCCCATTCGCCATCTTGCTCCGTTTTCCCTATTAAGTTTTTAGCATTTTGATGCGAAAATAAATTGTAAAAAAAATTCTTTTTCTAACTTTGCACTTTTTTTGAGGCCCCAGATGATCCCTAAGGAAATTTTTTTTTATAATTTATGCAAGTTAAAATATTTACCTAAATTCAGGCTCTTTAAGACTGCACTTTAATATTTACAAAAAATTTTGCCGTTAGGGACACAGAGCTTAAAGAATAAAAACAGAGGCAACTAGTCCCGGTCTTTCCTATAACGTCTATTTTGTATTTTAAAATTATTTTATTTTTGAAATTATTTATCCATTGTTTAATGTTTATTTATAAAGAAATTTTAATCTTTTCATATTTTTTTGTAAATCATAATAACTTATTTTTAAAATAGACTATTTTAAATTATTTAAACAATTCTTCAATTTAATAACTCTATATTGACTTGACAAAAATATTTTTAAATTATTGTAGAAACTGAATCTTTCTTATCAATCTAGCTTATGAATCGAGCGTATGATTCGGCAAGTTTTTTACTACTAAATGTTCTACCCAGTCTTCACCAACCACACCATCTAAACATGCCACTGTTTTTATTTATCATTCAGTAAACTCGTATAGTTGATTATGATAGTTATCCTATTATATGTTAAACATCAAACTTACAACATAAATAGAAATGTGATTACATATTCTATAAAAAATTTAAGTTTAAGCTGAGTTCTAGACTTTATTGCAAATTCTTTTACATTTGTATAACACACACACACACACAAAAAAAAAAAAAAAAAATTATTATTTACTATTATATGTATTTCTATAGCTACTTAAAAAATTTGCTAGGATTTAAAAAAAATATGTTTTCTAAATAACTAAAGTTTAAAATTCTATTGGTTATGCACCATAACTCTTTTCTTGTTTAAGTATGAAAATTTAACAATGCAGACATTTTTTTTTGTCTAATATGCTAAAAATGTAATAATAGACTTTTATTTAGGATAGTTTTAATGTGTCTGAACAACATGGAACCAAGTGATTATGATTGACTCTGAACCTTACTTTATCTAAGTATAGAAAGCACGAAAATTTAGTGTGGAACGTAAAGAAGAACGTAAAGAATAAACAAATGTTTGTTAGGCGGATAAAATTATTTTGGTCACTCAGCACTGTACCTTTCCTTTTGTTTCTTAAAATGTCTAACATTTGTAATCATGTAGAAAATGCTTCAGAAAAAAACAATGTTGTTTCTATAAATGAAATTTGAACGAAATTTTCTAATTAATCAATTAAAAAAAGGATTATCTAGGAAAAGGATAATTCTAATGAACTTTAGAGGTTATTAAATAGAACAAGTTCATCTTAACTTGATAATCTTAAATTAAACTTCAGTGCTGAAGCATATCAAAACAAAAATGCAAAATTTTACATTGTTTAATTTGTATTCCCAGTGGGCACCGGACCTAAAAAAGACGTCTTTTGAACGTTCAAAAGACGTCTAAAACGTTCAAAAGACGTCAAAAATGTGAATAAGACGTTCAAAAGACGTCTATTTTACGTCCGCGCCCACTGGGTTAACTAATCATAGACTATTTATAAATCAGAAATTTTTGTAACAGTTGGCTTAAAAATTAAGATTAACATTGAATGATTAAAAGATATTAAAGGAGCTTTTAGTAAAAACTCCAGAAGTTTTTACTAAAACTCCCAAGCTAATTAAAGCTTTCTTATCAAGTTGCGGAAAATAAGGAAACATTTTTTCAACAATTTTTTAATTTTTTTTTTTTGCAATTAATGCCATTGACCCATTTCAAAGGCATGAAATAAAGTTTGTAAAATTTATACAGAGTTAAATACTTTCCTTTTTAACAGCCTAAAAGTTCCGCATGTACCAATTTAATAAATTCTTTCGCAGTAGAAATAATATTTTGAAAACTTCCGCTTCAGGTAAAATTTTAAACAAAATTGCAAATATGTTAAAAATATTTCTAAATCTTAAAGAATATTAATTTATTTTTAACTTTAATTTATAGTTAAAAACGCAAATTGTTAAAAATTAGAACACATTAGAAAAAAGGAATGTTTAGCTAACATTTTGCCCAAACATTATTTGGACAAACTGTTATTATTAGTGGTTTGCATTTTTTTTTTTTAAATATTTTTATTGCGCTCCAATGCCTCTTTTTTATATACATTATCCAAAATAACTTTAGATTACAAAAAAGTAAAATACAAAAATTGAAAATTGAAAAATTTTAAATATAAAACATTCTTTGTTATATATAACTGTCTAATTTAAATATCATTTATGTCATTTGCTTCTAAAAACGCGACATAAAAAATCAACTAAAATAACTTATTGATTATTAAACTTATTTTCAAGTCTTCTCCGTATAATTAACTTTTCTGCAACGGAAAACCTTTTTTTTTATTATTGCTTGAAAATTATTTAAATATTATTTTATCTGTTTGTAGTTTTAAAAGTAAAAATATATGAGTAAAAAAAAAACGTATTCAAATGTATAAAAAAACAACGCATTCAAATGTATAAAAAATAAATTTATATAAAGTTAAACTATTTTAAAAAATTATAAATTTTGCACTTACAATAAAAGATTATTGATTGAGTGTTGTTTCTTTCAGATTTATTTTTTTGGTTTGTTTACTTTTTGAACGTTTTCGAGAACATAAATCTGTTTATGATAAAATATTGAATATTACAATAAATATAGTTTTAATAATACAGCTCATCATAAGATTTTAAAATCGCATATTAGATTTTAAAAACAATGCTAAAAAAAACTGTGATTATTATTAGAATAAACTTTAGACTTTTTTTTTATAAGTAATTTGAAAGTTGTGGTAAAATATTCATAAACTTATTTTTGTTATTATATTATTAATTGATGTTTTAGTATTATATGTTATATTTGTTTTAGTATTATATGTGATATATATATATATATATATATATATATATATATATATATATATATATATATATATATATATATATATATATATATATATATACATATATATATATATATATATATATATATATATATATATATATATATATATATATATATATATATGTATATACACCCAATAAAATTCACAAATAGTTTTATCAAAAAATACTAAAAAAGTTCTTTTAGAATAATGTTTTATCTAGCGTAACATTTCTTGAGCAAATATTCTGTTTTAGTGCACGTTTTACCGCCGTGAAAATGTCGATTTACGGATTGCATAAGATGATCTGGCTAATATACTGGCATAAGGTGCTGATCTGTCAAATCAAATATTCATTCAAACTGAAATAATTTAATCTTGTATACTGTATTGGTCTAGAGCATAGTTTAGTTACGGCAACCGGCAATTTAGTGGTAGCATTTAATATTAACTTAAATAGACGATCGAATATCTAAATGTTAGATTGATAACGAATGCTATTAGTAAAATTGAATTTATAAATTAAAAGTATTTAATGAATATGGAAACTAATTGCAGATCATTATAAAATTTGAAAATCCAAAAACCGCTGGCTCTAGTCATCAGAAAGAAATTTGTTTAAATTAAAAGTTTACAATTGTATTACATTTTTGATTGGTTTTGCGTTTAGTTGTTTTGTTCAAAAATAACAACTTAAACTATGATCTTTTGAACCAACATTTATGTGCTTGTAAAGTTTTTCGATTTTTAAGTACTTCATTATAATTTGTTTAAAAAATCCTAATTTGTTTGATCTGGTGTAGCACAGATCTTCTTTACTGCAGAAATGAGTACATTTTTTATTTGATTTATGACTGAACTTTATTCATCCATATTCCTTGACTATTTTACAAATTTATATTGTGTATATATATTAAATAGTATACATAACTATACTATTTAATATAGTGACGTGCTCTATTATATTATACTGAATTAAAAAGCAACAGTTATAATTAAAGAGACTTTTATTGTGGTACGTAGAAATAACTCACACGTTATGTACGAAGAAATAACTTACAATATATTTACATTTAGGTATATCAAAATATCATTACATTATAGGTATATCTAAAAATATAACTCTTACATTTAGCGTTTAATGTTTGCTTTTGTTAGTTACTATAAAACTTAGTTACGATTCTGTAAGATAGACTGCACATTCTTAAAATAATTATCTTTATAAGGATTACAACAAGCAAGTTTGAGTTTTTTAGTAATTTAACCTTTTAATATTGATTAATTTTTTGAATAGTTCACATTTTGTTTGTTATAGCTTTTATGTTGTTTTTTTTTCTGTTTATTTTATTGTTTGGAATTTTTAAAGATTTTTTAGTTTTGGCTATGTCAGCTTTTTAACAGTTTTTTTTTTTTTTTTTGATTTATTGTAATGGATTTTATATTATTGATTTGAAGATTAATGAAGTTAATTAAGGTTTATACCTATATATAAATTGCAGTTTATACCACAATTGTTTTTGCTGTTAGTTGTATTATTTAGTCGCTGAATTGCTGAGAAAATAGTATTTTAGTTGTATTTTGTTATTGAATTTGCAGTGTGTATGTGTTTGTTGGTTTAAAATTCAACATAAGTATTATTTTAAATTAAATCTATCTATTTTAAGTACATTAAATGTAAATAAAGATCGTGTTTGTTATTTATTCTTTTAACATTTTGTTTAGTTGATGAGGATGACAAAGATGTTGCAAGTATGTTTAAATCCATTTAAATTCTTCATGAATGTATTCATGGGTAGAATAAGCGTTTTACGTTTTAAGTTTTATTAGTTTATAGAAAGATATTAGAGAAGATTAGAGTTATATTTTGTTATCTAATTCTAATACAAATGTAAACATATATACTTTTTATTATTTTCTCTTTTTCCTTTTTTAGTTGAATGTAGAATGATAATGTTACCTAACGCTCCCAATAACTAGGGCCTTTAGCAATGAGGTCTTTTAACAAACGGTGTTCAATCGGCTGTATTAATGTGAGGGCACGCTGTCGTTTGAATGTTTTAATGGAGGGTTTATCTTATTCAGTAGTGCGTAAGGTACCAATTTCGATAACTTCAATCAGTAAAGATATTATTATATTTATTGTTTTTGTTTTTTCTTTGGTTTTAATTTTTATTTTTTTACTTATTTTTTTAATTATAACTATTTTTTTAAATGTTTATCTTTTAAATAACTTTTTTGTTGTATTCATTTGCTTTGATATTTCCTTATTAAAATTATTGATATTTCCTTATTAAAATAATAAAAATTGTTAAATTATTTAAATAAGTTAAAACTAAAGATTGCTGTTATATTATCTTGTTTTTACGCAAAAATAGTTATCATTTAAAAGACGGTAGGGTATTTCACTACCCCACACGAGTTTATTTTTGATTGCCACATCCCCACAAATTTTATCTATTTAATAAAACTTGTGTTTGTTGATTTGTTAAATACGAATTCTTAAAACATTATATATTTTACACATTTTTTATTTGTTAAACGCTGGAATAAAAATTTTTTTTAAATTAACAACGATCCATTTTAGCAAGTTTTTCTCTGATAGAAAATTATTTAAAAAAAAGAATTTATTAAAAAAAGTATTACAACTAGATTGAAATTGAAAAAAAAAAATTGAAATCATTGTAGATATCATACGACCTAAAAAATACTTCAATTTTTAAAATTTTGAAAATCGAAAATATTTTGGTTCTAGTTTTAGAATTTCAAAAATATAATTTTTTAAATATTCAAAGAGAAAAATAAATTTTGGAGGTTTTTAATGCTTTTCGGTAATCTTGGTATTATCATTTAAAAAAATCTTATTTTTGATGTAAAATATGTAAACGTTTGATTTTGATGTAAACGTTTTCGCTCATTTTTGATATGTTGATAATGCATAAAAATGTCACATAAAAAAGTGTAAAAATAAATAAATGGAAAATAGCAAAAAACTGTTAAGCAAGAAATTATAATTAAGTAAGAAAGTATAATTAAGTAGAAACCATAATTAATTTAATTTATGACATAATTTAATTTATGACATTTGGTATAGCAATCACAGCTTATATGATTTTTAAATTTGAACAGATTCAAATATTAAATGGAAAAATTACAAAAGGCACTTATTCAAAACTACTGTCTAGCTAAAAGTGACAAATTTAACATTAAACGAACCTTGTTTCCTGACGAGCAAATGGGCAAAGTTGTCAAACAAACTACAAGAAACAAACTCACAATCATTTATATAAGTTCCACCAACATCGTCATGTTCCTTCTACATCTAATAAATCAAAAATATCCACGCAATTTCAATCTCAGCAGTGTATGTGAAGGAAAAAGTGATTAAGGAAATAATGCTGATTAAATCTAATCCAGGAAAGTTTTCCTATGTGAGCCATTAGGCAACGTTTAACAAAAGTTATGAACATCCATATTTTTGGGCCCAACAATTTCAATCAAAATCTTTGTATGATCAAATTGGTCAATGAATGTGATGCAAAAACGTTGTTGAAGTTGCAAAATTATCAATTAATGACATTCAACATTGATCCCGACCGAAATTCGGTTTCGAATGACTGTATTGGTTAAATTATGGATGGGGCAAATGTTTGCATTAAAAGCGTCCGTCTCTCACAACAACTTTATTAAATTTGCTATGATTATGAAATCCAACTTTGTGTAAAACGAGTAGTAACATTAAATAAGACAATTACATACATCAATCGAGGAAATGAGGATTCGTTAAGTTTGACCAGAGCGAAAAAAAATTAGATGCAGAGACATATCAGCATGCACATCTCAGATTTTTTGCAGTGCACCGCATGTGCTTAGTTCAACAACAACAAAGAAAAATATGAAGACGAAATTAATGCTAACGAAGGTGAGAAAGCGCTTGAGTACGATCCTGCTTTGTCTAGTGTTAAAACTCTGGAAGATGTGCAAACTTTTGTCAAATATTTAAAGTATAATTTTAAGTTAGTCAGAGAACCTAAAGAAAGTGCGCAATCTCATGGAATCTATTTTCTGGTTCTCGATGTCAAAGTTCAATGGAACAATACATCGAAAATATTAACGACTTACAATGACATAATGCCAACTATTACAAGTACTCTTCAATCATTTAGACATGATTGGCCTAATTATTTAGAGACGAGCATTCCTTAATTAGTAGCAACTCTACATACATGTAAAATAGATATGAATGACATAAGTAACAATCACAATAACTTGAACATTTGCACAAGGTGCATTGGGATTTTGTTTGGAAGAAATTCAAATATTGGAAAGTTTTATTTTTAGACGTTTGCTCGAAGAATTGAAAAAGATATTCTTAAAAGGCGACCGATCTTAACTGTCAGTCTACTAAATTTTCTCAACAATCCAAAAGTTCTTGAAGAGCCGAATATGTCCCCATTTTCGCTCTCATCAAATTAATTTTTTTTTGAAAAAGCAAAAACCCTGATTCAATTATTTATTTCACTTCGTCTAATGATGATGTCAGTGATGATGTTATAGAAATTCCATCTGAAGCTTAGCAGATTGTCAAACAGACTCCAAACCGTAACTCAGAAATAACGTTTTTTTGCTTTTCTCCAACGTCGAAAGACTTTAAACTTTGTACTAAAGCTCCAAGAGACTTTTAAAAAAAGAAAAGAAAATCAAATTTTTCCCTCCTTATGATGGGTTAAAAATAGCTTTTTTTGCATCCCTTAAAGAAATAAAGCACGACTCTATAGAATAACAATTTAAACTATAGAGAAACAATTTAAGAATAAACGGAATAAAAGAAAGCGAGCATGAAACATGGGAAGAAAGTGAGTTAAAAGTGCTTAAATTATTTGAAGAGACGCTTGAAATCAAAGATGTGAAAATTGAGCGGATGCACAGAACCGGGCCAAGAGGTGAAAATAAAAATAGAACAATAATATAAAAACTCTTGAACTATAAAGATAAAACAGATATTATGAAGAGATCAGTGAAATTAAAAGGTATGAATATTTACATAAATGAGGACTTTTGTTTTGAAACTGTTTAGATAAGAAAAGACTTGAAGAATGAAATTTTAGGCAGCGAGAACTGGGAAAATATGCGTTTATCTCTTGCGACGATCTGGTCGTGCGCGAATGGTCTGAAAAGAAAATTGACGCAAAAGATTGCTAAGTATAAATTTTTTTTTATTTTTTTATTTTTAATATTTGACGAGAATTTTCTTTCATTGTATAAATTTATTTGCATAAAATGAATGTCTATTATAGATTCATTTCATGCTTAAACTCACAATGAAATTCTTTAAGCCCTATATCTTAAAATACAAAAATGAACTCAAAACTACTAAACAATTTTGAGTTGAATTCTTTTAATTTTTTTCAAACAAATAAATTTGTTATAAACAAAGATACTGATCCTGGTTCAATTTATTTTAGTGAAGCGGGTGCTTTGTTAAACAATTGCTCCTATTTTTATAACAATGAGCTAAAGGAATTTCTTGAACGAGATCACTTAAATGTAATACACTTTAACATAAAAAGCTTAAAAAAGAATTTTGAATCTTTTAGGAATAATATTGAGGAAGCTTTAAACATTTTTAATATTATATGCGTAACGGAAACTTGGTGTAGCTCCGATGAGGCAAAATCTAACTCAAAACTCCATCTTCCGGGTTTTTATCTTGTACCTTTAGCACGCAAGACTAAAAAACGATGGGGTGGAGTACTTTTTTATGTAAGCGAAGAAATCTGGTTTATAAATAGGCCTGACATGAGTATTTCTGATGCCGATAAAGAGGTTTTAACAATTGAAATCTTAGCCAAAAAAAAACAAAATATAATTATAAGTTGCTGTTATCGCCCACCAACTGGTGAAATAAATAGTTTTAATCCATTTTTAATTACCGATATAATTAAAAAAACTACAATAGAAAAGAAATTAAACTACATAATTGGTGACATAAATTTAAACGCATTCAATTATCATGTAAATTACAAAATAAATGGGTTTTATAACGATTTATTTGAAAAACGGCGCAATTTTGTTAATCAATAAACCAACAAGGGTAACTTCAAATTCTGCTTCCTTAATAGACAACATTATGACAACAGATACTTTTAATGAATCCATCAAAAAGGGTTTAATTAAAAGTGATGTTTCTGATCATTTTCCGATTTTTTTCTCGATAAATATTGACATTGAGTTAGTACCGATAACAAATCAAGTTTTCTTTAAACGATGTTTCAGTGAAGCAAATTTAATGTCGTTTAATGAACAACTATCATTACTACACTGGAAACATATAAATTTCTCATCTGAAGAAAATCTAGTTTATAACTCGTTCTTATAAACATTTTTTGAAGTTTATGACGCAAACTTTCCTCAATACGAAGTATGTCTTACAAAAAAAAGTATTAAGTCACCATGGATTACAAAAGAACTTAGAAAATCGTCCAAAGTTAAACAAAAACTATATATAAAATATTTAAAGTCCAAAACTGATAAAAATAAGGAGATTTATAAAACTTACGTGAAGCATTTTGAATGTCAAAGAAAAAACTTAAAAAAAAAATACTACTCAAACTTACTAGAGAAGTTTAAAAATAACTCAAAGCGCACGTGGCAAATTTTAAATGAAATTACTGGCAACTATAAGAGTAAAACAAGCAACTTACCAAAAGTTATTAAAAACAATGATGTTTTTTTAAATAATCCAAAAGATATAGCAAATCAGATAAATAACTATTTTATAACTGTTGGTCCAAACTTAGCTAAAAATACTCCAATTATAGTTAACTCAACAAATTATTTTACCCTTCCCATAATTTCCGTACTAAATAATTTTGAAATTTCCATGAAAGAATTTGAATGTGCTTACAAAATGCTAAAAACCGATAAAGCGATAAACCAATAAAGAACAAATAGTAACATTTTAATTGCATCTTATGAGAACATAAAAACTATTCTTTTCCAAGTGTTTAGTTGTTTAATTAAACAACTAAACACTTGGAAAGACCAACTAAAGATCGCCAGAGTTTCACCAATTTTTAAAGGAGGGGAACTATCAAATATAACTAATTATCGTCCAATTTCTGTACTCTCTGGTTTTTCAAAAGTTTTTGAAAGGATTCTTTACAATAAAATATATGATCATCTTTCTAAAAATAAAATATTAAATACCAGTCAATATGGATTTAAAAATAATAATTCCACTGAACACGCAATACTTTATTTAACTAGAAATATTGCAGATTCGTTTAAAAAATCACAATTTGCTCTTGGCGTTTTCATTGATCTATCAAAAGCTTTTGATACGATAGATCATGAGATTCTTATTCAAAAACTTAAAAACTATAGAATCAGCGGAAATTTTCTAAATTTGCTAAAAAGCTATTTAAGCAATCGTAAACAGTTTGTGCAAATTGATGTATCCTCCTCTACAAATTTGCTAGATATAACATGTGGCGTTCCACAGGGGTCTATACTGGGGCCACTCCTTTTTCTCGTCTATGTTAATGATCTGCATAATGCCTCAAATTTAACGACAGTGATGTTTGCCGATGACACTAACCTTTTTCTGTCCAGTAGTGATATTGTTACACTTTTTAATGACATAAACATAGAGTTAGTTAAAATTTCAAATTAGTTTAAGACAAATAAATTATCAATTAACTTAGAAAAAACTCAATGGACTCTATTTCATCCTAAATCTAAAAAAAAACTTTTACCAAATGATATGCCTCAAATATATATTGACAATGTTCAAATAAAGCAATCAAAAGTTATACATTTCCTTGGTGTTTTCATTGATATAAACTTAACATTGAAAAATCATATCGAAACATTATGCAGTAAAGTCTCAAAAAAGATTGGAGTGTTGTATAAAGCAAGAAATTTTGTAAATAGACATGCATTAATTCAACTTTATTACTCGCTAATCCAATGTCATGTAAACTATGCTAACATTGCGTGGGGTAGTGCTAATAATAGTCAATTAAAACCTCTTTATCGGCAACAGAAGCATCTAGCACGTCTAATAAATTTTAAAGATCGTTATACTCATGCAAAACCTCTTTTAATAGACATGAATATTCTTAATATATATCAACTAAATGTTTTTAATGCTCTTTGCTTTATGTACAAATGTAAGATAAACTTAACCCCAATATTTTTTCAAAATTTATATGCAATAAAGCCAAGAAACAAATATGAATTAAGAAATGACAATCTCATTCCTCAACATTATTCGCGCACAAATTTTGAAAGATATCTTATATCATATATAATATTATATATTATATATTATATAATAATATATATCTTATATCATATATAATATCATATATAATCTTATATCATATATAATATTAGCAACTATCGACCCATTTCTGTTCTTTCGGTATTTTCAAAAATTTTAGAAAGAATAATGTCTAATAGAATATACAAACATCTCAACAAAAATAACTTACTGTACAACAAACAATTTGGTTTTAAAAAAAATAACTCAACAGAGCATGCAATAATCCAGTTTGTGCATGAAATCTCAAAATCTTTTGAAAAATCACAGTATTTGTTAGGTATCTTCATTGACCTATCAAAAGCTTTCGACACGGTAGATCATCACATTCTGCTTCAAAAACTTGAATATTATGGAATTAATGGTATTGCCTTAAAATAAAAGGGTTTAGAAGCTATTTAACAAAAAGAAAACAATTTGTAATTAGTAACGACGGCTATCAAAATAATTGTCTTGATATCGTCTGCGGTGTTCCTCAGGGTTCAATCCTCGGGCTCCTACTTTTCTTGATATATATAAATGATCTGAATAAAGCTTCTAACCTTATAAGCATTATGTACGCAGATGATACCAATCTATTCCTCTCAAACAGTAATATATACGAACTCTTTACTACTATGAATAAAGAATTAAAACATATATCAAACTGGTTTAAATGTAATAAGCTAACTTTAAATATTAATAAAACCAAATGGACTCTATTACATTCGCATGCAAAAAAGCGATTTTTACCAATAAATTTGCCGAAACTTTTTATTGACGAAATTGAAATAAAAAATGATTCCGTTACAAAATTCTTAGGTGTTTATCTCGATGAAAACATCTCCTGGAATCAACATATTAATTATATATCTACCAAAATTTCAAAAAACATTGGGATTCTATATAAAGCTCGTAACTACCTAAATAAAAATTGCTTAAAACAACTTTATTACTCTTTTATCCACAGTTACATAAATTATGCCAACACTGCTTGGGGGAGTACTGTAAAAAGTAAGTTAAAACTTCTTTATCGTCGTCAAAAGCATGCGATCCGCATAATTAACTATGCCGATCGTTTTACACACACAAAACCTCTTTTTACTGAAATGAGATTGTTAAATTTATTTGAACTCAATGTATTTAAAGTTTTATGTTTTGTATCCATGGAGAAATAATCAATCCTCTACCGTTTTTAATAATACTTTCAAACTCAAACCTAACAACAAATACGACATGAGAAACATAAACTTTTTAAAAGAACCATTTTGTCACACAAAATTTAATCAATTTTGCATTGCTTATCGTGGACCCCACCTATGGAATAATATAGTTTTGCAGAATTTTGATTTACCAACTTCCTTTTACCTTTTCAAGCTCAATCTAAAAAAATGTATTATTTCACTTGATAATATACACAGATACTTCTAATATTTTGAAAATTGTTATACAACTTGAATTCAGTACTTTATTTTAATTTTTACTTTATTTTTTAGGTTTGTGCTTTATAAGGTTCTGATGACAAGATCTTGTGATCTTCTTTCAGATCCTAGCTTATGTTTCATTGTAAGCAGTTTATGTATGTGCGCATCTACGCATTTGTATGTGTATATATGCTTATATTTATATATGTATGTCCGTGTTTTTTCTTATTTTAATTTAGTTGATAAATGTTGTAACACGAATTTAATTGTAACACGATATATATGGCATATATAATTGTACTTTGACATTTTAATGTAAGCAAAATTAAAAAAAAAAAAAAAAAAAAAAAAAAAAATATCGCGGAGCTTTTCTGTGGAACCAAATAGTGTTAAAAAACTTTGATTTTTCTAAAAATTGTAGTTTTCTTACTTTCAAAAATAAACTGAAAAAAGTTATTTTGACAATTGATAACATCTTCGAGTTTTTTTGAATATTTTATTTAAATATTTAGTTTTATTACATATTTTGACATTTTTTAACAGTATTTTATGTTTGGTTTTGGCTTATTAAAAATCTTGTATTGTAAATATCGGTATTTTGTTTTTATTTATTTTGTATCGCATTGTTAAACGGTTCTCGGTGACAGGATCTTGCCATCCTCTTCGAGTTTCCGTGTTCTTTTTATTCTACGTCATCTTCTGAATTTTGAAATATTTTTGCCGCAAAAATGGACAATTTTCAAGTTTTTACCCCTTAAAAATGAGCCCTCAGAGCGACCCTTTAATTTTTTATTTTAATTTTTTTATTTTTATCTTAGTTTCATTTAGAATTTACTTAATATATAGAAAAAATTACTTAACTATCAAAAATAAAGGGTTTTTTTATTCTACGGGGTTGTGCCCCCATGTAAACATAAATAAAAACATATGGAGTTGTGCCCCATGTAAACAAATAAAAATGAAAATATTAAATATACATATCTATTTTTCAATTTTTTTCTTGTTATGTATATAAAATGTATATATGTATATACATAAAAAGAGAGATATTGAAAGATAGATATGTATATTTAATATATATTTTTTTATTTATGCTTACATTTGATAATTAAACGTATAATAATAATATAGTTATAGTAGTATTGTAATATAAAGTAATATCGAAACAAGATCCAAATAGTTATATAAAGATGCGGATTATTAAGCTGAAATTAATTTTTTATGTGATCTTTCTGATTTGTAAAAATGACAATCTTTTTGTGCAATTGCTAACTTAGTTTAAAAAAGTAACTCTATATAATCTTCGCTAAATTCGAGTAAGATAAAAATACCATAAGTTCGTAATAAAACTAGAAAGAAATTAAGTAAGGTATTATTCTGGTGCTTCAAAAATGCCTCCAAACTGAACTTTCACACATAAGAGCTTAGTTCTTTCCATACCAGCTTCTGTACACAAAGCTGATTTAGTACTATATCTTCTTCTTCTTTGAAGAAAACTGTTGATTTATGAAGATTAAAAGTTTTCTCTAAGTTGAGCAAATCAACTTTTTTCAAATCTTGATATATGATTTTTAATGGAATTCTATAAAAATATCGACTAATAAAACAAAACAATCGCTAATATGAGTTCTTTTTTTTTTTTGGAGTGACATGTCACCTTGCAAAAAAAACAATTCATAGGATAAAAAAATAAGTGTATAAAATAAGCGCGTTGGGGCGCAAGAGGGGCGTATTCAACATTCTTTAATATATCCAAAATCAAGATTTTTTTTTAAAGAAAACGTTTATTTTTTATTGAAATTTTTTTTTTCATTTTAAAAATAAATATTACCAGGTCTTCATTAAATATGATTGCATTACCTTGGATTGGGTTGACAGAAGTTTATTTTTTTTTTTTTTTTTTTTTGTATGTATTTAGGTGCTCCCAGAAGTCCTTACGGTCTTATCATAGAGCACCGCGGGAGAGCATTTAACAGGAAGTTCACGCCTCCTTCCGTACCAATGTCACTTGTTGGGCTAGAGCTGGCGTCGAACCTCGGACCTCTGGGTTCTGAGCCAGAACTCTAACCACTGCGCCACGGCTTCAGGTGGCAACAGTTACCCCCTTCCACCCAATATTATTGTCAAATTTTATATCTAAATGCATACCATTTAGCATCAAAAGAAAGAAATGTTAAAAAGTAAAAAGGGATATGTTTCTTTTCAAAGAAATGTTATAGGGATTACAAAAGCATGTTTAGAGCATAATGGTAAAATTTTTAAACCCACCTTGCGTAGACAGGGGGGGAGTGGCAAATATTATTTTTCTATTAAAAAGTTAAACGTATAACAAGTCACAATTTTTATATATAAAAACAAACTATAAATATATAAATACTTAATACACTGAATATATAATACTTAATGTATCTACATGCACATAATAATAAGTGTAAGTATAGGTTAACAGATAGGTGGTAAACAAACGTTTCTTTTTTTTTTTCTTTTTTTCTTTTTTTTTTGTCATTCTTCTGCCATCGTTTCAGCCACTAGAAAGCTGAATTTTAAGTTTTGGCAAGTCTTTGCCTCCATTCTGGGCATTCTATACAAAAGATCCATTTTGATTTAGGCACAAATTTAAAATTAAATTTAAAAATAAATAAAGTAACTAATAAAATAACACAACTTTCTTGTTCTGCAGTGGCTAAATTAAAAAAGAGTTTTAGCTCTATTAACAAATTATCATTCTAATTAATTCAAAAAAATAATGAAAATTCTACTAAGTATTTCTTTTTTTCTTTTCTTTTTTAGATGTCGAGCAAGCGCTATTAATACGACTACTTTCTTGTAATGTAGTGTAAAATCTCATAGTTAGATGATTGTTTTTGTTAGTCCATTTGGTAATTTAATTTCTGATATAATGATTAGTTCACGAATCATCAACAGTACTGCGATTGGGAATATCAGTAACATTGGCACCAATATATTGTTCTATTTTCTATATTAGCAATGAAATATTTCCTGTTAAGACATTTCATAACAACATGTTATAATTTATTATTTTCATATGCAATTTAATTTTCTGAAAATTTCGAGTTTGTTATCACATCCTCCTCTATTAGAAGCATAATTTTTCAAGCAAAAAATTACTGTTGTTTGCCTTAATATTAGCATTATACTTAATTTTTATTTTCCTAAGTATTTGCTTTTCATTTATTTTTAATACCTTTTTTGGAGCTTTCAAATTACGAATACGCTCAGTATATTATTTTATTTTAATTTTTTTTTTTTAGGTCTCTACTTTTTGTCCTTAAAGCTTTGATAATTTCTTCTTTTTGTTTAACAATTTTTAAACAAATGCTGTCTTGCTCTGGTGTTTTCTGGAAACTAAATGAGAAGACAAATAAGATTAAATAAATTTTAGATTTTTTTAAAAGTCAATTTTTCTATAGAAAAATGCTTAATAAATTGCCTTTGTGCCATAAACTACAGATACCGAAGGTTCAATAGTTAATGAAATTAAAGCACTCATATGGTCAGAAGATGAGACTTCTGAAGAATATGCAAAAGTGAAATTTGAACTACTTTGAACAGTTTGCAATAAATGTGCACTTAAAGACAAGGAAATATTTGAAGTCTGCAAACTTTAAAATGTAAAACCTTAAAAGGTATGTCTAAGCTATTGATCTTTTTACAAGATGCATTACCTAAGTTATGTACAAATATGCTAAATATGAGATTATATTGCTCTGCAACATTTTGAGTAGTTTTTTGAAATAACTCACCATTGTTTGTGAATATAAAAAGTATATCCCCATTCCTACAACTTGTAATGCTGTCCCCTGTTTAATCAATGTTTATTTTGTGAAGGTGGTAGAAGTTAAATATTGTTTAACTTTACCATAAAAAAAACTTTTATTTTTGGGTCACAAAACACTACAAAAAAACGACTTGGAATTAAAATTGAATAAAAAAATTTACACCAGTATAAATTTAGTTATAAATATTAGTCTATCAATTACTTTTTTAAGAAAACGAATAAGTATTTTTTATAACATATACCAAATACAGATATACAAAATATAGATATATAAACAAGAAAAAACTAATTGTTTCCACGTATCAGTATAAGTATTACTTTAAGTTCAAGCAGTTCAGTTAAGTTCAAGTCTGGAAAAAGACAAATAATGAACTGCACAATATCTCTAGACAACCATCAAATTATACTTCGAGAGAAACTTAATTATCTCGGCTTTACTTGGGACACAAAAAATTATATTTTTGCTTCACTAAATAGAATGAATATTGATAGTAGGGTATCAATCTTCCGGGCAAAAGTGCAAACTCTGATTCAATCTGGAATCTGGTTTGCACATCCAAGATCTATTATCCAATTATATAAATCATTAGCAGTTCCGACGTTAACCCACGGTCTAGAGCTCTGTGAAAATAAAGATTCAACAATGAAAAGACTCGACACATTTGGAAGGAACGCAGTTAAATCATTTTTTAATTTCTCCAAGTATAATAAAAACTATATACACTCTCTATTTAAAATTAAGGAGATGTCAACTTATATACACCAAAACAAGATAAGTCTATTTATCCGCCTTTTAAACTATAAAGTAACCTTTGAAATCCTTAACTCCCAACTTAACTACTGTTCAGCTAACTTTTCTTTTTTAAATGATATAAAAGAATTATGTGATAATCATAAACTGAATAAGAAAACCTTAATGCTGGTTAAAAAAAAGTAAAACTTAAAGTCTTAGAGGATGTAATTCCTGAAGTTGCACTTCATATTTTAATACACGCGGTTCAATATTGGAATGTAAAAGAACGGCGAACAATTTTTAAAAAGACACTTGAAGAAAACATTTCTAAATAATACTTTTTTTTTATCTCTTTTTCTTAGTTTGTGTTTTTACCTTGTAAATATATTTTACAGGGGGTGATTAATAAAATATTAATAATAAAAGTTACTTGTCCATAATTCAGACACTAAGTTATAAAAAAGTATATTAATCATCAATCTAAGTTATCAATCATTAATTTAAGTTATTAGATTATGGATAACCTTAACTAATACTTAACTTTTACTTTATTTTAAATAAAATTTCTGATGTTTTCAATTATTAAAGATTTATTTACTATAAAATAATTAATAATAAAAAATATAAAACAGAATTTATCTACTACTAGATGACAATAATTTTTTATCGATATAGGTCCAACACTTTCTAAAAAAATTCCAAAGACCAAATCTTTATTTTCTGATTTTCTAGTACCCATTGATAATTGCATTGGTTCAGTTGAGTTGTCTTTTGAATTATTGTTTGAAGAGTTTAAAAGAGCCTTCAAATCTTTAAAAAAAATAAAGCAATTGGAGCAGATCAAATAAATGGAAACGTTATTATAGATTGTTTTAAACAGCTAAAAGTTGTTATTTTTAAAGTTTTTAAAGCTTCTATCCATCAAGGTGTTTTCCCCAAACTGTTAAAAATTGCCAAAATTATTTCTATTTTTAAAGAAGGGGACAAATCAATTATTAGTAACTATCGCCCTATTTCTGTTCTTTCCACATTCACATCAGACCACCAAATTCTAATCTATAAACTTAAACACCATGGAATTAAAAATAAAGTTTTAAAATGGTTTGAAAGCTATTTGTCAAATCGTAAACAATTTGTTCCGAGTAATGACGATTATCATACCAATTGTCTTTCTATAACATGTGGAGTCCCACAAGGCTCAATTCTTGGTCCACTCCTTTTCCTAATTTATATTAATGATTTAAATAAAACCTCTAAACTAACAAGTATTATGTTTGCAGATGATACTAACTTATTTCTTTCTAACAGTGATATCTTTGAGAGCTTATACATGTATCGAGTTGGTTTAAATGTAATAAGTTTACTCTAAATTCTAATAAAACAAAGTGGACCTTATTCCATTCGCTTTCCAAAAAACGGTATTTGCCATTAAACTTACCTAAAATTTTTATTGATCAAAATGAAATAAAAAGGGATTCCGTAACAAAATTTTTAGGTGTTTATCTTGATGAAAACATCACTTGGAATCATCATATCGACTACATAAGCACTAATATTTCAAAAAATATAGGAGTTTTATATAAAGCACGAATCTACCTCAATAAGAAAATTTTAATCAAACTTTACTATTCATTTATACACAGTTATTTAAATTATGCTAATATCGCCTGGGGTAGTACAGAAAAAAGTGAGTTCCAACGTTTTTATCGCCGTCAGATACATGCTATCTGTTTAAACTGCTTTGCAAATCGCTTTTCTCGCGCAAAACATTATTTTATTGAAATGAGAATTTTAAATATATACGAGCTAAATATATATAATGTTTTATGCTTTGTATACATGTGGAAAAACGACTTGTCTCAGTCTGTCTTCAAAGATATTTTTACTCCGAAACCCATCAACAAATACAATTTGAGAAATAATGATTTTTTAAATGAACCTTTCTTTCAAACGATCTTTAATCAATTTTGTATTGCCTATCGTGCACCACACCTTTGGAATAAAATTGTTTTGCCCAATTTTGACTTCGAACTACCCATTACTTTTCGTTTTTTTAAAAGTAAATTAAAAACCCTAATTTTTTTATTAGAAGACGTATTATGTTATTATTAATAATATAAATTAATAACTTTGCCTTTTCTTATTTATATTTGTAAAAAGTTTATTCTTACTTATTTTGTTGATTTTATATTCTTTACTTAACGCATACGTTTATATAAAATATTGGTGAGTAGATCTCTCTCCGCGTGATCTCTCTTTGGATTATATAATATATATTTGGATTATATATATATGAAATTTGTAAAAATTTGATACTGTTAATGCTTGTTTGAACTTATTTAAGGTTCTGACGACAAGATCCTTTGATCTTCTTTCATATACCTTATTTTATATTTGTGAAAGTTTAATATTATTATCATTATTTTTTTCTTTGGCAATATATAGTTGTAATACGACCAACAAATGGAAAATTAAAAAAAAAATAATAATTTAATTGGAGAATAATTTTTAATTTTGTCTTGAGATATATGTATGTTTGTGTACAGACGAGGAGACTACTTAATTGTAGTTCTCTCTCAACTCCCTCTTTATATATATATATATATATATATATATATATATATATATATATATATATATATATATATATATATATATATATATATATATATATATATATATATATATATATATATATATATATATATATATATATAAAGAGGGAGTATATATGTATATATATATATATATTTATATATATATATATATATATATATATATATATATATATATATATATATATATATATATATATATATATATAGCAGCCGTGGTACAATGGTAGCGCATATGATAGTGGTAGCATATATGAGCGCCGTGGTGCAGTGGTAGCGCACTTGTCTCAGAAACAAAGAATCCATGGTTTAAACCCCACCTCTTGACAAGTTTAGCGTCATCGGTTGGGGAGGAGACGTGAACTTCCTATTAAATGCTTATCCACGGTGCTCTGTGATAAGACCATAAGAACTTCTTAGAGCACCTAAAATAAAAGTAAAATATATATATATATATATATATATATATATATATATATATATATATATATATATATATATTTATATATCTGTGATATATATATATATATATATATATATATATATATATATATATATATATATATATATATATATATATATATATATATATATACATATATATATATATATATATATATATATATATATATATGTATATATATATATATATATATATATATATATATATATATATATCTTATACTGCTGAGTTAGGTTAGCATGATGATGTCATACTCACCTAATGTCAAATAGCCTGCTGCTTGGGGCTTCAGTACATACATCTACTGACAAATAGCCTGACTCGCAGTGGAGTGCTGCTACATCGACTGAGGGTTTGGTATGGGTCAGCAACCTTTTCATTCATTATTCTTCGTTTTCCCTCATTGTTTTCTAAAAACGCTCACTTAATTTAGGCTAGCAAAAAAAGTGAGCAATTGCGCATATAAATATGCTATAGTAGATAATTATATATATATATATATATATATATATATATATATATATATATATGTAACAATGGCCACTTGACTGCTTGGCCTAATAGAGCTTTGTAATACTAGGAGATTTCTTTCGTTGAGAATGGATTCCAAACGAGTAATTTTGGCTTAAATTTGTTTTTTTTTTTCAACCTTTCATCATTTGATGCTCCATTTGAGTTAGAAAAGTAAAATCAAGCGTTTCCAGAAATATTGGTATTTCTTAAATAAAAGTATGATTCATTGTAAATAACAATTATTTTTTTCCAAAAAATCGAAACAAATCTACAGCGTTTCGATCGCGCAGCAGCTTTTTACGCCGGTATTCTTTTAGGTTTTTAACTTTTTCATGATAATGAATATTTTTACTTATAATTTTGCATATGTACGGTTGTAATACATTGAGTTTTTTTGCAAGACCACGCTGTGAAATACATCCTTTGGATCAATTTTTTAAGATGGTTTATCTGATTATTAGGCATCTTTTAGCTTTGCAACCACTTCTAACTTTTCTTTTTGGTCCTATATTGTTCTCTTTTCATTTTATTATATTATACATAGTAAATTTTGGTATAATTTTCATTCAAGAATGATTGACAATAAAGCTTTTATTCTCATCTGCATGCAAATCCAAAATTGCGCGCACTCGAATTTTTTTATCGTAAGCCTTTTTTTTTCATTTTTAAATACAACTAAATAAAAAAATTGTTATTAATAAATATAAAGAGTTAAATTTGTAACCAAATAGGTGAATGCAAGTTTTTAAAATTACTTCTTTCATATTCTTATAGTTAATAAAAATTAGTCCAGATTTCTAGTTATAACATGTTGTATCTTTGACGCTTATCTCAATAAATTCAAGTAGGACGTGGAGTTCTTTCAAAGCGTTTTCATAAAAATATATATTCGACTTTAAACGTTGTAGTCAAGGACAGTAAAACAAAAACACGATATATGGAACTACATTTAAGTGGGAGAGAGAACCAACCGCAAGTACAGAAATCTATTTATTTTTGAATCTTTTTGAGTAACTATTAATTGTTGTCTATTTAATATGCAATCACAGTTTCTTAGTAGAATGAAGCAACAAAATATGAAATCTTTCTTGTCTCCATAAAAACGATTTCTAAGATGCGACCCGATGCAACAAACATAAGCTGTTCAAAATCAAACAAAAAACAACAAGAAACAACAACAACAGTTTTTAATTTAACAAAGGTATTTTAATTTGAAATAATAACTAACAGGAGAATTGATAAAAAATTTATCTTAAAAATTTCAAATAGTTTTAAAAAAAAAATGAAAAAATCCATTCAAATTTGATGTACATAGGTTTTAGTGTTTTTAACATGTGTTTGAAAAGTAAAAAATAAAAATAATTATATTTTTTTTGTCGTCAAATATAAATAGTAACATAATATTATTTAAAAATTATAAATGAAACATTTATAATCACCGAAAATAACAAAAAATTACTCGCTTAATTTTTAAAATATCCAGAACTTCCAAATCCATTAACTGTGCGAGCTGCACAAGTATTAAATTGCTCCAGCGATTCCATGCAATTGTATAATTGACTTCCATTGTCTCGAATGCAACTGTCGTACTTGCGAAATTCATTCTTGCAGTTTTTGTTTATCAACTGAATCATAGGGCTATTTTATAATAATAATAAAAAAACAAGTTTTAAAATTTTTATAAAGACTTAAGATTAAAATTTTTATAAAGAGTATAAGAATCAATATAAAACCGTGTTTTTATTTTCAAACAACTTATAAAATTTTTTTCGGGGTGATTTTTATATACGAGGAACCAGTTGTTTGAACAAGTTTCGCAAATGATTTTATTTGGCGGTGTTGCTTCAACAAGTTTCACTAATGATTTTACTTGAAAATAAAATCTTGAATGATTATGTTTTCAGCAGACTTGGAAAAAGTAACAAAATTTTGAAATCAATTAAAAGTATTGTTACTTGACTGAATTTTATTCGAGTACAATTAAACGTTACCGGTCGAAAAGTTTACTTAAGTGAGAACAAAAAGTAGTTAATAAAAATTATACTCTGATTAAAAGTTACCACATTACTATTTCAACAGCCATTTTCAGGTAACAGACAACTTTACACAACCTTGTATGAAATGTAAACATAGAAAAATTTTGTTTTAAATTTTGTTTTAAAATTCTAAAAGACAGATTAAAATTCGAAACGTAAGCGAGGCACGTTTTTAATGTTTTTGTTACTTCACTTAAAACATTGATAAAAACTATAAGAAAACAATTTTATAAAACAGGCTAATTTTTATCAAATAAAAAAAATATATCATACTTTTTATGAAATTA
>NC_061161.1:47998070-48198070 GCF_022113875.1 Hydra vulgaris | reverse complement strand
ATTGAATGGGCACCAATAAAATTGAAAATATGAAATTCAACTAAAAATTTATTATTTTTCTTTATGTTACATTCTAGTACCATGGTGCGGCTCAGAAAGACAGAAATTACGATAACGAAAAGTAGAAACTACAATTTTTTTTCTACACTAAATGTCTTTCACTGATTTTGAATCTGTTGTCTTTGAGATTCTACAACTTGGAGAATATCTTGATAGTGCTTCTCATTCCTAGTTACACCTAGAAAATCATGGCAAACTTTCACACCACGCTCTGCTGCTTCACTTAAAGTTTGTCGACAACCAATTTTATATTTTGATAGTTTTCCCCATTAGTCTAATCATATGCTGGAACATGTTAAAAAATCTGAATGAATCCAACCCAATTAGGCAACTAAAGAAGTACCATATTTAATTGTATAATCAAGATAGGGCTTGCCATATCTTCCTAAATTGAGTCCAACTCTCTTTGTGATAGAAGTGAAGTGTTTTCAAAAATAAAATGGGTTCCCTCTTTTTTCCTGATTTCTACTGTTTTTATAGATAAGAATAGAGCTAATAGTATTGACTCCTCAGATAATTCCCAAGTGTAAAATACATACATTTTCAACTTAAGTTGAGTCATGCTCAGCAAAATCTGCTAAGTTTCCCACTAAAATCAAGTCATTCACTGAGGAAGACAGTAAAGGACAAACAAGCCGCCACTGCACATAAACTAAAACTGTAAACACAACAAATTATTTCAATTTTTTATTTGGTTGCTCATAACAATTTTAGCTTTTGAATATTCTTTGATCTGTTCAGACAAAAGCGCTATGTTTAGAGTATAAAGCAGTTAAAACATTTGCCTTGCTTTGTGAAGGGCACCAAGAATGAGTATATTTAGGATCTTTGGTCCAGATCCTTAGTTATTATTACCAAAGTTCACAGTTTTAGTTTTGCACAAAAACTAAAACTGTGAACACAACAAATTGTTTCACTTTTCTTATTTGGTTGCTCATAACAATTTCAGTTACAACAAGCAAAGTGGGAAAGGCACAATCTAATTTCCTCTTTAGAGACACTTGCAGTTGTACTCTTTTCTGAAAATATATTTCATTGCAGTGTAAGTTGTATGTAAAACCATACCAATTTTTTAAGAAATTTTTTTGGTGCCTTTGCTATGATTTGGGGGAATGCCAAGTAGCTTTGTCCCATCAGCTCCAGATATTAGAAATCAATAGTAATGATGAATGGAAAAATATGGTAATCTTTGATTACTCTACCAATATTGTTTTTGCTTACTGGAGTTGGTATATTCGTTTTCTGATAGTGTAAGAGCACATTGTCTATAGCTTCAGATAAAGCTTGATCCCAGTGTAAATCTTTCAGGTTTGATAAAATAAATAACAAAACCTTTTTCTGTGTTGGTAATGTAGAAACCTTTATTTTCCTACCATCATCTCCAAGTAATAATTTAATATATTTGTTAGGTACTTTTTTATCCATTAAATACTACAAAATACAACAACAATATTAATCTATAATTTTATATTTCTTCAAAAAAATCAATATATATATTTTTAAAAGAAGTTGTTCCAATTCAAAGTCATTTATAAATAGTAATAAACTAATCTGAAATAAACACCTGATACTAATGACTAATAATAATAAATAAAAATGATAACAATAATAGTGACAATATTATTACTTATTATATTAAACAATATTGAAGATATTTTTTTTCTTTCTTTAATTCTTTAAAGTATTTTTACTAACAATGAAAAAATTTTCACAAAAATTCCACATAATTCATACAATATTATTTAATATAATTTTATGAATAAAAATCAAATTTAAAAAAAAGAACATTTATAATAGTAATATTATGGCTAGACCCACAATTCCAACATATAAGATAAAAATGATAAAACTTTACAAGGTTGAAGCACCACAAAAATTGCACAATTTTTATGAGATTTCACAGGGATGCTTTTTAGAACAATAGGCAACACTAAAATTATGAACAGCCTACTATAATAAAAATTTATTGCTTTGGGGGCAGAGCTGTCACACCCTAATATATATATATATATATATATATATATATATATATATATATATATATATATATATATATATATATATATATATATATATATATATATATACACATATATATATATACACATATATATATATATATATATATATATATATATATATATATATATATATATATATATATATGTATATATATATATATATATATATATATATATATATATATATATATATATATATATATGTATATATATATATATATATATATATATATATATATATATATATATATATATATATATATGTATATATATAAACACAAGATAGTAAGTATTTTTACTCGGAAGAAATATTCAAAAAAAATTGTAATTTCTTGTATTATTTATGTCATTTTTGTTTCTAAAACCTGTATAACTTAAAAATCAATAAATAAATATTAGTGCTATAAAATTATTTTGTTATCACATTATTAATTTACATTTTTAAAGTCATAAATAAAAACAATAAATTACATTACATGGAACATTGAAATATTTAAAAACATTAAAAGATTAATCATATATAGGCAAGTTCAACAAATCCATTTGCTTTGATTTCAAAATGCTTTTTTTCACAGATGCTTTGTTTTTTGAATGCTTTACATGACTAAGACGTGATTCAAGAATACCTTCTTTAAATTTAGATCTTTCATGCCTTTTTATAACATTTGTAATTGAATTACTCTGACAACTAAAGTTTACTGCAAATTCATATTCTTTTTTAGATTTTTGTGCCAACTTTGCAAAATCATAATGTTTTTTTATATAATTCTGTAATATAAGGTCATTTTTCTTTCGTTTCAATTCAAGTTCATTGTAAACTTGATATCTATCCTCATTACTTTTATTAGCTAATTTGTTGCTATTTTTCATTTTTTGCAAAGTTAATTTTTGTACAGTATAATTATTTTGATCATGAATAACCTGTACACAATCTTTACAACTTGATAGTAGAAAAGCGTATCCATAAAACTGTTTTTGCAATAAAACACTTTGATCTTGGTTTATTTTCCATTTATATTTCTTTTTCTGCCTACAGGTTTGATTTTTCTGTCCGCAGGATTGATTTTGTGCAAATCTAGACATTTCATCATAATATACATTGGTTATCGATCTTTTATGAACATTTTTAACACCGTGGTTTTTATCATTCACATCAATTTGTTTTATTAATTTGATTAAATTTTTTTTATTTTCATTTTTTTGAATATAATTACTATATTTTAATACATTATCTAAAACTAAAGAAGAAGCTTCCAAGTTCTTAAATTCAATGTTTAACTTTTTTAACATTTTGAAATTGTTACAGACTAAATTCTCACAAGGTTTAATGAAGGAATCTTGCAACTCATTTTTTGTTATTGTTGCAACACTAAAAATTAAAAATTAGTTATTATAAAAATCATCATCGTTATCATCAATGTAAGTATTGATAAAGTTTCAAAGTAAAAAGCATTATAAAAAATTTTAGCATAGATAGAATTTAAAGAAGTTGGTAATAAAAATGTCAAACTAGTTTTAGTAGTTCAAGAAGTATGCCAAAATTTTTATGCAAATAAAAAACCTTTTTCATTATATTATATAATGAAAAAGGTTTTTATTAGCATAAAAATTTCAGCATACTTCTTGAATAATATATAAGCCTTATATAATATATATATATATATATATATATATATATATATATATATATATATATATATATATATATATATATATATATATATATATATATATATATATATAGATATATATATATATATATATATATATATATATATATATATATATATATATATATATATATATATATATATATATATATATATATATATATATATATATATATATATATATATATATATATATATATATAAACCTTATATAATATATAAGGTTTAAAAATTTCTTAAGTAATAATTAAATTAAGAAAATTTTAAAATAAACAGGAAGAAAAATCTAAAAAGATTTCATAGGTCATATTTGATATTGACAATAATTATTCAAATAATTCCTATTTGCTTTAAAGGAAATCAAATTAGAGACCAATTAGAAAAAACAGCATACCTATCTAAATAAATTCATTCTAACACCTAATGTAAATGAATTTGTATAACTGACAGCAATACAGGTATTCCAATCATAACGTTATACTCTGTTTTTAATTTATTCGTTAAACTTTGCAATGTTAGCACTTTAGCGTTATATACTGTGCTCAGTGGGCCGATGGTGATGTACTTTACATTTAAAGCTAATCAGGGCAATCACACTTTTATACTTGTAGATAAAAGCTATTTTAAGTATAAGAGCTCATCTTTTTTTAATTGTTTTAACGGTAATAAATACTTTGTAAATAATTAAATTAAACCCAAACAAAAATTTGTAGACAAGTCAGTGGCGTCACTAGGAGGTACGGGCAGCACCTGGTGACACTACC
Source organism: Hydra vulgaris (assembly GCF_022113875.1). NCBI lineage: Eukaryota > Metazoa > Cnidaria > Hydrozoa > Anthoathecata > Hydridae > Hydra > Hydra vulgaris. Next base: position 48,193,555 of record NC_061161.1, on the reverse strand, counting down.
ATGACCTGACACAGAGGTGTCAACAAAATGAAAATAAAAATGCAAATATGATAGAATTTCACATACTCTTGATAATTTATTTTTGCCAGTACTTTTCAGGTTTCAATTTTTCGATATTCTTTATTAATAACTCTGTTAATAACAGAGTTATTAATAAAACTCTGTTAATAACAGTGTTATTAATGAAACAAATAAAAAAAAGATCTTTTAAATAATTTTATTTTATTATAACTAATATAAAGTACAGTAAATAGGGGTTACTTTAAAAACAATTTTTTTTTTCAACTTGTAATTATGAGAAGAAATTATATGAGGACAGCCTTAAAAAGGATCCACCAAAAGTAAGTTTCGCAATTTAAAAAAATTACAGACCTAGAAAATTTTACGCAAATTAAGCGGGGGTAAATATGAACATAAAGCGTAATATAAAGCGTAATATAAAGCGTAATAAATATAAAGCGTAAACGGGGGTGAATATGAACAGCGGGGTGAAAATGAACGCTAGTACTAGCTTAACTTAATGGTGAAGCAGCACATAAAATATAGCTAAAAATTGAAAATTTTTGACTCACTAGCCTTAAATATAATGTGTGGAAGATAATTTTCGGCTGCCCTCAAAATTTTCTTTTCCCGCCTTTTCTTTATCGCATATAAACAGTACAAGCTACGTGGTTCGTGTTATTAACCCACCTATCAAGGAGTATCTTAAGAACCGCTCATCTAAACGTCATCAAAGTTACCTCAATTTAGGTTCAGGTAAATAATGTTCTAATAAAACAATAATTTAATGTATAACTTGTCTGTATCCGATTATAAGCTCATTTGAAAATGACATTTTTTTAACACGATTTTTTATTATATTTTAATTTTTAGAACTATGCCTCGAAATTACAAGAGAAAGGAAAACAGTAGAGCTTATAAAACAAGTCATACAAAAAAAGACTTAGAAATAGCTTTAATTAAAATCAAAAACCAAGGATTTAGCTTCAGGAAAGCTTCAAAAAAGTACAATATTCCATTAGGAACATTACACAAAAAGTTAAGCTTGGGGATCAAGTTCCGAAAAAAAACGGCGGACAAACCAGACTTGATAGTATAACAGAAAATTTATTTGTCCAAACAATTGTACATATGACTGATTGGAGGGTACCATTTGATTCTTTGGATATAAGACTTTTAGTCAAATCATATTGTGATAAAAGGAGTATAACTGACGCTCGATTCAAAAACAATATACCTGGGGTAGATTGGGTTCAGTCTTTCATAAAGAGACATAACTTAACAAACAGGGTTGCTGATAATGTTAAGCACAATAGAGCCATGGTCAATGAAGATACCCTTAACAAATATTTTGATAATTTGTATAAAGAGTTGAAGGATGTCCCTCCAGAAAATATCTATAACTATGATGAGACCAATATAACAGAGTCCAATCCAGGGTCCAAATCTGTTATTGTTCGTCGTGGCCTTGGGCACCGTGTCGAAAAAAAACAAGAACATTCGAAGCAGTCAAACAAAAAAAAACAAGAACATTCGAACAGGGTTGCTGATAATGTTACAGTAGAGCCATGGTCAATGAAGATACCCTTAACAAATATTTTGGTAATTTGTATAAAAAGTTGAAGGATATACCTCCAGAAAATATCTATAACTATGATGAGACCAATATAACAGACAAAATCCGTTATTGTTCGTCGTGGCTTTGGGCACCGTGTCGAAAAAAAATAAGAACATTCGAAGCAGTCAAACAAAAAAAAACAAGAACATTCGAACAGGGTTGCTGATAATGTTACAGTAGAGCCATGGTCAATGAAGATACCCTTAACAAATATTTTGGTAATTTGTATAATGAGTTGAAGGATATACCTCCAGAAAATATCTATAACTATGATGAGACCAATATAACAGACAAAATCCGTTATTGTTCGTCGTGGCCTTGGGCACCGTGTCGAAAAAAAACAAGAACATTCGAAGCAGTCGACCAGTTAAATGTTTTCTGGCAATGCTGTTGGAGAGTTTTTGCCGCCCATGGTAGTTTACAAAGCAAAGAACCTTTACCAGGGTTGGACTCAAGGTGGACCACCTGGAACTGTTTACGACATCACCCCTAACGGGTAGTTTGATGGTAGGACGTTTACCAGATGGTTTATGGAAATATATTTGCCTGTTGCTATTTCAAAAGCCGGAACAACACTATTGATTGGAGATAATCTTGGTTTACATTTTTCTCCTGAAGTTATTAAGCCACGATTCAACATAACATCAAGTTTATAACAATGCCCCCAAATGCGACTCATCTCTGCCAACCATTAGATGTTGCTGTTTTTAGAGGATTAAAGCAGTCGTGGAGGAGTATTCTTTTGAAGTGGAGATCAGAAAGTCGTATCAAAGGAGCTATCCCAAAAGAACATTTACCTACGCTTTTAAATAAACTAAATAATACTTTGCGACCAGTAGCTTTAGTTAGCGGATTTAAAGCAACGGGAATCTACCCTATGGACAGAACAGAGGTTATAAAACGTCTTCCAGGAAAATATAAAGACCATGGTGGTAATGACACTGTTATGGTTCTTAACGAATCTGTTTTAGATATTCTAAAAAACAATCTAGGGTTAGGCACAAATCCAACTACAAAACGCAAACCTCGTGGTCCAAAGGTGGTACCAGGTAAAAGAATTCATTCTTTAGTTGAGTCAATTCCATCAAGTTCAACAGAGCTAAAAAGCAACACAGATAATGATTGGTACTGTACTTTCTGTTACAAAAAATGGGTAGAGTTAAGCGACGACGTGTGGGTTCAATGCGACAAATGCAGTAAACCATATCACCTCCAGTGTTGTGGCCTCATTTATGATAAAGATGATTATTATGAGCTCAATATTGAAAATATCTTATACTTTGTATGCAGCATGTGTGAGTCATTTGAAGAAATTTGAGGATAGTGATATTTAATGTTCTGTTTTCATGTGGAACAGATTTGTAAATATTGTGATACATGTTAATATATTGAAAAAACTAGTTTTTAAACATAGTATGCTAATTTTTCACATGAACTTAGTTTAAGTAAAAATATGTTCTTTGTAAAATAAACTTAATGTTATCTGTTTTGATCTTTAACAGTTTTTTCCCCCATTGTAATAAGGTAATATAGCGATATACTAGAATATAGAAATAATATGTAGTGTTCAAAGTCACCCCGAATTGGCCGTTCATTTTCACCCCGTTTCGGAAATACGTATATGCTCGTATAAAACCAGAAAACTAAGGTATTTACTGCATAGTGTTGATCAGGCTTACGACTAATACAGGAAGCTGAGTAGTATAATGTTCTGTTACAGAAAAAATGATTGCAATTAGGCCAACAGTTTTCTTTCATGATGCAAAAATGTTCAAAAAGCGTTCATATTCACCCCCGTTTACGGTAGTTTTCGTAAAGTAAACAACTTTTGACTTAGACGCCAATACTAGATCTTAATACTTAGATTAATGTTGACGATCCTAAGCAAAATTTTGAACAAGTATTGAGTAAGATGGGTTTTTTCATTTTGTTATTAAATCTTATATATATAGTAATGTATATAAGTAAAAATTTAAAAATATATGATATTAGATAATTGATGTGCACGATTGAAAATTTTTGTGTTTTGATTACCTACAGTATTTTATTTGTAAACATTTCTCCTTCCAATCAATTTAAATGGTCCTTTTATTGATTTTATTTTGTAATATTTAATAACTAACTTCATAATGTAAATAACATAATAATAACTCTTTGAAAAAGTTCGAATATATTTCTACAAAGATTGAAAAGACAATCAATGTTTGTGTTACCAGTTGCACTGATGCTACTAATGTTATTTTACATTTTTTTATTTCTTTTTTATTAAAATTTCAAAAGTTATTCAAAAGGTTTCTTCATCATTTTAATGCTAACTTCAGTATGTTAGCATCAGCATCAAATTTGACTTTGGCTGAGGAAACAAAGCACATTTTATCAACAAATACAAATGTTTGTGCTAAAATTAAAGAGCATGAAATGTTGTGCACTGTTCATCATGTTGTACAAAAAACAAGAGGCATGAATAAAAGCTTTGAAGGTTTTTGTTCCATTTAATATATAGTAATTACATGGCAAATATATTTTTTTGTGTTGATGGTAAATAAAAGAAAATATAGTTGTATCGCACAAACCTTAAAACTAACTGATTTATTTAATAATCAATATTTTGTGAGCTAGGTAATTACTTTGCATATTTCTTCAAATAAAGACTTATGTTATTTATTTTACATATATAAATATATATATATATTAGGTACAAACAATGTTGCAGTTCTTCATTATCCAATAAGAAATAAGTTTATGTATATATAATTTATAATAATTAACAGTAACTATGTCATTCAAAATCTGTTTTTTCAAAAATATTAAAGAGTAAACACAAAGTATTTTTTGAGGATCATGATGTTTCTTACACTGGAGTACCATTTATTATTTCGTCAAATGGTAATCCAACATGGGAGTGATAAAAATAGTGAAGCTAAAACTCAGTAAAAAAGCAAGGATACACTGAAGCAGTCTTTTTAAGATATTCCAAGTCATAAGTTTAAATAGTATTTTTTAGTTTTTGTTCCTGTCTAAACTAAAATTAAAATTGGATTCTTTTTTTTGACATTTGAATTAAAAATGCATTTTGCGATATTTATTTATAATTTTTTTTATTCTTTCACAGACTTCAGATCATTCTTGCAGAAAAAAAAGAATAGTTTTGCAGATAATAAAGAAATTTGATTGTCCTGCCAAAGTTTTTATAAAAGAAATTATTGAATTTCCTAAGTTTAAGGTTTTATATTCTTAATTACCATAAATAATTAATTTTTGATATGCATATAACAATTTATAACAATTTTGGTCATGGTCTAATTTTAGTTGGTATTTCATGCATAAATTATAAATATTTTTTTAGCTAGATAGAGGTTCCTGCTAGTTACGGAAAAACATTTCTAAATAACTACGTTCTACTTTGGCATTGAAAAATATTTTTTTAATGTGCAGAAATTTATGTTTTGTTGATTCCTGCTATTTCTGCTCATAAAAACCATCAAACTGGTGATGTAAGTAACACCATTACAATTACGCTAGGTTTGAGACCACTGCAAATAATATTATAGTTAAGCAAAAGCTTGGTAGGTCCATGAAAACCTTTGTAGGTCCAAGGAGGAGGATTCAATTCTGAAGAAAATGATCCAGATCTTAATAATTGTTATTTGTATGTCAAGATGTATGGCAAAAGTGACTGCTATTACGGTATGCTAATGAGCTTGTCTTTCTTAATGCTACATACCTAACAATAAGATATGTTCTTCCTCTCTTTTTCCTTGTTGAGAAAATAATGCTGATTACCAAATTGTGGCTATTTTTGTTTGTAAATATGAAAATACAGAGGTAATTGCAGAAGCACTTATATGTATCAAAGAATGGAATCCTTTATTTCAACCTAATTTTTTTTATTACTGATTATTCAAATGAAGAAATAAATGCACTTGAATTTGTTTTTCCAGGTTAAGACATTTAATTATTATTATTTAGTGGTACTAAATAAATTTCATTGCAAATAATATTGCTTATTTATTTATTATTACTATTATTTTTTGTAATTGCTGTTATTATTTGGATCATAAATCATACTTGCGTACATAATTTATATCTTATTTTAGAATTTACTTAGATTGTAAAGTGTTTATTTGTAATTTTTATTGTGAACAAGCCATTGCTCAGTATTTACATAGAAGAGATTTTTCCTCACAAATATGACAAGTTAGATTATCCAATTAATACAATAGTTTTTAAGTTTTTTTTGGCACAGATAATTTTTTACTTTATAATGTTATTTTCATCTCTTTTCTGTTCAAAAGATTTTTAGGTCATCCACTTTTTTAATTATTTTTGTTTTAGTTATTGCGATGAAAATAGAAGAGCACATTTTTCATATAGAAAATACCATGATGAATTTCAGAATATTTGATTAATCTCCCTCCATCTTTAGTTAAACATTGTGTTAAGTTAATAGATAAATTACAAGATGCAGATATGCGGGGCATTGGTACTGTGACAGAAAAATTATACAATGTAGCTTCTTTTAATTCAAATAGTAGAGAAATATACGAATGTTACCTTGGGGATTCAGAGCGTTTGCCTGTTCATGTTTAAATTGGTTTTGTAGCCCATATCCATGTAAGCATTTCTTTGCCATTTTTATTAAATAAAATCTTTCTTGGTCTGCATTTGGTGCCTCATATGCTAATTCCCCTTCTCTTGAGTTAGATTTATTGCCAGAAAAACTTATTTTAGCATATTCCGATGAAATTTTATTACACAATAGTCATTTTGGACAGGCAACACCACTGCCTATATCTCCACCTACTAAACAGAATAAAATAGATTTTAAACATGTAAATTGTATGCAAGTAAATAATAGTCATGGTCTGATTGCTAAAAAAATTTGTAATCATACATCTGCAACCTGTCATGAGCACTTAAATGAAATTAGGCAAATTAGTTACTTTGAAAAAGCTATTGATAATTTTTTTGAAGGGCTAAAAATAAAATTTAGCAGAAAGTCTTCCAACAGAACTAGGAATTATACTGCGTCCAGAAATTCAACCTGATACTTGTAGAAAGTCATTAACATTTTTTTTTTAACATTTTCTTCTAATAACGCTTCTAATAAGGCTGCACTACCACTATTAGAGTTGGAAGTTACTGGAAGAGAAAGTATGAAGGTTTTAGAGCAAGATAACGATTGACAGATGACTTAAAAGATTGCAAATTATATGTATCAGGAAAGCAAGATAAAGGAAGCGAATTCCAAAGAACTGATGTTAGAGGAAAAAAACTAGTGGAATAAGAATTTTTGGAGCACTTGGTAACAGACACAGAAAAAGGGCGAGACTTAATTGCATGACGAGTAACACGAGAATGAATTTGAGTAGATGGCACAAGAGTCACTAGCTCTTTAGAGCTGTGCCCATTATAGTATTTGTAGAAAAGAGAAAGAGATGCAACGTTACGATGATGTGATAATGGAGGAGGTTGCAAGAGCAGGTCCAACTATGTGAGCCCCATGCTGTAGCAGAAGTGAGATCCACTTCAAGCTCAAATGCCCCCTCCAAGCAATCAGAGAGTGTTGGCTTCTTATCATGACAAGAATAAACAGTAGTATCACATACAATATCACCTTAGATGTGAGAATATCTGGAAGATTGTTAATGTAAATTAAAAAAAGTATAGGGCCAAGGATTGAACCTTGAGGAACCCCTGAAGTTACAGAATATGAAGAAGAGTGCTGTCCATTGAAGACAACTTTTATACTACGATTGGAAAGGAAGGATTCAATAATCTTAAAGATGTTATTAAATACACTGTAAGAAGAAAGCTTATGAAGAAGATCAGCATGCCAAACTTTGTCAAAAGCTTTAGAAATGTCAAGAGCGATAGCCTTAACCTCTCCACCTTTATCTAATGCATGATAAAACCTATCGGTTATTACTATTAGCAAATCAGCTGTAGAGCGAGAAGATTGAAATCCATATTGATGATCAGAAAGTAAGTTATTAGATTCAAGATGAGAGATTGTGTTTGTTAATTTAAGATTTAAAAACCTTGCCTATGATAGGAAGAAGACTAATGGATCAGATCAAAGAAGACTAACGAATCAAACGCTCTCTAGAATTTTTGAAAATAGTGAAAACATATGCCACTTTCCAGCAGGCTGGAAAACAAAACTCTGATAAGCACTTGTTAAATAGTTTAGAAAGTAAAGATGACAGCTCTGGAGAACACTTCTGCAAGACTATAACAGGTATGTTGTCCGGATCACAAGCTGTAAAAGATTTTAAGCAAGAAATCACTTTACATACAGAGGCTGGAGTGATACAAATGTCAAGCAATGGATCAACCTATTTGGTAACTAAATCAGGTAGAATGCAACTAGTGGAACCAAGAGATGATATTGATAAAAGGTTCTTACCAAACGATTCAGCTTTGTCTTTAGGCAAGGTGACAAAGTCTGAACCATACAAAAGAGTTGGAATTATAGATTTGCTCTTATAATTGATACTTTATACTATAATTGAGCCTAACTTTTGTGATAAAATACGAGATTTCATGACCTGAGAATAGCGGGCTTTGGCGTTAGACAAAACTTTTTTATAATGGTTTCTAGCAGTAATAAGCGTCTGTTTTCTGGAGTATTGTTTGCTGATAGATATGCATGTAGCCGTGTTGATTGGAAATGGCAGCAGCACAATGTGAGGAAAGCCAATGAGAAGAGTGGGTCTTGGCTTGGAATCGTTGAAAGAGAATAAAAGATTCTATGCCTGCCTAAATCCACAAAGCTATGTAAGAAGCATATTTATTAGAAAGAAGACAAAAGATTTGTCAGCAGAAAGACAAAGAAAATCACAGAAAGAGTCCCAGTCAGCTTTAGGTAGTTCTAAAAGGTATGAAGATAGGGGGATTCAGATTATGAAGAAGAATTAAATAATAGTTTTTGAGAGATCAAACTGTGATTGTCTGGACAGTGACTTAGAAAGTTGACTATTTAAGTTAGGGATTGAGAAAGGCAAAAGTTTTGGAATTTAATGCCTGCAGAGTCACTGACACTAGAGCCAAGCCTTTCAGTGTGATAAGCATTAAAGTCACCAACAACAACAATATTGACTAATGGATAAAGAGCGAGGGCTCGGTCAATTTGGTCAAAAGTAACATAAAAAGAGTGTAGTCTTGAAATGAAGGAGAGCAAAGAGAAAAGCGATAAAGTGAAGTTGTGCTAAATAAAAGCACACAAAAAAATACTCTGTTAATTAAAACCTAGTTTCCTGACAAATAGGTAAATTCTTACGAATGTAAATGGCCAGTCCAATCATATGACTATTGGAGTCTTTACAAAATGAAGGAAGATAACCAACAACACTCAGATCACAAAATGAGCTGAACTCAAATTAGTCTCACAAAGAGCAAGTATGTCTGGTGAACTTTGCAAAAGATAAGGCTCAACAGAAGAAAAGTTACTTCAAAGACAATGAATATTAGGCAAAAGAAAATGACAAAAAGAGTTGGTGTTAAATATGATATTTATAAAGCAGCGACAGATATTAGTGTAATTGCTGAAAAGGAAGTTTCTGTTTCAGATATTGTCACAATTCAGTAAATGGATGAAAATTGTAAAAAGTTTTACTAATCTTAATGGTACAATTGAAATAAACAATCTTGCAACTGATGATAGTATTAACTTTTAGTGACCAAGCATTGCTCAACGCATTCAAAGTATAAAATCTTTGATTGGAAATAAAGAACACAAGTGGACAAATGCTTAATGATAAGGTGATCCACTTTGGTCAGCAACTAATGGCAACTCAATTAAATATCAATGTTGGTCTGCATGACTCTGTTAAATCTCAAGTTTTATCTTTCAATAATTATCTAAGCACTCGATTTGTCCAAATTCTTCATGATGAAAATCTCCACTGGATATGTGTGACCACATGATTGTAAACTGCGAGAGATATATATTTGACAGGCCTATAGTTCAACCAGCTTGCAGACAAATATGTCTAATTTACGATGCCATCAAAAAAATCTTGTTTTTAAAGTTTTGCCTATTCAACTAAAAACAAATGTGTGGATTTTGAACTTTATGCTATTGTATGTTCTCGTCAGATTCTTGAATTAAAAGTATACCATCCACAAATCTGATGTTTGAGCAAAGTGAAATGTAAAGTCATCTACTAAAATGTCTATTAAATAATCGGTTGGAGGTATTCCCAGCCACTACAAATCATGTTTTGTTTAGAAGATACTCTTCTTACGTGTACCTTTGCATTGTTCGTATCACATGTTTTGGGTCCTTGGTGATGAAGACATATTTAGTAGGTATCAGATATTTAATATGTTATCACTTATCATTCCTCTGATGTGGCAAGTAAACATAGGACATAAATAAGAGTTAAATAAACCAAGGAATGGGAACTTTTTTATATTATTAAAAACAAATTTAGTTTTTGAAAATATCAATAAATTCAGGAGACATTTATTATTGTTATTATTATTATTATTATTATTATTGCTATTATTATTATTATTATTATTGTTATAATTAATATTAATAAAAAATGTCTCATGAATTATATTGAGGTTTATCTATTTGTACATGTATGAATTTGTTATACTAACCGTCAGGTATAAAACTTCTAATAATTAGTAATAATAAACGTTATTATGAGAGTTAAGTATAGATTCTCATTTGTTTAGAACATATCAATCATATTTTGTTTTCATCATAACATATTTTATTTAAAGTTTTTGAGTAAAGCAGAAACACATTACCTTGCACACAACGCTTAAGTTAATAACTCATTATTTAGTGTTTATGCTTTGTAAATGCATCGGCATAAACGTTTATACCATTCTGATATTATCATATATTATTACATGTAGCATTTTAATGTATTGCAATTTTTACTTAGTATGAACACCCTAAATGTATTGTGCATGTCATTTATTTTGAAGAGAAGTAATTTATTTTGACATAAACTATACCTTTTTAATATTGGCATATTAAGATATATAGCCTTTTGTGGTATAAGCCTTTAGGGTTTACACACACACACACACACACACACACACACACACACACACGCGCGCGCGCGCACGCACACACACACACGGTTCTTATTCTTAATTCGGTTAATTTTTTTAGGCGGTGAGCGGAACTTGGCTACCTTCTCGTGGTGCTCACTGTTAGATTAGAGTGCAAGAGATAAAAATTGACATCTGCTTTTATCTTTTGACATAACTAAATGCCAAGTCGAATAAGCTAAGTAGTAGTCAGTCACTTTAGTACTATAGATTAATCAATTTTTTTTTATAAACATAATTGGATGTAAAATTAATAAAATATTTTATATGGACTTTTTAGAAATATATATAACCAAAAAATTAGGCATTTGTTGTGTGTGAATTTTTTTTCCTAATTAATGGCTTATTGTGTGTTTGAAAAACTGGAAATTTTTTAAAAGTATTTTGACAAACATCTGGTTTAGTTATAAGCATTTTTGTAATGTTTGCTGGGGGTTCTCTATTTTAAAGTAGTTGTATGAAATTAAGGTTTCAGTCTAGTTCTAAAACATGTTACTAATGAAGTGCGTGTGTTTTAAAGCCTTAATAAGCTCAGGGTAGGTGGGGGGTTTGTAAACATTTTAAACGCATGACAGTAGTGGTCTTGTTAGACAAATAAACGGAACCGAATAGATTTTGCGCCGTGGAGGTCGCTTAGCGTTTAATGTGTTTTTAAACAGCGCTTTATTGTCGTGTTGGCTAAAAAGACGCACGAATAATGCAAGAAATTTTTTTACATGTTCTACATGGAATGGACCAGTTTTTAATTCTAAACATTAGTAGAAATAAAGATGTTAAACAATACCCATATCAATCAGGAATCTTATTTTAAAATTGTTTCACCCTAAAATAGATACGTAAATGATATACAAAAACTCTCCGTTAACCTTTCTCTGCAATATTAAGACAGGTATACGACAAATTTAATTCATTTTCACAAAAACAACTAAAAAAAACTTTGATCTGACAGACACCCTGGTTTTGAACAGCATATTAAAGGTTTTGCTAAACATTATTTTCACGATAAATTTTGAAGTCATTACCGTCAAGTTATATTAGAAATGTAACTTTTTCACTTTAAATAAATACAAAACAAGTAGCAGAAAAAAAATACATTCAAATAACTAGAGTCGAAAGAACAAACAGCCAAAACAAATGAATGTCTTTAGCCACCCCACCGGCTTCCAGTTCTACCTCCCCATTAAAATTGGCGAGGTCTTTGCCACCATTCTGCGCCCAAACTTTAAATACTTTTCGCGACTTTGGACCAGGATGATTCTGTCGTCTTAGCAAAAACTGGTGAAAATCCCGAAAAATTAATACAAAATGATTTAAGAAGCATATACGATTTTATAAACAAAAACATAATTTAAATTTACCATTCAAATCTTCTATGCCAGCACCAAGGAGCAGGTCTATATTTTAAAAATAACTAAGAAGATAAATACTTACTTAAATATTAATCCGTAATTGAATTTATATATATATATATATATATATATATATATATATATATATATATATATATATATATATATATATATATATATATATATATATATATATATATATATATATATATATATATATATATATATATATATATATATATATATATATATATATATATATATATATATATATATAGATATAGATATATATAGATATAGATATATATAGATATATATAGATATATATATATATATATATATAAATTTTTTTTTTAATAAAATTTTTAGAATGTAAAGTCCAAAAATAGGCTTTTGTTTTAAGGTAGCAGATCCCCTTAAAATAAGGTTGCTTAAACTAATGCTATTAAACACCAATTGCAATTAGGTTTTATTTGATACCAATTAAACTTTTATTTTTAATAAAAAATTTTGAAAAAAAAAAAGTAATTAAGGACTAATTAGACAATTAAGCAGCCATTTTAATAAATTTTCAAACGTGATTACACAAGTTTTACAAATGCTGTGGACATCAAATTTTCAGGGTATGTTAGTAGTACTATTAACTATGGTTTCTACCACTTTTGTGTAAAAATTATAAATTCTTTAAAAGATAATCAATTTTTTCAAAAATTATTAAAATGAAGTACAGAAAAAAAAAAAAAATTATACTTAAAATGAAAATTGAACTTTCATTGAGGTACAAACCCTAGATAACATAACAAGGAAAATTTTCTGAAAATTTCAAATCAAAATCTATAATAGAAGTTGAGAAAACGCGTTTTATGTGTCGAAAAGTATTAAAAAAATAAAACACAAGAAAAATGCTCCTAAAGATTTTGTAACTAAAAAATAATAAATTTTTTATAATTCTAAAAAGCACCAGCAGAATATGATGCTCTTTCTTTATTTTCTTTATCTATGAATTCTTTTTTCATAGCTCTTAGTAACTTTCTTCTGCTAATACCTGCTGTTGAAGTCTTTTTTGTCATATAACCTATTCGAGTCTTATTTTTTTTAATTGTCCCTATGTCCATAAATCGACTGGTCTTTATCTGTAGTTTTTGAAAAACTTCATATATCCCACTAGCTCCATCATTAAACTCTAAAACAGCAGATGCTACAGCTATTTCAAGAATATTTCGACTTACATAAACATCTTTGGGACATTTTTTCCAAATGAAATTGTTAATTGCTTCATTATTATTTTGTGTCTGTCCATGCAAACATTTAGATAATAATTCATCTCTGCTCAAGTCTTGAAAGATGGGTTTTAAAATTTCATTTATTGCTAATGGAAGATTTAATTTAGCTTTGTAAGTTGATTTACCTGTTAGTTTATTTGACTGCCACATGCACCAGCTATTTATGTTTCGAGGACAAAACTTATGTCGTTCAGTTTCATCAAGAATATCTGAGTTATGGAAAAGTGTTGCCCAAATACCCTTTTTCATTTCATAAATGCTGTTAAGATTTTGCCTTATGGCAGTACCATAATAATTCTGCAAAGTATTTATAGCTTTATCAGTTAATCGTCCTTTACCCAATATTTTTCCCCCATCCGACAATACATTTAATTTCATTGATTGGCGTAAGTTTCGCAGTCGTGTTCCCATACGCTTTTGAACATGGCCGACACATTCTTTTTTATTAATAGTAACATTAGGTCCATATGGTTGAGATTTAACATCATTGTATGAAGATGTATCTCCATCTCCTATATAAGATGTATACCTTAGTTTATACTTCTCCACAGATCGTCCAAACATTTCAATAGCACCCACAGATTCCATTGACCCTGATAATTTTATATGGTTAATGAGACAAATGTGATTATTTTGCCAGTTATTAAACCAGGTTCATTTTTTCTTTTGTTCCAATATTCACAACCTTTACATTGTTTTGATAAAACAAAATGGTCAACACATTTTTGATTATTTGTTGATATCAAAGTAACAACACCATTTATGGATGTGTGACCTCTTTTTTGCCATGTTCCATCAACAGAAACATGGCAATCAACAATACTTGTATTATCACTGATGACATCCATTGAAACAATATCGTGTGTCTCTTTTGCAGCCTTTGACATGGAGGTACTAGCTGCTTCGACATAAGCGCTGTGAAGTAATTTTGTTATTTTACCATAGTTTTTTTTTGTCATCGGTCTTGGCATATTCATGCAACGATTAAATGATTCTATGGAAGTATATCCTTTTCCTATTTCTCTAAAAGCAACAACAACTTGTGCATTAACTTCTGCACTTCTTTTAATTATTGCTGAAGTTTTAAATGTGTCTATAATTTTATCACAGCTTTCACAAAAAATTTCAAGTTGTAAACAAAATCCCATTTTTTTCCCAATGTTATCATGCAAAGTAATTTTATTTCCACATTCAGGACAAAAAACATACTTACTAAATATTTTTTTTAATATAGAAAAGTTCATAATAAAGTTATAATTGTTCTTGTAATCTTCATTGTTACACTAAATATTTTGAGTAGTTTTCGTTTTCGAAAATAACTTTTTTGCACTTGTACAACTTGCAATTGGCGATGAAGGTAAACTATTTTTTTGTTTATCATTGCATGTGTACTGATTTCCTTTAAACTTGTATTTACGTTTTCTAATCGTACTGCGAGTCATTTTTTTTGTTTGTTTAAAAGTTGCAAACAAATTTGAAGTAAAAGTTGCTTTTAGAAGCTTTCAAATATATTCAATGCTGTGATTCTAATTTGTAATGTTCAAGCTGTGGAGTTTATCCTAAAGTTGTTTTGAGCACTGGTACAAACATTAGGCAAACAAGATTCTTTTAAGACTGAAGTTTCCTCCAAAAAGCTGATTAGAAAGTTAAAAAACCAACAATCAAACCCGTTGCTATGGTGGTAACTAGGGAAGCCTGAAAAACTATGGTCCACTAAAACAAAAATATTTAAAAAACTAAATTGAATTATAAGAAACTGATTTCATATTAATAGTCTCCGTTAAATTTTGAATAAAAATCAAGTAAAAAAAAAAAAATTGAATTTTTTTTGATTTTTAAGGGGATCTGCTACCTTAAACCACTATCTATTACAAGTCTTTGATGTAAAAAACTCTGAAAATGTTGCGAGACCTTCGATAGAGATCGTAAGTCTGGAAACGTATTACTTTTTGCGAAGAGCAAAAAAGTAATACGTTTAAGAGCTTAAAAGTTAATAACAGACTATTTTTTACACTGGAGTACTAATCATGTGCCCAAAGTAAAAAAGAATAAATCAAGATTGTCATCAAAATTAAGTTTATCTGTTAGTAAATATATTTCAGGTCATATATTTGAAAAATCCGGAAAATTGTTTGGGTAAAATATCCGAAATACGTTTTCCCTTATTTTCCTTTTAACCTTATTTTTAGCTGAGTTGTTTCTAATTTTTTCTTTATTTTATTTATTTTTTTTTTTTTTTTTTTTTGAGTGCTGAATGAAAAAGCTTAAAAAGCAAATATATTACAAAAATTTATACCTAAACTTGAATGTATAGAAAATGTTTTGGATATCCGGAAAAACAAAAAGCTGAAAAAAATATCACGAATTCCGAAAATATCTGGAAAAGGATAATTCTTGAATATATGAACTTTATATGTTCACTGAACTGACTTCGCTATTTGAATTTTAATCTAAAGTACTCCTGGCCCAAAAATGTGAAGTTTATATATAGACTATCAAAAACAACACTAAAATATTTAAGTTACTTGAACAGCAGCCGTATTCTCATCTCTCCGTTAAGCTTAACGGAGCGTTTGCCAAAAATTTCATTGCATCATCTTTAAGTAAAGAAATGACAAAAACATTATTTAAATTTGTTTAAATAAAACTAATACTAAAATAAAACAATTTTATTTAAAAAAACTATATTTTTAAAGAATTTTTTTACTTAATGTAGTTAAAAAGAACTTTTTTGACAAACTTTTCGTTAAATTTAAGGTAGAGATAAGAATACAGCCACAGTTTTACAAAAACTCACATTAATAAAGATGACATTTTATATAATCAAGTAAAACTTCCCTAATTTTTTTTTTTTTTTTTTTTTTTTTTTTTTTTTTTTTTGTACGTATTTAGGTGCTCCCAGAAGTCCTTACGGTCTTATCATAGAGCACCGCGGGTGAGCATTTAACAGGAAGTTCACGCCTCCTTCCGTACCAATGTCGCTTGATGGGCTAGAGCTGGCATCGAACCTCGGACCTCTGGGTTCTGAGCCAGAACTCTAACCACTGCGCCACGGCTGCTTTTTAACAACCTAATAATTTAACCATTAAAGCAATAATTTAATAACCAAACGACTATACAGATTATACAGCGAAATCGACGACTAAAATGTCATACCCCAAAGCTAAGGAAACAATAAGCTAAAACAGAACTAAAACTTAAAACTTTTTTTTTTGAATATGCTGTAGCCTTAATTTTTTAAAGTACAACTATTTATAAATTATATGTTTACTATTTGATCTTAATGCACTTACTCTGTATTTTTTTAATTTAAGCCAGTCAATAAAAACTGCACATAATTTAATACTTTTTTACTGTATTTTATATTTTATTAACACATTAAAAAAAATTATTTTTTTTATGTGTTATATTTATATTTATTTTCAATTAACAATACTATAATTTATTTTATTAACAGATAAAAAATTTATGTATTATGTATTATGTAAAAACTATAATTTATTTTATTAACACATAAAAAAAAGTTTATTCATTATAATAGCAACACTGCCTAATAGGCAACGTAAGAAACGAAAACAACAAAATATTTATACATATTTAACTATTATAAGGATAAATTTAAAAATTTTAAAATACAAAAATTGTAAATAAAATCTTTTAAAATTCAAATTTTTAAAATTCAAAACTAACTAAAAACTAGACCTTTTGTAATGCGATGTTAAAAACAAAGTAAAAAGGATTATTTAAAATAAAAAATAAAGCAAAAATTGTTGAAATCCAGAAGATGGAGTTGAATCTTTATCATGTGGACTTTAGTCAACAATTATTTGGCTACGCTTATTGGCTAAAGAAAAAAATAAAATATTTTTAATTTGCATATCTACAAACACACACACACACATAAATATGTAATTATACAAAATATAATATGAGTTTGAAATAAAATTTATACACTTTATATTCAGAGCCAGATAATTCTAATGTAGCTCTACATATACATGGTATTTTTGCTGTATATACCTAATATATTTGTTTTCCAGTTAGCTTATGCTCCGGGTCGAATTAGATGAAACCATTTTTTAGTTCAACCTGTTGCAACCAAGTCTTAGAGGGAACTTATATTTCTTTACATACTTTGAACACTAACCTTAATATTAATAACTAATTTCTAGGGTTAGAAAAAAAAGTTCATAAAAAACCTAAAATAGAATAGTGTTCCCATATAAGAAAGTTACGATGATCACAAATTGAACCTGAATTTATTGGAAATAATAAACAAGAGCACATTTACATGTTTTCACTAAATCAAATCTTAAATAAATATTATTTCTTTTATAAATACTAGTTATTGTATATATTGATAAAAAATTATAGATTCAAAATTTCAGACCTCTCACTCCTAAAACAGGATAAAATTTTATGATTTTGGGACAATTTTTACAAGTTTTTTATGACTTCTTAGGACAAATTAGTGTGAAATTTATGACATTTTAGGACAACCTAAAATCATAAATAAGTTTCTGGATTTATTTTTTTCAAACTTGGGTTCGAGAATTATCAAACCTTTAATTTTAATTACTAATAGTATACTATTTACTCTTTAATACCCTTGGAAATTGTTTTTGTTTATTAAAAAAAAAACAATAAACCAAGTATAATCTAAACAAAAAATTCTTGGACTTAATAATGAAAACTGTTACATGTAAATTGTCTGAAAACAAAAACTTATATCTAAAATACTCAATTACTAAAGTAATAAAGTTAAATTTACTTTTTTTATGTGTTAGATTTGTAAAGGAGTAACAGTAACAAAGCATAAAATGTTAATAAATTTTTTATTTTATAAATTTAATATCATTCTATTGCCTCAATTACACCCAAATCAAGCGAAGCACCATGTAACTGAATGTGTTTGTTAATTGAAAATCCATTCTCTGGGGCACTATTTCCATGCGAAATTGAAAAAACAACTTTGAAAACAAATGTAATATTAGGAAACTTAGGTAAATCACTATCATTCAAAATTTTAGTCTCAAATAAATTGATTAATGTTACAATATCAAAACTACATAAAAATTTTGTAGACCGGCGAGCTAAAAGGCTTTTTTCCAGTACAAAGTTTGATTTTAACAGCAATTCCATTTGGTAAATGCGCCATTGATTTCATACACTATAACAAACCTCTTTCTTTGATGAACAGGTTGGAAAAACTTTACATAAGACTACTTCCAATGATTTACATATTTCTATAATGAGATTTAAGACAACCCCTAAAGACTTCCTTATTTAGAAGGATCAAAAAAGATTGCATTTTTTTAAATAACTGATTCCAAGGTTTTTTAATCATCAGCAACTCATTAATAGATCTAATTGGAATTGCTACCATTATTATTAACATATAGAAGCTTAGTTTTGATAAACTTGGACATTAGCGCAACAAGAGATTTGACATTTCAGAGTAAATCAGGTGAATTCTTAGTTTAATTGATTGAAATGTTTTTAAAAATATTTCAAAGTCATTTGCTATGAAAGCAATATAAGAAATATAAAGCATTGATATTTTATTTTTCAAAAAATTTGTAATCCTCTTATTTCTTTCAGTATCTCTAACAGTTGATTTAAAAGATGTAGTTAGGTAGTTAGTCCAATCTTCTTACATCAGAATGTTTAAAGAAAAAGTTAAAATTAGTTGCAAATGAGTCAATTTTAGGTACATTAACATTAACTTTTGCTCTAAATGATTTATGAAGGGGGATGTTCCTAATGATATGTTTGTATTTAAACTTTTCATTTTCTCTGACGACTTTAAAAGCCTCTCAAATTTAATATTTACATTAGGACCATCCATATCAATATGGATCATAAACTTTATGTTAAGTTTGTTAACTTTCTCTACTAACTCTAGGGCATGTTATAACTTTTTAGCCGTACAACGGTCTACCATGACAGTTCCATAGTATGCAACTTTAATGCACTTGTGCTCTTTAAACCAATATTGTACATAACCATCATACTGTTTATTAACTTGTTAAATTGTAGATTCATCAAATTTCAATGTAAAAACAGTATCGTTAAAGTCCTCCATTAACAACGTTTTTAAATATGGAAAGATGCTATTATGAGCGATGTATTTAGACTTTGTTTTCACTTGTCTGTATCCTTTTTGGCAGTTTTTAAATCTGGGAACATTGCTTCAAACATTTTACTATCTCCATTGGTTGAGGCAAAAGAATACTTGACGCACTTCAAAATATGAATGATTTCAATTTTTAAAATTTCTTTCTCAACAGTGTAACTAATCTTCGAAGCTTTTAATTCAAAAATTATATCTTTTTTTAGTATTTATCTTATTTTGTCCTCATGATTAAACTTAAATATCAGTTAAACTCAGACTCCCACAGTTTATTATATTTCGTTTTTCTCTTAGATATCTTATATATAAATAAACAGTTGAAGTATAATTCAACAAAATAAACTAAGAACTTTTTACAACTTTTTTTATTTTATAGACTGATCTAAAAACAACAATAAAACTGACAATTAATAATAATTGTATATTCAATAGATATAGAGGATAGATAATTACAGATAACATTCTAATAAACACAATTCTAAGTACACACATAAATAGCATTACTATAAATCTATTATATGTTATTTTGTTTTAAAAAATCTTTTTAAATTTCCGGATAAAAAAAGTAAACTTTTGAAAATTTGGAACATTTTGAAGCAGACCTGAAATTTTGAAGCTGAAAAAGGATAGTTTGTAGTATTTACTTAAAGAATTTATCAGTTTAGTTTTAACTGATCATCTAAAAGATAGTTAATTTTATTAATAACTTATAACTTTTTATTAAAAGAAAACAATATGTGTACAAAAACACCAGTTACATCAGTGGAAGTGGTATTACAAATATCAATTTTCTTAAATGATGTTTGTAAGTCTAATGCAATTTCTTGAATTTAAGTGTTGCTTTGACACCACATAGATTGATTGTAATAACAGTAAATCTAGATTTTAAAAAACTTTTTAAAAATTATTGTGGCTACACCAAACAAACATTCTATCGTGAAGGAAGCTAAATGGAGTCTTTAACTACTACTAAGATATTTTCCACCTACTAGATGTATAGTGGTTTTGAATTATAATAAAACTATATAAGGTTTTTTAATTATTGCAAAGAAACAATTTGAAAAAATCCATTTATACTTTACAGCATTTATCCACATATACTAACTGGTTCTATTCTGTTAACCGTTAACAGATTTATTTCGATGACTGTATTATTGTATATAAAGTGTGTTAAAGTATGAATGACCATTTCTAATATAGTCGTTAACTTAACGACCATATTAGAAATGGTCATTCATACTTTAACACATTTTATATACAATAATGCAGTCATCGATATAAATTACCTATCATTGTGCCCCTGAAAATTATTTTTTAGTCAACTAATAAAAGAAATATTTAAACTTCTACCTGATTATTTATACTGAAAATAGACAGTACATAATGGTTCATTTCCTTGCTCACAGTAGTTTAGGTTTTGTCGTCCTCAGAAACCTCATAGTATACTATTAACCTTAAGAATAGCTTTGAAACCTCATACTAGTATGACATTTCAAGGATTTAAGTATACTATTAACCTTAAAAATATAGTTTACTATTAACCTTAAATATAACCTTGAAACCTCATATTAGTATGACTTTTCAAGACAATTTATAAGGTTTAGCTTAAAAGAAAATTAATTTTAATGGAGGCGCTAAAATAAAGAAAAAATTAAGTAGAAAGAAACATAATAAAAAACTAAAAAGAAAACAAATGTAAGGGTGACGTAAGACTACAAATACAAGAATGTTAATAAGAATTTTTATTGCAATACAAACTTTTACACTCATGTTTTATTATTAAACTTAAATCAACATCTATAACATATATATATATATATATATATATATATATATATATATATATATATATATATATATATATATATATATATATATATATATATATATATATATATATATATATATATATATATATATATATATATATATATATATATATATATATATATATATATATATATATATATATATATATATATATATTTATCTAGAATATATCTTATCCAATACTTGTTCAAAATTTGGTTAGAATCATCAATATTCATTTTAATATTAGTAGTTAAAAAAAGTGTTTCGAATTCCAAACCGCGGTTTGCAATCTGCGAAGACGAAACGATATCCGCACGCGCGTCAAGTTTATAAAAATCTTTCTAGGTCTGCGTTTTTTTAAAACTGCGAAACCTACTTTTGGTGGATCCTTTTTAAGGCTGTCCATTATATGAAACTGTTCAAACCTAAAACATCAGGGCCGACGACACGGGTTTCGAAGTGGGGGGAGCACAATCGTCGTAAAAAAAGTCTTCTATAATAGGGTTGTTAACCGGAGGATTTCGTGCAATTCCGGAAAAACAACATTCTTTTATAAGGAGATTGAGAACGAGGAATTACATTTTTTCGTACCGAATATTAAAATCATAGATGTTCATTTCGTAAATGCTACTTCCGAAATTTAGCATTTAGCAAGTTGACATACGAAATAAGACTATTTTGAAACATACGAAAGTAGCGGTTTCGGAAGTCGCACTAGCGAAACAAGCATTTTCTCCAAATGATGTTTTGAAGTCTATAAAGAAAATTTGTTTGCCAGACTGATTTTAATTGTAAAAATTAACATCTTTAAATCCAAAAATGTTTATAATGTATTTTTATTTTAATAACATATTAAATTTTTATGATTTTATTTTTAGAAATTTCTTTCGAAACGAAAGTATTTTGCATCAAAACATACGAAAGATTTCTTTACCGAAAAAAACTTAAGAAACGTGCCATAATAAATATATATAATGATGTTTTTTGAACTCATTACGTATAGTAACAGTAAGAATGATGGGGACGAATATACATGTTGTTTTTTTTTTAAAGTAGTTTAGTATTTAAGTTGTTTTTTTATTTATTTTGATTTATACTTTATTTTGTTTATCATATAGACTGTGAAGAATATTAGAATATTGTATTCTTTTTGTTATATAGATTGTAAAGGACTTCATGATAAGATCCCGTGATCTTCTAGAAGTCCTGCCGGTAATATATTCAATGTAAGTTTACCTTGTACATATTCTAGCAAATAAAAAAAACAATAATAATAATCATAAAAAAAGCACATGAAATATTTGAAACAGGTTTCAATATACTTAAGAAAAAAGTAAAAAGAGGCTCAAAAATATGCTTAAGCTTAAGTATATTTCTAATAAAATAGACCTATTTCAATAATTTCTATAAGTGTGCGCGTTACTAAAGGTTAATGGGTATAAGAAAAATAAAAAGTTGACTTACACTCTGTATTTTTGTTTTGGTTTTAAAGTAGCTGAATTAATGTTGTTATAAACTTCGGTTTTAGTTGTTTTTGTTGGTTTAGAAGTATATATATTTAAAAATTTTAATTAAATAAAAATAAAATTTTTTAAATGGTTTATTGAGGCTTGGGAATATGCTTACATATGCTTTTTTTTTCAAATCTAAGCCTATAAGCGTAATGCTTTAAAAAAAAAAAAACGAGGATATTCAGTAGAATTCCGTTATCTCGGTCCCTGGATAAGCAGGACTTTGGGGTTATCCATTGGTTTGACAAGAATTGACAATGGAGAGGGGGTGTTGAGACTAAAATGATGTCCATTTAAAAAAAAAATTTCATGTTTATTAGCCAAATTCACGTCAGAAACCTGGGTCTATTTGTAGGGAAAAAAATAAAAATGGTAGCTTTGTTTGAACCTTTTGTATCTTAAACCTGTTCTGTTTGTGTTTTTTATTCAGAAAAAAGTTTAAATTATTAGCTTTAGCTATCCTAGATTTTAAAATGAAAAGACATTCTAAAAACGCAAATGGGAAACCAATAGGATTTCATCGCCTTCCACGTGTAGAAGCTATTCAGAGCGAATACAAAAAACTTTTTGAAACAGTTGAAATGTATTAAGATCATGATCACATTTGGTCACAACACGCCTTTCAACTAAAGTCACTATTTTTATTGAAAAAGATTTGAAATTTATATAAGCAAAACTATCTATATACAAAAATAGACTTCAAATGGTTTTGTTGTTATTTATAACGCTACCGCTTTTTTTTTTCCCCTACAAACCGCGTTATATGAATTTGGCTAAATCGAGCAGATTTTAAAAGGTATTTACATCTACAATGTGGAGAAATAGCGTATTTGCTTTGTTGGAAATTCGATGAAAGTTTCCTAGAGACATGATATAAATTAAAAATTTACCAACGTTTTACTATTGTTTTACCATTTGACTGAAAATCTAATTGTTTACAAATATCAACAATTTGTATATAAATTTAACAACCATTATTCGATCTCAGCGGATTTTAAAATGTGCTTTAAAGCAAACACATAAAGTCATTTGTCATTATTATCGAAGAACACTTCAACAACTCACGGGAAGACAATGAGTGATTGAATTTATATTATAGATATAGAATAAAATTTTTAATAGTTTGTTTACTATTTAATGAGGTATCAAATGTTTTATAATATGATATGCTGAGATATACATGAAAAAAAAATTTAACCAGAAAAAATCAATGGTGATTTTGTACCCCCACCTTCCTAAAGTAACATCAAAAATTCGTACACGAATTTTTGATGTTACTTTAGGAAGGTGGGGGGGTACAAAATCTGACATCATATATAAAGAGGGTTTTGCAAAAAATGTATATATATATATATATATATATATATATATATATATATATATATATATATATATATATATATATATATATATATATATGTCTTTTTTAGTAACTTTACATTCCGGAATGCTCCTTCCGTAAGGAACTATTTTGTAAGTATTCTTACGAAATGATTTGTTTCGCAAATTTTCTTTCGCAATGCATTATTACGGAATTTTATTTTCTATTATTTTCGTATAGTGCGTTACGGAATGTGCTTTTTCGCATGTGCAACTTCCCCAATAACAATTCTATTACAGTCAATGATATATTAAAAATAACGGGATCGCCTAAAACGCCGAAAAGCCGAAATGCCGAAAAAAATGGCGTAATAATAGAATTCGGTAACCGTCAAAAAAGACAACGAAAAGTTAAATATCCCCCGGATTTTTTATTGCGCATTTGTAAATGCAAAGTTTAAAAGGACAAAAGCCAAATTTGGCTTTTGGTTCTGTCTTTTTAAACAAAATTTACTGCTGCATTTTATTTTTTAATTTTACATGTTTTGAATTTTTTTAAATTTAAAACAATAATTTAAACATTAATAACGCGGGGGTTGACTACCGGTAATTCATTGTTCTCATTCCGTTTTTTATTCTGTTACTCTAAGATGGTTTTTCGGCATTTCGGCTTTTCGGCGTTTTAGAATTCGGCGTTTTAGGCAATCCCAAAAATAGCTAGATGTCTAACTTCCGCGTATTTTTTGAAGCAAAAATCAGCCATTATGGGGGGCAAAAATAAATAGTAAATCACGGTTGTTTGGATCAAATAATATTTAATATTCAAAAATTAGAAATCATGGTTAATTCTTGTGCAGCAGCAGGTTGTACAAATAGAGCAATGAAAAACAACAACAGAGTACTTCATAAATTTCCAATTAGTAATAGCGAACTCTGTAAAAAGTGGATTGTTGCTATAAAACGTGAAACATTCCTACTGAGCACAGCTGCATTTGTAGTGATCACTTTTTACCTTCAGATTACAATATACCTGATTTTAATAACAAACCGCAATTAAAACCTTTTTCTATGCGATCTATTACTATTGATTCAAAACCAAAAGTCAAAAGAAAGTTTAGTCCTATATCGCCACAAACAAATAAAAAGAGACTCATTTAAAAAGTTTCAGAAACAGGCAGTCACCATTACATCGATTTCTATACGGATATAAGTGATAACAGTAATGTTGCTGCTAATATTAACACAACTTATATTTTCACAAAAAATATTGGTAATACTTTTTGTGAAAACTTTAGTGGATTGACTTTTGATATTATAAAAAATCAGTTTAAAAACAATACCTCACTTCCTAAAGGGCATAGGTATACTGATGAAATTAAAAAATTTGCAATAACTCAGCATTTTTACTCACCTAAAACATAAAATTTTCTACGGCCTATACTCCATTTACCTGCTTCAAGCTCTTTAGCCAACTGGACTTCTTTTGTAGATTGTAAAACTGGTTTTTTTTTGAAGATGTTTTAAGTTATATTAATATAAAAGCAGTGGCTGATATTAATTATAAAGATTGTGCATTAATTATAGATGCAATGGTAATCAAAACATCAGTTCTAAGCGATAAAAAGGCAGGTCGATTCATAGGCTTTACAGATTATGGATAAGATATCGTCGCAATTAAACCAGATACACCAGCTACAGAAGCATTGGTATTTACGCTGTATTTACGAGGTCATTGGAAAACACCTATTGGCCTTATGCTGTGTAGTAAAATAACAACTGAAAACCTTTCATGTCTTATTAAAAAAGCATTAACAATTTCTTCTGATAAAAAAATTAATGTAGTAAAATTAAATTTGATGGTGTAAGTGTTAACTTTAATTCTGTTGCATCACTAGGATGTATATTTCGGAAAAGACTAGAAAAAATTAATGGACAGTTTACTTTTGAAGGCTATAACCACTAATTGTATGTAATCCCTGACTCAAGTCATTTGCTAAAATTAACTAGAAATGTGTTATGTGATTTAGAGCGACTTAAGGATTGTAATTTTTAAATAGCTCTGGATTTATTGTAAGAAAATTATTATAAGATAACATTTTCTGTGTGTGCAAACTCACACAAAACAATTTTGTGGAATATTCTTATAGAGCATCAGTTCTTTCATTGATTAACATAAAAAATAGGAATGTGCTTATTGCTCCAAAAAATGGTGTTATACAAACTATAATAGTATACGAGAGCGTTTTCAAAATTTATGTCCGCAATGACGATTTCAAAAAACCAAAAATGAATGTGGAGCGAAATCTTAAACTGAAAATGATTTATGCAGTTAATAAAATTATTATTGAAAAACATTTTTTTTAAAGACCTAAATGAACACGATGCTGACTATGAAGCTGTTACCAAAGACATACATTGCACACAACTAATAAAAATGTTAGCAAATGACTTTTTTACAATCAGACTGCAAAGATATGGCCAATTATATACAGAAAAATTGGTCTATATATATATATAATGATTGGTCTACGTCAACAATCAAATAAATTAATTTTATTCAAAGGTTTATAGCATAAATATATATATATATATATATATATATATATATATATATATATATATATATATATATATATATATATATATATATATATATATATATATATATATATATATATATATGTATATATATATGTGTATATATATATATATATATATATATATATATATATATATATATATATATATATATATATATATATATATATATATATATGAAATATATATTAATATAATTTAATTTTCATATATATATATATATATATATATATATGTTAATTATATTATATTAATATATATTTCATATATATATATATATATATATATATATATATATATATATATATATATATATATATATATATATATATATATATATATATATATATATATATATATATGTATATATATATGTATATATATATATATATATATATATATATATATATATATATATATATATATATATATATATATATATATGAAATATATATTAATATAATATAATTAACATATATATATATATATGAAAATTAAATTAAGTTTTTACTTAATATATATATAATTAACATATATATATATATATATATATATATATATATATATATATATATATATATATATATATATATATATATATATGAAATATATATTAATATAATATAATTAACATATATATATATATATATATGAAAATTAAATTAAGTTTTAAAAAATTTACTGTTACTTTTCTTGATTTGTTGTTTATATTGAAAAACTTGCTTTTCAAAAAAAAGATATTCTTTATATACCTGAATACCTATGGAGCTTTTTTTGTGTTGAAAACCTTACTAGATTATAACATAACATTGAATTAAATCTATTTAATTGACGGTAAATCAATTATAGAAAAAAGTAATAATGATTTTTATGATAACAAGAAGTATTTAACCATAAATAAAATTCTAACATTTCTAGAAGGAACCTCTAAGTTGTGTCACACAGAACTTAGTTAATAGTCAAGACAGTTTTATAAAATGTTTCATTACAAGTTTTAACTCTGTTTACCTTGCAGTTATGTTATAAAACCTCCTAGCATTGATGCAGAGGGTAATTAATGACTGACAGGTGCATAAAATGTTAATAGATTAAAGATTAAAATCCAACTAAAATCCAACTAAGATTTTAGCTGAATGTTAAATTTTAAAATAAAAAAAAATGAAATAAGTATGATTTTGAAATGTTTAAAAAAACAATGCATGTTTACATTATTATTAAATTTTAAATCAAAATCAAAATAACATCAAATTTTTCAGATATCTGTGTATTGATTTTTTATTGATTACATTTTTAAACAATTTTAAGCTTGATATTTGTTTTGTTTTGATTAATAGCGTAAAGATTTTGCCCCCCATAATGGCCGATTTTTGCTTCACTTTTTCTTATACCGATTTACGGCAGTTAGACATCTAATTATTCTTAATATATCATTGATTACAGTAGATAAAGATGCAAAATTTTCGCAAGTTTAGTTTTTCGGCGAACAACCCCAGAACTTTCTTAAGGGAAAAAAAAAAAAAATAACCTTTAGAAAAAAAAAGGGGGGGGGAGGCACGTGCCTTCCTGGGCTCTCCAATGATGTTGTTCGGGCTTGAACATCAAAGAATTAAAAATAGTTCATATTTTGATTATTTATATTTTTACTTTCTTTATTGATTTTTATTGTTTCTTCATTTCGGATATTTTTCTCAAAAAAATTAGTCAGAATACTTTGTACACTGCCTCAGCTAGTATAGCAGCTTGTTGTCTAGGTTGCATAATTTTTGTTTATAAATCTTAAGTTATATATTTAACTATATTTATGTGTTATTTATTATGTGTTTAAATGTGTTAAGAGTTTATAATTGTAAGTGTGTAAATACTTTTTATTTATGAAGTGTTTCGATGCTTGTAATGTGTTAAATGTTATGTGTTTATAGATTGTAAGTGACTATTAAGTTGTTTGCATGGTTTCAAATTATTGTGGCTTGGCTTAGTTAACAGCAAGAGTGTTGACCTTGCTAGCCAAATGGTGTATTCTGCTATAATGTTACTTCGCTTTGTTGAGAGCAAGATTGTTGTCCGTACCAGTTAAGTGGTGTACTGTCATGATGACTGTAATAGAATATCACCGCACCTTAGAATATCACCGCACCAGTAGAAATAATGAAAACGAGGATGCGTTTTGAAGTAATAGAACTTAGTAGAGTACTGAGTACGTCCGAATAATACAAGAACGTTGAAAAAATGTTGTTTTTTAACAAACAATATCTAGTAAGTTGGTTTTTTAACAAAATACATGGGTGATGTGATATTCTAAACATATAATAGTGTATTTCTAAGTTTTTTGAAGGTGATGTGATATTCTGAAATTCTAAGCACTATCTACGATATTAATTTTTAACAAAGTATATGGGTGATGTGATATTCTAAACATATATAAGTGTATTTCTAAATTTTATAAAAGTGATGTGATATTCTAACATTTTAAGCACTATCTAATATGTTGGTTTTTAACAAATTACATGGGTGATGTAATATTCTAAACATAAAATAGTGTATTTTTTTAATTTTATTAAGGCGATGTGATATTCTAACATTTTAAGCACTATCTAGTATGTTGTTTTTTTCACAAAAACATGGGTGATGTGATGTTCTAAACATGTAATAGTGTATTTTTAAATTTTATAAAGGTGATGTAATATTCTAACAATCTAAGCACTATCTAGTATGTTGTTTTTTAACAAAATATATGGGTGATGTAATATTCTAAACATGTAATAGTGTATTTTCTTGTTTTATTAAGGTGATGTGATATTCTAACATTCTAAGCACTATCCAGTATGTTGTTTTTTAACAAAGTATATGGGTGATATGATATTCTAAACTTTAAATAGTGTATATTTTAATTTTATTAAGGTGATGTGATATTCTAACATTCTAAGCACGATCTAATTTGTTATTTTTTAACAAAATACATGGGTGATGTAATATTCTAAACATGTAATAGTGTAATTTCTAGTTTTATTAAGGTGATGTGATATTCTAACATTCTAAGCACTATCCAGTATGTTGTTTTTTAACAAATTACATGGGTGATGTAATATTCTAAACTTCAAATAGTGTATATTTTAATTTTATTAAGGTGATGTGATATTCTAACATTCTAAGCACAATCTAGTTTGTTATTTTTTAACAAATTACATGGGTGATGTAATACTCTAAACATGTAATAGTGTATTTTCTTGTTTTATTAAGGTGATGTGATATTCTAACATTCTAAGCACTATCCAGTATGTTGTTTTTTAACAAATTACATGGGTGATGTAATATTCTAAACTTCAAATAGTGTATATTTCCAATTTTTGTTAAAGCGATGTGATATTCTAACATTCTAAGCTCTATATAGTTTGTTGTTTTTAAACAAAATACATGGGCGATGTTATATTTTTAACATATGATAGTATATTTCTAAATTTTATTAAGGGAATGTGATATTTTAAAATTCTAAGAACTATCTAGTATGTTTTTTTAACAAAGTACACGGGTGATGTGATATTCTAAACATATAATACCGGTAGCATACCATATATTTCTTAGTTTCTTTAAGGCAATGTGATGTTCTAAGGTTCTAAGCATCAAATACAAATAATTTTTATAACATTAATGAACAATATACATGGGGGATGTGACATTCAAAATATTTGTTTTTTATAGTGTGTAATATATTTCCTAATTATAATAAGGAAATGTCATATTCTAAGTTTTTAAACTAAAAGTACAACTAATTAGTATGATATTTATAAACAAAGTACACGGGGGATGTGATATTGTAAACATACAGTGATAGTTAGTGATATATTTCTTAATTAATTTGCTGGATGTGATATTTTAAGGTTCATAGCAGAAAATACAACTAATTTTTATGACATATATAAACAATATACATGGGGGGGGGGGGAAGATATTTTAAGTAATATAAAACTGTTAGTTGACAATAGATTTCTTATTTACATCTAAGATTCAAAGCAGAAAATAAGACTAACTATGAAATTTTTTAACAATATACATTGGAATTGTGATATTTTATATATATAACATATATAATACTGGTAGTACATAGGGGTATGACATTCTAAACATATTGATAGTTTGTGGTATTATTCTTAGTTACACTAAGGGAGTGTAATATTCTAAGCAGCAAATTTGACTAACTATGACATTTATAAACAATATACATAGGGGATGTGTGTCTAAACATAATACTATAATATGCGTTATATTTCTTAATTTTATTACGAGAGGAGATTTATTAGGATAGTATTCTAAGATGCTACTCTAAGAGATTTATTATAATAATATTCTTTTTTTAGGTTTCTTCTTGTTGTCCCTGGCCACTAGCATTATGTTTTGTTGCATGTTATCAGACTTGTATGGTCACTACTTTTGAAGCCTTTCTGACTGAACAATACCCAGCTGTTTGTCATCAATGCCATCTATATCTTGTGATGTAACACTGACTGCTATCACTTTAAAAAAAAAACAGTTAGTTAAAGTCTTCTTCAATCTGTTTCACTTGTAAGATATTTATTTATATTATTATATATATTTTCCATTAAATTAAATACAGAATATCTTACCTTTAAGATTTATATATATTATTGTATATATTTTCCATTAAAATAAATACAGAATATCTTACCTTTAAGAGTATTTATAATTTTTTGCCTGATGTTGTCTTTAAGTATCCCAATCTTCAATTGTAGATTGCAGCTACTAATGAAGTTTGTAGGCGAATACCTATACTATATCAAGCAGAAACCAAAGCAGTACAACCAGCACATATTTTTTCAGCACTTATGTTTATCATTATCTTATCCATCCTCCTAAACCAAATATGTTTATTCTTATCCAAATATTCTCCACCCTCCTAAACCAAATATGTTTGTTCTCTACTGATTTCTAGAATGATTGCTTCTGTAATATACATGTTTCTTTACTATTATACATGTTTCTTTAATTTCTGGTCAAGGTAGAACTTATTATTCTCCACTTTGACATTCTGTTCAAAAACGAAAGTGTTCTCCATAAGTTTCTTTAATTTTTACTAAACTGTTTAATGAGTGCTTGACTGAATCTAAATCTTGACACCTGTCCCCTCTAACTGCTATCCAGTCAGTCTTCTCTATATTATAAGCAAAGTCTTTGAGAATTGATCAACAAATTTCTAACATTCCAACTTGAGTCTAACATTTTACTCCCTGACAATCAATATGGCTTTTGAACTTCTTGTTTTAAGGCCGACTTGCTAACTGTAATGGCATGCTGGTCTTCTCCATAAGCTTGCTTCATGTGACGTATCTGAGAAAGTTTTTGAGGTTATCAAATCATTTCTTTCTAATTGTTTTATTTATGTCATCCTCGAAGGCTAACACTCTTCTTCGTTTCTAGTACCTTCTGGAGTACCTAAAATGGGTATACTTGGTCCTGTGTTATTTTTTATCTACATTAATGATCTTCCTGACAATCTTACATCTAAAGTGTTTTTCTAAAGAAAACTTTGATACACTCAAAAAGTCACTTTTCAAGTTTAATTATTTCCTTTCGAAATTGAATATACAATCAATGCCAAATTAGAGTCACAAAGTAAATTTAATTTTCTTAAAGCAATACTTTAAATAAAAAAAATTTAGAAAAAAACTTGTGATTGTTGTGTTGTTTCTTCTTCCTATAAATTAACCTTATTATTTAGCAACTAAATTTTCTTTTTAATTTATAATGTATTTTAAAAGAAAAATTTGAAAGAAAAAATGTTGTATTTTATAATATTAAAAAAAAAAGAACAGGCTAAAACTTTTCTATATTATCTAACTTGTTTTTTTATTATTATTTTGCTTGCATCGCTTGTTATAAATTAGGAAGTATTAATCAAGGAAGAAGAGTATATTATACTTTTTGTAACATCAAAAGTATACTTTTTGAAATATTAAGTGAAATTGAGCTTCATATATATAAAGACTGTTCTCCTCTCATTTCGGTTTTATAAACTTATTGCTCAGGATAACTAATTAGACGCTGATATAAAAGGAATTAATGAGAATAAAATCAGCATGCAAAAACTTTTTGTTTTATCTTTTTTTTATTATTGTAAATGCTTACTCGACAGTTTCATCAGGCTTTTTTTAAATCATTTTCGTAAATCGACTTTTAGCTTGTTTAATCTGCCTAATCAAAGGCGCCAAAAAAATAGGCACCTTTTTTTTTGAGTAACTCAAACTATTAACCTGAGCAACATTCAAAGCAACTGTGCAACATAGTAACTTTTAATCTTGCTAAAAAGCAAAGAAATTATTGGTTTAAGATTAAAAAATAAAAATCGGTAAACAACTATGTATTCAATATATCAAAAGTTTTTTGCTCTTAGTGAGTACATCCTTATTCTAGTTCCGCAACATCTACAAAATTAAATATTGTGCAGTTAAAGGGATTATTATTTAGTGAATGCGTAGCACCAAAACAATTTCATTAAAGATTATTAAAGTGTATAAGGATTCTTTGAGCTCAATTAGAATAGTAGAAATATGAAAAGCATAACGTGGTTGTACAAGTTTTTAAGATGATCCACGTCAAGGACGTACAAAAAGTGCATTACAACCAGAAATCGTATCAAAAAAATAACGTATATTTTTGGAAGATTGTCAATAAATTGAGAGAGATTTAGTAGAAGCTCTTGACATCTCCTTAAGTAGTGTAAACAAAATTTTGAATAAAGTTTTGGGTTTCAATAAGTTGTGTGCACAATGTACGTTACATTTGCTAACAATGAAACAAAAACAAATTCGGTTGCAAATTTCTTAGCAACATTTAGCGATTTAGAAAGAATAAAAATAATTTTGTGCGTCGTTTCATAACTGTGGCTAAAACTTGGGTCTACAATCATTAACCCGTTGTGACCTTTTGGACCAGTTTTGGACAATAGTGAGAAATGACCAGATTTAGAAAAGAAAAAAATAACTTTTCATCAAGAAAACGCACCTTACGCAGGTCAAAAAACCATCGCGAAAATCAGTGAATTAAAGTATAAATTGTTGCAACATCTATCATATATACCAGTTTTTGTTCGGCAAATAGGGTAGACGTTGATTTAGTGTGAGAATAGCCATAAGTTGACTAACTTATGGCTATTCTCACATTAAATTCATCACACAAAAATTATTCACACAAAAAAGTTCATGTGTTGAAAACGATTTTCATTAAAACAAAGAATTAAAGCAGCCGTGGAAACCTATTTCGAAGGTCTTCTAGATTCTTACTACAAGGATAGAGTACATAAATAAGAAAATCATTGAAAAAAGTGTATTGAAGTTTAGAGCGATTATATAGAATAACAAACTGTATTTAAAACACTTAAATTTATTTTTTTTTAAAACGATAAAACTTATTCAGCAACCTAGTAGAAAAATATAGCTACTCAGAGCAATAGCATATATAAAAACAATCTTGTGAATATTGTCCTACATTAAGTGCTGCAGGTATTCATATTTAATGAACCAATGTTTTATTTTAATTTTATGTAAATATAGTAATTCAGAGCAGTGCCGCCCCATTGAGTTTTTTCCATAGGAAAAGATGGGGAGAGGTGTCGTATGTATTTTTTTTGCCAAAAAGAAACCTAAAAGAAAAAAAAAGGTCCTCAATATTTGCAATTTGCCAACTACACTTGCTCAATGTGCCAACTCTAATGCTTATATGACAGGTTTAAGAGGGCATGATACCCCTATACCCCCCTTCGAGACAGCCCTGAATGAAAGCAATGGCATATATAAAAATATTCTTGTAGAAATTGGCCTACTTTAAGTGCTGCAGGTATTCATATTTAATGAACCAATACTTCATTTTAACCAATATTTTCTTTGCTTTTTAGCAAGATTAAAAGTTACTATGTTGCACAGTTGCTTTGAATGTTGCTCAGGTTAATAGTTTGAGTTACTCAAAAAAAAAGGTGCCTATTTTTTTGGCGCCTTTGATTAGGCAGATTAAACAAGCTAAAAGTCGATTTACGAAAATGATTTAAAAAAAGCCTAATGAAACTGTCGAGTAAGCATTTACAATAATAAAAAAAAGATAAAACAAAAAGTTTTTGCATGCTGATTTTATTCTCATTAATTCCTTTTATATCAGCGTCTAATTAGTTATCCTGAGCAATAAGTTTATAAAACCGAAATGAGAGGAGAACAGTCTTTATATATATGAAGCTCAATTTCACTTAATATTTCAAAAAGTATACTTTTGATGTTACAAAAAGTATTATATACTCTTCTTCCTTGATTAATACTTCCTAATTTATAACAAGCGATGCAAGCAAAATAATAATAAAAAAACAAGTTAGATAATATAGAAAAGTTTTAGCCTGTTCTTTTTTTTTTAATATTATAAAATACAACATTTTTTCTTTCAAATTTTTCTTTTAAAATACATTATAAATTAAAAAGAAAATTTAGTTGCTAAATAATAAGGTTAATTTATAGGAAGAAGAAACAACACAACAATCACAAGTTTTTTTCTAAATTTTTTTTATTTAAAGTATTGCTTTAAGAAAATTAAATTTACTTTGTGA
Source organism: Hydra vulgaris (assembly GCF_022113875.1). Taxonomy (NCBI): domain Eukaryota; kingdom Metazoa; phylum Cnidaria; class Hydrozoa; order Anthoathecata; family Hydridae; genus Hydra; species Hydra vulgaris. The sequence continues at coordinate 48,158,257 of NC_061161.1, read as the reverse complement.
CTCTAATTTGGCATTGATTGTATATTCAATTTCGAAAAGAAATAATTAAACTTGAAAAGTGACTTTTTGAGTGTATCAAAGTTTTCTTTAGAAAAACACTTTAGATGTAAGATTGTCAGGAAGATCATTAATGTAGATAAAAAATAACACAGGACCAAGTATACCCATTTTAGGTACTCCAGAAGGTACTAGAAACGAAGAAGAGTGTTAGCCTTCAAGGATGACATAAATAAAACAATTAGAAAGAAATGATTTGATAACCTCAAAAACTTTCTCAGATACGTCACATGAAGCAAGCTTATGGAGAAGACCAGCATGCCATTACAGTTAGCAAGTCGGCCTTAAAACAAGAAGTTCAAAAGCCATATTGATTGTCAGGGAGTAAAATGTTAGACTCAAGTTGGAATGTTAGAAATTTGTTGATCAATTCTCAAAGACTTTGCTTATAATATAGAGAAGACTGACTGGATAGCAGTTAGAGGGGACAGGTGTCAAGATTTAGATTCAGTCAAGCACTCATTAAACAGTTTAGTAAAAATTAAAGAAACTTATGGAGAACACTTTCGTTTTTGAACAGAATGTCAAAGTGGAGAATAATAAGTTCTACCTTGACCAGAAATTAAAGAAACATGTATAATAGTAAAGAAACATGTATATTACAGAAGCAATCATTCTAGAAATCAGTAGAGAACAAACATATTTGGTTTAGGAGGATGGAGAATATTTGGATAAGAATAAACATATTTGGTTTAGGAGGATGGATAAGATAATGATAAACATAAGTGCTGAAAAAATATGTGCTGGTTGTACTGCTTTGGTTTCTGCTTGATATAGTATAGGTATTCGCCTACAAACTTCATTAGTAGCTGCAATCTACAATTGAAGATTGGGATACTTAAAGACAACATCAGGCAAAAAATTATAAATACTCTTAAAGGTAAGATATTCTGTATTTATTTTAATGGAAAATATATACAATAATATATATAAATCTTAAAGGTAAGATATTCTGTATTTAATTTAATGGAAAATATATATAATAATATAAATAAATATCTTACAAGTGAAACAGATTGAAGAAGACTTTAACTAACTGTTTTTTTTTTAAAGTGATAGCAGTCAGTGTTACATCACATGATATAGATGGCATTGATGACAAACAGCTGGGTATTGTTCAGTCAGAAAGGCTTCAAAAGTAGTGACCATACAAGTCTGATAACATGCAACAAAACATAATGCTAGTGGCCAGGGACAACAAGAAGAAACCTAAAAAAAGAATATTATTATAATAAATCTCTTAGAGTAGCATCTTAGAATACTATCCTAATAAATCTCCTCTCGTAATAAAATTAAGAAATATAACGCATATTATAGTATTATGTTTAGACACACATCCCCTATGTATATTGTTTATAAATGTCATAGTTAGTCAAATTTGCTGCTTAGAATATTACACTCCCTTAGTGTAACTAAGAATAATACCACAAACTATCAATATGTTTAGAATGTCATACCCCTATGTACTACCAGTATTATATATGTTATATATATAAAATATCACAATTCCAATGTATATTGTTAAAAAATTTCATAGTTAGTCTTATTTGCTGCTTTGAATCTTAGATGTAAATAAGAAATCTATTGTCAACTAACAGTTTTATATTACTTAAAATATCACCCCCCCTCCTATGTAGGGCATGGGTAGGTCATGTAGGGCAATGACAAAAACCTAAACTTATAATCAAGCAATATTATTTATTCTGCTACCAGTCCTCTTCCAATGTATTTTGAATAAACTGGGTAAATTTTGAAGAAAAAGAATCTATCTGGAATCTATCTGGAGATATCCTTTTTTAACTTTATCAGATTTGCTATAAATCTAATATGGAGATAATCAAAAAATGGTAATAAAATTAAAAATAAAATGTTCCAAATTCATAAAAATGAATTGGTTTTACTGCTGCTTATTTATCCAAGAATCATTTTTTAGTTCCTCTCATCTTCTAGCTTTACTTTGCTTTTGTTTGTAGATATATACTTTGCTTTTGATATATAATACACATCGTGTAACTTAGTAGCTTTATTCATAAAACGTCCATTATTTAGGCCTCAAGCTTTTAAAACATTAATTACTTCTTTTAAAACCACTATTGAATGGATTAATAGTATATTTGTCAATGATAATTTCAAAGACCTTTTACCAATATATATATATATATATATATATATATATATATATATATATATATATATATATATATATATATATATATATATATATATGTATATATATATATATATATATATATATCCTTACAATAACTTTCATTAATGTTCTGTATATTACTGCAAAACACTTTTTTAGTAAATCTTGATTAGATAAATCTCTGAAACGTGGTTTTAAAAACTTTGTGAATGGCCAATTAAAGGCCTAATTTTTTTTTGTATTAAAATAAGTTTGTTAGTTTATCAGACTGCCACAAGTAGTACTTGACGTTGGACAAAACTTGGTGGCATATTTATAAATGATGCAAAAGTACGCGAAGATTTATGACATTTTCCAAATTCTCTAAGAGCCACAATAGCATTTAACTTTACAGTAGCAACAGGTTTTTCAAGAGAGGTTATAATTGGTTTAAGGCTTAAAGAAGATATATCAAAGTTTGTGAAGAACATACACACATTACATGACAACTGTAACTCATATAAGAACCCATTTTTGTTTCGTAAATTGTCTTTTAGTAATAACTTTCCACCATTTAATGAACAACATTCACTACATTAACAATCATTAAACATTATCTTTAAAACTTTAAAGTTTATAATTATATTGTAATTATCCTCTGTAATTTATCCTTTAAGTTTGTTTTCTAAATTATGAAGCTAAACATTATTTTGCTTTTTTTTTTTTTTTGACTTCGGTGTAGTTAAGGCGATTTACAAAATATTCGAATTCTTTTATTTGAAATGAGCATGAATTTATCATCGTATTACGTTAAAACAAGAGCTTTAGATGTAATAATTGTTTTTTGCTTTAGGTTTTTTGATATTTAAAGAAACTTTTTTTTTCTTTATGTAACTTTTAAAACCTTTTTACTACCCCTAGTAGCGAGTTTAAAAAAACTATTTTGGAGTCTTTAGATCAGTTTCGCATAAACTTAGTTAAAATCTTTTGAAAAAGTGCCTTAACCCACCATAGATCTTAATTTTATTCGGTTCTGACGTTTTACCTATATATAGTTGTCAAAATACAATATTTCTTTCAATTTTTACAAAAAGTACTGAAATTCCGACCAAGAAGGAACTTATAATTAAGGAATATTGCCAACAAACGATTAGGACAAATCATATTATTAAACTATGATGCTCATTTTACCTAAAAAACGTATTAATTTAAAATCTTATTTAAATTTGGACAAGCAATTGTGATTTTAAGAACATTTAAAAAAAGAAAAGAATCTTTAATCTGGATTTTTTTATTACAAACATTTATATTTCAGTAAAATTTATTGTTTTAATTTTTTTCCTCTTTCCATAATTCTCAGATTTGATCATTTAACCGAAATATGTCGTAGTCAACAAAATATGTCGTAGTCAACAAAATATGTCGTAGTCAACAAAATATGTCGTAGTCAGCAAAATATCATACAGACGCTACATTATTTTAAAAATGCCTTTACTACCCAGAGTTGCACTTCCTGTTTTGTTTAAAACAGAGATTTGATTAAAATTATCTATACTTAAATTGGTAACATGGTTTCCTCTAAATACTTTTTTTTAACATATTTGGTAGATCTTGAAATTTTTTCAAAACTTTTTTACTTTTTTATCAATTTATCATTGAATAACTTGTAAATATAACTTCACAAGTTTACACTGCTGTTGTTACTTTACACAGCACTCTACAATATTATACATGTCAAACTTTCGCAGCAAGGAGTTTAAAATATTACCAAAAAGCCATAAAAGTCTTTTCAGGATTTTAAAGGAACAGTTCTTCTAAAAGAGACAGACAAAATCTACTATATTAAAATCTGTAACAAGGGTAGAGAAGACTGCTTACATTTTATTTTTTATTAAATCAAAAATTTGAACCAAGGTAGTTTGAATATTTTCGGTAACTATTAAAACGATTTCATGACATTGAATTAAATATATTTTGTTGGAACATCAAATTTTCAAAGACCTCTTCTGTGTGACAACCAACCCCAACCACGCGGTTTGTTGTCACAGAGTGTAGGGTTGGTTATCACATGCAAATTTGAGTACAACCTAATTTTGTTCTGAGACTAAAGTTTTTCAGATTATTCTGAAAACAACTACTTTTTTTTTTATGATTTCACCTCCCTCGAGACTACTATAGTCGAGGAGGATACTTATTGTCGTTAAAACTCTCTCTCTCTCAACTCGCTTCCTTCAAAACACAAACCTTCGTGGATTCAATGCGCGTAGAAACAAGCGCGGTATTTCCAGGGACGTAGAATAATCTTAAGCTTATAATAGCTTGTATAATTAAAGAAAATGGAATATACTAAAACATTAATTTTCTTTTAAAAAGTACAACACAAATTACACTATAATGAATGTTTTTAAAAATGGTGTTTTAATTAATGTTTTAAGAAGGACAAATTTCACAAACAAACTGCAGTAAGCCTGGTGTGCTTTCTTTATGAGCTTATTATTTGCAAAGCTGACATTGAATCCACTGTTCTCTGCTATTTTCAAATGATTCAAAACAGTAGATGCATAAATATTCTTCATCTTTAGATAAATTTAAAAATGTCAAAATGCTTTTTTTTAACAAAATTGACTTCAAAAAATTTTTCACATGTAATTTAGGATTTTTAGTCTTACTGGTTTGCTTGTTTTTATGATTACTAAGCCATGCTTTGACAGGTTTTATCATTAGTAAGCCATGCTTTGACAGATTTTATCATTAGTAAGCCATGCTTTGACAGGTTTTAACATTAGTAAGCCATGTTTTGACAGGTCACTTAGTTAGTATCATAGTTTAACGCTTTTTTCTTCCTCTTTTTGATAGTAACCTTTAACCTTCTCTAGGCAGAGGCCTAATACTCTTAGGTGGTACAATTAAACTTTCAAAAATAATGGAGTCCTTGGGTCATGATCATAGATTTTATTTGATACAAATGGATCTTTTATACTTCTTTCTAGCTGATTAGCCGGTATCTGGATAAATTCTTCATACCTTTAAACCGTTTTTTTTTATTTTTTTATTTTTTTTATACATATTATTTTTATAACTACAAAGTGTTTATAAGTAACCAAACACAGATTGGCGGTAAAGATATACAAATATGGTCTTCCACGGTGCTCTGTGATAAGACCTTAAGGATTTCTTGAGGCACCTAAAATAATTTCTCAAATCAATAAAAAAAAACTTACAAATGTACATTTAAAACACAATAAAATAATTTCTTTGAAAAATGTGAAAAAAGTGAAATTCAATTTTTACATATCAAAAACCCAAATAAACAAGCAAATTTTTTCTACACGCTAAAAAAGATAGAAATAACTGTAAAAAAGTCTTTTTTTAAATATGGTTTCTGTTGTACAATTTAAAAAGTCTAAATCCTATCTACATTTTTAGTAACAAACTTTGTGACAACCAACCCACGTGACAAAACTATTTTCAGCTGTATTTAGCAGCCGTAGCGCAGTGATTAGCGCGCTTGCCTCAGAAGCTAGAGATCCTTTATTCAACGCCACCACTGGGCAAGTTTTATAATATAGCTAAGGAAGGAAGCGTTAACTTCTTTTCAATTGCTCTTCTGCGGTGCTCTGTAATAAGACCGTAAGAACTTCTTAGGGCACCTAAAATAAATAAACGAAAATTAAACATATGGCTTACTTTGTTAAAATAAGGATAAAATATCGTTGTAGACGATAGACGAAATAAAACAATGCATTATAGTCAATGCATTATTTTATACATGAAGTGTATAACTAGGTATATGTTGATTTTGAACACATTTTATTCATAAAATTGAAAACCTAATATCTAAAAATGGTTTTGCTCTATATATCATTACAATATTTATTGAAAAATTACTTTCAAGAGTGCTTTATATGATTCTTCCATGAACATTTTTCATCTAAAATAGCATCTAAAAAGTTTACTAATGTTTGTCAAGTAGTAATTATACCATTTATTTTTAGATTGGGTAATTTTAAAGGAAAGTTTCCTGTTTTAGCTAGTTTTTTGAAATAGAATTAATTTAGTTTTGTTAACGTTAAGTGAGAGTCTGGTAAGTGTTCTTTAAACCTTAAGAAGTTAAAATAAAAACTTTCATGTTAGCTGTTTTTTCTTTTTGTGTTGGGTCTTTCTAATGTTTTGTAAAACGTCCTTTTTTCCTAAAAATATTCTAAATCTCTTTTACTGCCAATTATACAAGAACAAAGGGACACCATTTTGAAGTCTTTAGATTGATTTTGCTCCATTAACTAGAGTTTAGTTTAAATTTTTTAAAAAAGTGTCTCAATTTACTTTCAACTTTACATTCAAGTTCATCATCTATTCTAGAACATCTTAACTAATTATGTTTGTCAAAATTAGTATTTTATATTTATTTAAATTTCTATCATAATTCAGAGATCTGCTAATTAATTGGAGTTAGTTACAACATCGTTAGTTGTTTAAAGAATCTTGCCGATACCATACGGCGACTTTGAAGAAAGTAATGAAATTATACTCAACTGGCGGAAAGAAAAAAAATTTATCAATAATTGAACAATTTTTGAGACAAAGTTGGGTTTTTGTTACGTCAGACAACTGTGTTTTTGTTACGTCAGACAACTGTTGATGTGTAATTGATGTGGTTCGATTATTTATTTAAAAGAGCTTGTTTAAATATATGGCGACAGAAGCAAATCGTTATCATGCACAAAATATAAAGTAATTTAGAACTTAAAAGACATGCACAAGATGAAAGAGTGAGATTACTCTTTGAGTGGAGTTTGAAAAGAATGAGATTAGTCTTTGAGTGGAGTTTGGACCTAAAAAACGAATATTTGTCAATATAAAAAATAATAAAATGAAGCAATTTTGCTCAAGTAATCATTTATTTTAAAAATATGTTCATGCTTTTTTTTTAATACTGATAGTTATTGGTAGAATGACATGATCTTTCTGCGACAATGTCAATAGAAAACAGTTTTACCACCTAAATTCAGAATATATGAAACATATTTATCGCACATGAGGCACATATGTGCAATTAAGCAATGAACAAGTAGTGTCGGAAAAAAAATTCAAACCTCCTTTAACCCAAAACCCTAAACCCTCCTTCGGATTTTCTATTTAGGTGTAAAAATAAAACGCTGCAATATTTTATAACATTGAAACAACTAATTGAAAATTTTTAGCAACTTCTTAATAAAACAGCACAATATTCATTTAGTAACTCATTTTGTCTGACTAAACGAGTTTAACTATTAAAATTAAGTTACTAAATAAGGAAATAAATAATTTCTAACTAAAGAAGCACATTTGGACTAAATGTGCGTTTTTAAAAATTATTAGCTTGTTTTAAGTCAAAAATTGATTTAAAAAATGTTCTAATGACCAAAAAAACAAAAGTTGCTTTAGAAAATTTGTTCTTGATAATACTGTAAAAAAGTTTTAGTTAGGCCTAAATAAATTAACTCCCCCCACTCATATCTTACTTTCATCAATGTTGCTTAGTAAAAAATAATATTTTAAATTATTGTTTATTAATAACTCCAGTTATTAATAAACAATAATTTAAAAAATAATCTTTTAAATTATTGTTTATTAATAACTGCTATTCTAAAGTACTTATTATAAAACATTATATCCACGGGGATTTAGTTATTTAGTTAAAATTTTTATTTGGCTTTTAGTTATAACTTGAATTAAATAACATGCAACTTATATTTTCCTTATCAGATGCTGTCAGTTTCTTATGCAGTAATGATAGATTTGTTTTAACAAATTAACAGTTACTTGTTTTAGTACTGGAACGATCTTTCAAATGCAATGCTGAGTTGTATAATAATGAACATCGAATTATTTCTGACAGAGATTTACGACGGTTAACAGATTTTTTTTGACAGCAAAATAAAACTATTTTTATAATTTCTCTTCGAAAAGTTGTGAGCAAACGGGAATATAATACCGGATTGCCAATAGAACTACAAATTTCTAGCAATATAAGAATATCGTATATTGTGCTAGCGGTTTCAATCAATAAAGCATTTTGGTTAAATTCGTACCATAAGTAATATATATTTGACGGCAATATACATACGTAGAATATGACCACGGCAAAGACCACCATTTTAATAGTTTTACTGTTTTGTTGTAAACGAATTGCAATAACTCTATGAGAATCTAGTAAAGCTTTGTTTTTGGCTGTTTTTTTTAACTCAAATATAATCAGGAAATACATTATAGTAAATAAAGTAATGGGAACTAAAGTTTGTATTGTAAAAATTCCAATTGTTAAACCAACCGATATTTGCTTTTTCATATTTGATGAACACATAAAATATTTGCTGTAATAAGTAATATGATCTTTTACTAAATAAACACTTCCCAAACAACCGGCAGCTAACCATATAAACGCAATTATATAAATTATATTAAGTCGATGCGGTCGTTGATGCAATGGCCATTTTACAATAATAAATCGATCAATAGAAACAGACAATAGAGTTATTGCTGAAGCTGTCGTACTAATTGTGTTTAAAAATACTAAGAGCTTGCATCCATAGTTCCCTATAAAACGAGTCAGCGTAAGTATTATTCGAAGTGGTGCAGCTACTGCTTTTAAAAAATCCGAAAGTGCCAAACTGGTCATGAATATTTCAAATGATTTTAGTTTAAACCACTTTGAACAAAAAAAAAGTAAAACAAGGCTGTTTCCCAACGATCCTAGCGTGATCACAACGACACAGATAACTAAAGAAACTAAGCGCAATGTTTCAGAAACGTTCTGTTTTTGTAAATTTATAGTTGAATTCGATGAGGAATTCATAGCGCTTAGTTTTATAAGTATTTAATTTGTAGCTTCTTTTTTTTTAAAATGAGGTAAAAAATCAATGTCTTTCCTCAAACCAAAACATCATTTATAATAAAAAACGTTTTAACAAGTTGTTTAGTTCTTATCTTTATATAATGTTAAGAACTATATATTTTTTAAATAAAATTAGTCTTTATCTTTTTATTCAATACACCCTCTCATGTCTTTGTTTCTTATGAAACACAAAGAACGTTAAACTTAGTAGGTTGGACCTATGCTATCTGAAAAAAATTTAATATATATCAGTCTTAATAATTAATCAGAGTTGTACTAAAAGCTTTGAAAACTCAAGACTTTTCAAAAATTTCTCATAAGTATCCCACTAATTTTTCAAATTATAATTTTTTAGTTCCAAGATTCTATTTAAAACTCAGTTCATTCCAAATGCAATATCGTGGACCATTTCTATGGAATTAATTTTTTCAAAAAATTATTAAAAATAACATTCTTAAATACATCTATTTTGAACAATTCAAAACAGTATGTAAACGTTTCTTATTAAGAATTAACTTCGATTTAAAATATTTATTTTAAAATTTGACTATAAAATAAAATAAATAAACTGAATAGATCTTCACCTTTTTCTTTTTTTTCTTTTTTTTATAAAAAGTCATTTTATTTTCCATTAAATATGCTATGACTGTAAAATTATGCTATTTTAATATCTTATTTTAACTTATTAATAGCTTTGTAGTAATATATTTTTGTTTTTTATGTTACCTATTTTTATGTTTTAAGTTTTTAAATTGTAATATTAACTGACGGCTTCTATGTAAACGGGGCTCGGCGATAAGACAATATGTATTCTTCTTGCTCCGAACATTTTTATATATGTAAACAATTTAGCAGTTTTTCATTCTCCGGGTTTCTCCAACCCAAAATTTCTCCAAACCAAAATTAAGTTGGTTTTCTAATTATATCCAATGTTTATTTGATAACAAACATCTGTCAAAAATTTATTTATTTTTGTTTTGTATTATTAAGCAATTACAAACAAATTTAAACATCACGATCTACTTATCAAATTTTTATTATTTTCAGCAAGGACGTATTAATAGATGGACGTTTAACCCATTGTTAGATCTGAGGCGCCGCAAGTAAACAAAAACCTATGCGAGCTATAATTTTTAGGGTCATTTTTCTGAATAATTTATAAAAGTAAACCGACGTATTTTCAATAATTTCGCTTTCCTAACTACTTTTTTTAAAAAGTACAATTACCTACAAAACTCTAAAAATTAATGCATAATAGTTATACAGAAATAGCTCATCTGTTTTAAAATGTCAAATTTGATACGTGAGCGCTTTTTAATAAGAACTTATTATTAATAAAACTTAGACGTCAAAAATCATATTTTTGTAAAAAAGTGATATTTAGTTTGCAAGAATGAGTACTGCAAAGTGAAACGAATTTTCTAGCTGTTGTAGGTAAAACTGTAGATCATATATAGATTGAACTATAGATTACTTGTGGTCTCTATTCCCTACACTTAGTTTTCACTATTATTTTAAGTTTTTAAGTTTCTCATTTTTGTCGGAAATTTTGTCTCACAATTTTGTTTTAATATTTTTCTGTGATTAACTTTTTTTTTTTCCATGTAAAGATTTCGTATGAGTTTATAGATCATAAAATGAAAAGGTTTTATTTATTTAAAAATTTTAGAGTTTTTAGGTGTAATGGAATGTTTAAATTTTTCTAAGGCTAGACGAAACTATCGTTATTTTGACGAAAAATCAAGTAAAATTATTCTTTAAAAGTTTAAAAATAAAAATTTAAAAGTTTAAAAATAAGTTAAAAATAGTTCTCTATTGTTTTGCTATTGTTATTTGTAACAATGAATAGCGCGGATATCTTGGCTTTTAAACAATACGTTAAACATCCATTTATTAATACGTCCTTGTTTTAACTAAGAACTGGCGTTAGCGTAATTTGATTATGTTAAATTTCAATACTGATTTTTAAATAATGAATCGAGGGTGATAAGTAACTACTGCGATACTTAGTTAGGTAATTGCGATGCGGTTTGTAGCAGTTTCCATCAGACTGCTAACGATTTATTGCAAGCCGATTATTATCGCGAAAAATCATCACAAAAGTACTAAATTTTAACTATGATGGAGAATTAAAAAATTGCTACAGTTTGTACAATTTCATATTTTGAAATTTTTTTAGTCTATAGCGTCCACTAACTACCCTGAGAAATAAGGATGACATCATCCGCATTTTGAGCGCTAAAGATTTTTGAAAATTGTTAATCTTTTAAACAAATAAGAAAAAACTTATTAAAAAAATTTTTATTTTTTTCATTCATTACTAATACAAAAAAAAAAACTTGCAAGCTTTACTAATCAAGCTTGCAAGCTTGATTAGCAAATTTGCTAATTTTTTAATCGCTTGATTAAAAAATTAGCAAATTTTTTTTTTTTAATTTATTTAATTTGTATTTGCTGTTTATATAATAAGAAATATAATTACAAAGAAACGTTTACATACAAAAAAAAGTGAATTTATAATAAACAGGCAGGCTTTTTATTATATTGGAGATACTATTTTTAAAAAAAAATAGTATCTCCAATATAATAAAAAGGTTAAAGTTGGCATAAATATTTCGATTAAATCAAGAAAGTAAATAACATCATATAGTTTTATCAATATTCATTAAAATATATTGGCAACTCTGTTAAGTATCAAAATAAGAGCCAATTAACAAGTAAAAAAACTAAGAATAATGGAACTCGTTTTTCATTTCGAAAAATCAAGAAAACTAATTATCTAATTTAAAAATTTCATTTTTTATTATAAACTTAAACGTTTCGCCTAGAAAGGGAGGGGGGATGGGGTGGCGATTTTGTGATAATTTGTTACGAGGGGGAAGATTTTGAGACGCAAATTTTTTTTTTTAAAGAAGACTTTCTTTTGTTTAAAAGAGTACCTGACCAAACCAAAACCCACAGTGGGGTCACAAAATGTCAAAAACTGCGTGACGTAATTTATGGACAACCCCTAATGTAGATTATTGATTTAATTACTAGAATTCAAATCAGAGAAGACAAAAAATATTTATTAAGAGGTTAAAATTAACTCTTGCAAAGTATGCAGCATTATGGCGTGTATCATATTGAAAAATATATATTTAATAGTAGAAATCAGATTTGGTTCAATTCAGTTTTTAAAACAACCCGAGAACCTGTCTAACTTCCAATTAATCACGTTGTGCGAGCTATTTCAACTAATCCTTATAACTTTTCATTTAATACGGCTAGACTTATTAAGTTCTGATTAATCTGATGATATTTATTAATTACCGCGTAATCCTAGTAAATACTTACTAAGTACTTATCAGGATTAAACAAAATATTTAGTAAGTACTTAGTAAGTTTTCCAAGCAAATATAAAAACTCTCACTTCATTATACGCCATCTTTAATTTATCAAACGAAAGACAAGTCAGCTAAATCCAAAACAGCATTTATAGATAGGAGAGAGCGAGGTTGGTTGTCACACTTTTTACATTTTAGACTGCTCAGCTTTTTTTTTTCATCAAATCAATACCAAACTTTGCCCGAAAGTAATTTAATTATTTCCGGTAAATATTACAATATTTTTATGACATTGAGTGAAATATTTTTTGCTGCAAAATCGTTTATCAAAAACCCCTTCTGTGTGAAAACCAAACCCATCCACTGGGTTGGTTGTTTTGATTAAATTTAAAGCTAGTACCAATAAATTCTGTTTAAATAATACAAAGAACAGATCTAAATAATCTGAAAAAAAAAGGCTATATACTAAAAATTGCTATATGCCGGTAAATGTTTTTTTTTTTTTTTTTAATATAATGCTATATACACATTTAGTTTAGGACTACTTATGTGTTTTTAAAAATGGTGTTTTCATAAGCTGTTGGGTGAAAAACGCAATGCGAATATAAATTGGTGTAAGCCTGGTGTGCATTCTTCATGAGCCCATTTTTGGCAAGTCCACTGTTCTCTTGATCTGCTGTTAGCAAATGATTCACAACAATAGATACATAGATGCACTTTATCTTTAGATGAATTTAAGACTGTAGAAAGTTTTTTTTGGATAAAATTTGACTTTATCAATTCTTCTTTACTTACATTAATAGATAATTTACGATTCTTGGTAATATATCCTTTTTTAGTTTTTTTTTTATATAATTAGCAAGCCATGCTTTGACAGGTTAGTAAGTAAGAATCATAAATGAACGCTTTTTCCTACCTCTTTTTGACGCTAACCTTGGATCTGCTTTAAGCAGAGGCTTTATACTTTCAGGTAGTATAATTGAATTTTTTAAAACTAAAATTTTAAAATTTAAGGCAATTATGATAACCATCCATACTTTTTATGTGACAAGCAACCCCTTCTATGTAAGTTGCAAGAGCTGCTATCGCATACTAACCATTTTGAATGTATGCTAGCAAAAGATGAATGTGTGTTAGAAAAGTATGAATGTGTGCTAGCAAAAGATAAATATGTGCTAGCGAAAGATGAATAATCGCGTTAAAAAGATGATTAACCACGTTGCGTGTGATAAATAATTGAATAAATAAATCATTTTCATCTGTTTTGCTGTATCATACTAAATTGAGGAACATTTCTGTTTTTAATATAAGTTATCAGACCCCCTCCCCAACTTTTGCGACCTTCCTACGCCACTGTATGTATGCATGTATAAAATTCTGTAAAAGTTTCTGGTCTTCAAATGTTGTTTTACTTGAAAACCATTTTTGCGCGTTTTCGGACCATTCATAATAGTTTTACAAATTTTTAATCTTAGCTAAAAACTTCTAATTAGTTCATGCTTGTAAACGTTTCTGAAGGTTTTTTAATTTTTCTAGATTCAATTAAATTTTGGGCTTTATTTTGATTTATTTTTAAATTATTTATTTATAATTATGTTTATAAACTAAAATATGTAAATTATATAAATATTGTGTTGAGATAAATATATATTTATCTTAGCTAATTTGTAATAATGAGTAACAACTAGGGCCGTCCCGAAGAGGTCTTCTATGGGGGAGGAGAGGTATTTTATTTTTGCCAACTAGAAACACCTTAAAAAAAAAAAAAAAGGTACTCAATATTTGCAATTTGCCAACTATAGTTCAAAACTTGCTCCATGTGCCAACTCAAATGCTTAAATGACAGCTTTGGGGGAGGGGGGGATATCTCCGACACCCCCCTTTCGGCCCTGGTAACAACGTTTTTTTTGACATAGATTGTTTATATTATTATTTATTTATGTAATTTCGGCCCGATGATACGGGTTTGAAGTGGGGTAGCACAATCATCAATTTGTGAAAAAAGTCCTATATATTCAAGATTTTTTTATTAAAAAAAAACAAAAAAAAACAAAGTCATTTTTCTTGAAGATTATTGGCGAACCTTCAAAGTACTATATTTTTAAATTATTATAAACGTATCTATTTGCGTCAACGTATAAAGATTAAGCGTTTAAATACAGTCTTGACGTCGTTTTCTTATTGTTTACGAAACAAAAGGTTACAAGCATAGTCCCAAAGAATTTCAATGCGGTTGAACTTCCACCTGTTTTATACTTCCATGATAATACCGCGTATCTGACAAATGTAGCCAATTTGAGATTTCGTGGGCAATGCACGCAGGATTCTAATTGGCAGCCGCCAATATCGAGGTTACTTTCATTTGACCTATAGGATGCAGATTATTGCCCAAGAACAATACTGCGTATCTGGGACCAGTAAATGTCAGTACCGCGTATGTGATCGGTTATCATCTGGAGCGTAACTGATATGTTGCTACGCGTTGTCAAATTCGGTTTATAAATGAAAATAATCAACACCATATCAGTTAAGTTTTAGTTTTATTATCTATACAAAAATGTAATAAAGAAAAACATTTTTTTTTTGTTCATTAACAATTTTTTTAAAACTCGTTTTACAAACAAAAACAACGTGTTTTTAAAAAAAGTTGCCTCATTAAGTTTAATCATTTAAAAAAAAAAAAACAATGCGCAATCATGTTTTTATAAAGAAAAAAGTGTTTATTTACATTTTTAATTGATTATTTAAATAAATTAATTGATGAATCTCCAAAAGATGTCATAATTTGTACTGATGGATGTACATCACAAAACAGAAATGCGATTGTTTCGAACGCACTTCGCAATTCAAAAAAAACTAGTCATCACACAAAAATTTTTAGAATACTCAATGGAGTTAGATTCTCATAGTCAAATGGAGGCAGATTCAGTTCATTCGGTAATAGAAAGAAAATTAAAACACCGTGAAATATTTTTACCTAGTCAATACTCTTTAGTTACCAAAGAAGCTAGACGCAATCCATCTCCATATGAGGTAGCAATGGTAGACCATATATTTTTTAAAGATTATAGTATTAAAAGCTACCTTATTTATGATACAATCCGTCCTGGAAGAGGTATTGGAGCAAAATGTGTGGTTGATATCAGAGTTCTAAAATACAATCCCAATGGTACAATAGATTTCAAACTAAGTTACGATGAACAATTTAAACAATTACCACAAAGACCAAAAAATGTTCAACCAGTGATTCCACCGCAACTCTTTACTGGACGATTGCAAATTTCAAAATCAAAATATGAACATTTACAACAGTTAAAAAGTGTTATACCCAAGGATTGCCATGAATTTTATGACAACTTACCTTACAAAAATGATTTTCTTTTATTCTGTTAAACTATAACTACGATGACAGTTGTTATTTTTTGAGTAGTTGAAACAGTTCTTATACTTTTTTGATGTTTTTTTTAATTTTAATGTTAATGAGTAACATTTTTGTTAATTTATAATCATAAAGATTTATTTATGAAGTTATTAAGATATACTTTTGTTAGATAGCTGAAGATGTTCTTTTATTGTTACAAGTTTATTTCGTGATATTATTCCTAAAACCTGCTCTATTGTTTCTAATAAGGTAATTTTTTTAATAAGGTAACTGTATATATATTTTTTTAATTAAGCTTGTAAGATGTAAGGCTTTAAACAGATATTACAATTCATATTATCGTTTGAATATCATATATTAATAATTAGTAATATTACTAGTTTGATTTCGATACCGCATAACTTACTATATGGGGTACCATTGTGGTGAATTTGTGTTTAAATCAAATCCGCGTAAGTGTTCTAGCGACTAAATTATTAACTATAACACCTAATAGCTATTATTGACTATAAAAAGAACATTAATAAAACTCTTTATGCTAAAATAAGCTCAAAATATGTTTAGATTTATAAAAATATACAGTTTTAACCTTCTCCTGTAAAATTGAGTACTCTTAATCTTAATTTTAACCTTCTCCTGTAAAACTATCTGCAATGCAGATAGTTTTACAGGAGAAGGTTAAAATTAAGATTAAGAGTACTCAATAATTAAGAAAGTAAACAACTTTTTAACGAGAGCGGTAGATATATATTTTTTTATTTACATATAGAAAAAACAACTTTTTATAGGACTATTAGTTTCATGCGTATACGGCAATAAATAACATAAATAGCATTATGTATATATATATATATATATATATATATATATATATATATATATATATATATATATATATATATATATATATATATATATATATATATAGGGCCGGCGCGAGTAAGTGTCACGTGGGGGGGGGGGGGTACCATTACATTTTGCCGACTAAAAAAAAAAAAAATAAAAGGTCCTCGTTTTCCAAAATTTGCGAACTGCCATGACGACATTTGCCGACTGTCTAGATTATCGACTAACCTATTGCGATAGGGTCGACATTTGCCGACTAACTAGTCTAAAAGGGTCCAATTTGCCGACTGAAAATCATTGATGTAGGGAGGGGGGGGTGTAACACCCCCCCACACACCCCTATCGCGCCGGCCTTGTATATATATATATATATGTATATATATTTCCATTGACACCTTCGATATTAATAAATAACTAACCATTGTATTTTTTTAAATGTTCTAGTAATACAAGCTAATACACTTTTTGTCTATTATTTTTATGTTAGTTTTATAAATAAGCGTCTTTATTGCTTAGGCAAAATTAATTAGTTACACAATAATTTACTATTATAGTAGTTAAATAAGGAAGGATTATTTTTATTTTTAAATTGTCTGTGCTTAAGTAAAAATTTAACAACAATTGTTTTTAAATTTTTACTTTATTTCTTGAAAAAATAATCCTACTAATTTCACTATGTAATCTTTAAAACACAAATAATTCATTTAAACACTAAATGAAAATATAAAGTTCTACTATTAGCTGAAACCCAGTTTTTGAAGGTAATACTAATAATTCCTACAAATTTCTCACCGAAACCGGCTAATCCAACCAAGTGCCGAGTAAAAAGTTTATTATTCCTAATCAGTTCTGACTAAAAAAAATTAAATAAAAAACGACTGCAAACCTTTAAAAACATTAAAAGTTTTTTCATAATAGGATGTTTGAAGAACTAAGTTTGAGAGTTGATGGAGCAAGAGTTGTTGAATCAGGAACAAGTAATGCCTGAAATTTGTGTCGACATTAGAAATTAATGCGTAAATTTAGTTTATTATTTTTTTTGTCGTTTTACACATTTTACAATGTTATCTTTAAATTCGAATAAATATATATATAATTACAAGCTGACAGGGGCAAGTAGAAGACATAAAGTCTTATCATCAAGCCCTTTTGTGAAATAGAGAAATATAAAATTTCTAAAATTCCAATAATATAAAAAAGAGTTAAATTAAAAATTTTGAAAAAATAAACAAACATTCAAACAAAATTAAAATAAAAATAAAAAAATTTAAAGAGTTTGAAATAAAGTAAAAAGATTGAAAAAAATTAAAAAGTTTAAAATAAATTAAAAATTAAAAAAGTAAAAATTAGAAAGAAAAAAAAATAATAATAATAATAAAATCTCGAAATAAAAAAATAAAAATGTATACAATGCGTAAATTAAAAAGTTTGAATTTTTTTTTTACAAATCAGAACATATACGTATACATATTCAATACAAAGCGAAGTATATATTCAAAAATATTTATATATTAAAAAGATTCCAAACGTTATGTAGATTTAAATTCATTTGTTAGTATTTATTAAAAAAAGTTAAAAAAAAAACAGTCAAAGAGAAAATCAAACAAGAAAGATATATATGTATATATATATATAAAAAATAATAAAAAAAAAAAAAAAAAAAAAAAAAAAAAGCTTTTTATCAAATTTATCAAAAAAATATTATTTTTAAAAAAATGAAAGAATGTATGTAATGTTTGAGTTTAGTAAGTGTTTTTTTATAGTTCTTTTGAATATATCAATAGATTTTATTTTTTTCATATTTTCGTCAAGAACTGACTTCCACAAGCGTGGCCCCCGACATGTAATTGAGAAGTCAGATTTTTTGAGTGATGTTGATGGGATGTAGTAATTATTTATTGAGTGTCTTGTTTCATATTTATGGTTAATTAGAGAGAAACCTTTATAAAAATATTTTGGAATTAGTTCATTTTGAAGTTTAAACATAAATAACAAGTTATGGTATATATTTAGTTCGTATACGTTTAGCGCATTAATTTCCTTGAGTAACGGCTTGGCACTTTCGTACCTATCTGCGCCCAAAACTAATCGACTTGCTTGCTTTTGTTTAGTATAAATATTTTTTAGGAAAGATGAATGATTGTTTGCCCAGGCAATATTACAATAGTTAATATGACTATGTATAAATGAAAAGTATAAGTTTTTTAAACATATTTTATTCAAAAGATGTTTTGTCCTGTACATAATCCCCACAGTCTTTGAAACTTTGTTCTCTTATTATTATTTAAATTATTATCAGGTTACATAATATTAAAACTGCAACCAATTGCAAAGACCTAAGTGATCCGGTAAAAATTGATAAATACTGAAATAATACACATAAAAAGTTATTTAAGTCATACAATTGGTTCGAGGTCCCAGCTTCCATTTGTTAAGTAAATAAGCAAATGCTTGCAAAATCATTATTAATTCACCAGTTCCACTTGGTTTAATGAGAGAAAAAGCAGCTGAATCCCGACATTTAGTTGTCGAGATTTGAAAATGTTGAGATTCATTAGCTGAGTCTCGACATTTTCTTCATACATACCTCTAATCCACTGAATTAGTTTAATCTCAATAACTAAAAATTAAAAAATAAGAAAGCTTTGTGTCTATTAGAAAAAGTTAAATGTTTTTTAGCAGTTTATAGCGGCGATAGATAAAAGTTTTTTTGTTTTTTTTGTGTGCCCCTAGAAGTCCTAACGGTCTTAGTATAGAGCACTGCAGGAGAGTATTTAATGGGAATTTCGCGTCTCCTTCCGTACCAATGTCGCTTGTTAGGCTAGAGCTGGCGTCGAACCTCGGATCTCTGGGTTCTGAGCCAGAACTCTAACCACTGCGCCAGGGCTGCTCAAGTTCATCTGATATAGAATCAAATGCGGTAGTGGTGTAGCTGTAAAGCGCTCGCATTGTAAGCGAGAAGTATCAAGTTTGATCTGCACCAGTACCGAACTCAACTTGTTTCTTCGCGCAGCGGACTTGTTTGCCAAGGTTTGTGTTTCAGAGTTATAGAGTTGAAAGGTAGTTGTAACCACAATTAAAGTAGCCTCCGTCAGGGTTAGGGTTAGGGTTAACCCTAACCCTAACTGTAGTGACATTCATGGTCTTGGGAAGGTAATCTTACATTAAAAAATGAATTATGATTGACTAAATAATGACTAAAATGAATATAAATGTTGACAATGTTGACGAAAACCTAGAAATAGAAATAGATGTAGACAAATTAACTTCTGAACTGTGTATGAGGTATAACTTTATTGATTATGTAAATTTATCAAAAATATATTAAAATATAAATAAAATATTAAAAAAATTGCAGTGATTGGACTGCAATCATGGGAGCCTGGAAACAAGAACACCGTTAAAAGTTACCTTCATACCAAATGTGAAGGTAATGAACTAATAATTTTTTTTTTTTTTTTTATTACACTTTTATTTTTTATTTTTGTACAAAGTACTTACTAAACTTATTAACATGTTTTAGTTTTCATCTAGTAATCTGTTTGAGTTTGAAAGATATAAATGTAGAAAACTTTCTGTAATTGAAAATGTTTAATAGTGATATAATTGCGTTTTTAATAGCAAGTTCCAAAAACTGTCATTTCTCAAACTTTGAGTCAAAGTTTTTTTTTTTACAAGTTGTAAAAAAAATCACTTTTGAATTGATGATTTCAAGTGATTTTTTTTAAAATCCAGCACCGTTCCTGGTTGTTTTTAAATAATATTATTGTTTAAAAAAATAATAATAATAAGCAAGGAATTCCAAAGAAAATTTTCGAATTTCGGAATTCCGAAATTCATTTGTTTTTATTAAGTTTGAAATTCCGGGATAGAAAGAAACCGATTTCCGGATAATTTCCGGATTTTTATATCGTTATCTTTTTTCGAATTGGATTTTTTGTTGTTGATGTGCTTAATTACGAAAATCAATGCGAAAAACAATAGCGAATAAATTTTATTGCGATATTGTGAGCAACCAGGTTGCGTTTAAACTAGTTTTAATAATTTTTACTAAATAGCATTTATTATATAAGCCCAGTTCAAAACATATTAGGTAAGTTTTATGAGTTTTAACGTTGCATATATTTATTGTATATACTTAATTTTTATCTCTAGGATTTCGGATCAGCAAGAAGAATCTTTTGTAGAAGTATCCAAAAGAGTACTCATCAAAGTGCATACAATGTAAGCAGATTTTAAAGACATTGGGAGGATGTACGACACCAATGCATACCAATTTACGAGCAAAAGTTGTTAAAGTCTTCAGTCGTTCGCCTTTAAAAAATGATGTGCTTCAAAAATACGTGAAAAATGGGGCGGACCTGTACACGGCGCACCCTAAACTCGGTGAAGTTCGTTAATTCTCGAAACGAATACTCTCGGTGTTCGTATTTTGGTATTTTGCAGAATAGGCGCCAAAATATTACGTTATTGCGTGCCATAATGGTAACGTAGAAAATAGTAAAACAAAAACTTTGCGCAAATACATTTTAATAAAAATGTAACATTTTATAAAAAAATTTAAAATTTTACAAATTATCAACATATCTACATTAAATATTAGATTAAATAGATCTTCTAAAGGTATCTTTAGAAGATCTAGAAAGATTTAGAAAGGTATCTTCTCTTCTTTACATATCTTTTTGTGGCTAATCTTCTTTTAATCAATCTTCTACAGTTATCTTCTTTAACGTATATTTTGTGTTGTACAAAAAAACAAAACAAGTTTAATACAAATATTATGAAACAATTTCAATGTAAATATTATATTACAATACTTATTTTATATTACATTACAGAGGATACCTATCATTAATATGTTTTAAGAATAAAGAGAAATTTTCCCAAACATTTTTATTATAAAAATTATAATATTCTCTGTATACAGCTTCATCTACCCTAGACCACTTTAAATCACACTGTGATCCAAAAACATACTTTAGTCTTCATTTCATCTTGTTCATCTTGTTTCATCTTCTTTCATAAAAATCCTGTTCGAATTGACTTCGTCTTTTTGCAAGTGTTGCATCGCCAAATATGTTTTTCCTTAAATAAAGTATTTTAAAGATAGAAGGGATAATCTGTTATGTGTAAATAATAATTAAAAAGGTTAAGTACTCATACTTGACAACTTTCATAATTTTGCACAATCATCCTTTGACCACATAGACAAAGTTTTGAAGTCGCATAAGCCTCTTTTGTTGCAAAAATTAACCAATTTTTTTTCTTTGATACTTTCAGTGAACTCAGCTAAAGGTGTCATCTTACTTATTTTAAAGGCGGTAAAAAAATAGGCTAAGGAAGCGCGAATTAAAAACTTATAGGCTAAATTTTCATTCGTTAATATTAGCTAATCATTAAACGGCAAAGTTATCGTTCCGAACTTTACCGAGTTCGTTTACGAACTTCACCGAGTTTAGGGTGCGCCGTGACAGGTCCGCCAAAAATGGATCGTAAAAGAGTTAACAAGCAAATTTCTGAAATAAATTTAAAGTAACGATAAACTAAGTTTATTATTGTATTAAAAAGTGTTCATGTTAGATTGTTTAAATGTTGTAAAATCTTCATTAAAGAAAGCACTAATTGATTCAATGTGGACGTATTTTATATGAAACGTAATGGGATACAGTTTCACAGATATCGAAAATTTGATGTCAGTAAAATTAGCTGCAGACGCGTTTTTGCGGACTAAATATTTACAATTATGTAACAAAATTTAGATGAGGATAACAAAATTGGCCTTGCATTATAAAAAAGAGCTAGAGATCCAAATTAACAGAAGAACTATTTTATCTGATGTTTTACAGTATCTTTTATGCGTTTATGCATAATGGAGATGGAAGGGGGAAAAAAATCATAGATCAAAAAAATCATAGTATTTCTGTTCATTCTAAAACGGAGATAATTAACTTTATTCTAACCCTAGCCCGACGCAGTGGCGGGTTTTAGGGGGGTCCATGAGGGTAGTAGCCCCTTCCCCCTTGGTACTTTCTTTCAGAATTTTTTATTTAAAAATTGACTATTATACAACCCTTTTAACCCCCTCCTTGGCGAATGACAAAACCCGCTCCTCACCCCTCAATTCAACGAATTTTGAGTCTGATCCTGATATAGAATCTGAACTTGAATCTAACGAAAGTAAAACTGAACTCTCCTTGGCAAAACTGCTACAGCAAAATATCCAGCAATCACTTTTACGGCCGAGAACAAAAACTTTAAAAAAAAAATTTATTTCAATTCGTATTGCTGATTGAATTGATATTTCAATCAGCAATACGAATTGAAATTAAATTTTGGGACAAAAGTGGGTTGCGTGGACCACTTTTGGAAAATATTTACCATAATCTGTTGTGTATTCCCTCAATTAGTGTGAACCCTTTCTTTCCTAATGTTGCCATTTGGCAACACAAACTTTAAATTAAAAAATCAAACCCTGTTTTATCTTAATTTTTAATTTTAAGTAATACTTAAGTTTTGCTATTTCCAACTAGATGGCAACATGTTCAATTTTAAAATGAACGCGCCGATTCGCAATTGTTTTTTGGAAATATTGAATGTCATTGTAAAATTTTTTTTTTTTAATTTCTTAAATCGGGAAAGAAAGGGTTAAACAGAGACCTTCTTTTGCAGCTGGAACATTTTCAACAAAAAATCAGGTCAAGACTTCATGATACGGCATGGATAATTTGTGTATGCTAAGAAACTTTTTTAAAAATCAGAATTAAAAAAAAATGTTTTTATATTTATTTTATTTTTCTCATTGAATTTGTTTTGTTTATTTTATTTTTTTCATTGAATCAAAAAAAAAAATTAATTTTAATTAATTTGAAATACTATCGATTTTTTTTTTTTTTTTTTTTTTTGCTATTTCGGAATTATATCGAAAAATATTATTCTCGATTTCATTTCATGCAATTCCGAACATTCCGGACATCATTTTTCGATAAAAATTAAAAAATAAATAAAAATATTTCGATAAATATTGTAAAATAGTGTATATTAATATCAAAATATATTTAAAACAAAAAGTTTATACGCAGCCTGATTAATCAAACTCATTAAACATAAATATTGTATATCAAGAAAATGATTTTAAAAGATTTTATTACTGCTCTTAACGGCGCACAGTGTGTTAGGAAGGTGAAAAAACGGCAAAAATTATATAACTATCTTATATAAACATGTGATACATCAATACTATCGTTTTTTTAGTCAAAAAATTTAAATTTGCTATTAAAAATAATTTTTACGCGTACTTATGACGCGTACAACGCGTGCTTACGAGTGTAAGTATCAATTACGCCGGAAAAAATTGATCTAAACAAAAAAATCGAATTTCTAGATCTATAATACCACATATATTTTAATATAAATTTTACTTTTTTCTAAGGCTCTCTAAGCCTTTTTTCTAAGGACACTCTACTGATCATGCAATTCTTCATCTTGTTCAGATTATTTTTCAAGCTTTTGATAAAAACAAGTTCACTTTAGGTGTTTTCATAGATCTAAGTAAGGCGTTCGACACAGTTGATCATAGTATTTTAATTAAAAAATTAGAGAACTACGGTATCAAAAATATTAACATAGCTTGGTTTAAAAGCTACTTATCTAATAGAAAACAGTATATTTCATTCGGCAATAAAAAAACTAACAATATGACAATTACTTGCGGCGTTCCTCAAGGATCTATATTAGGACCACTCTTATTTTTAATTTATATTAATGATTTAAGCAAAGCCTCTAATATTCTAGATTCTATCTTATTTGCTGATGACACAAATTTATTTTATTCTCATAGTGATATAACAGCATTATTTAAAACGGTCAACATTGAACTCCTAAAACTAACCGAATGGTTAAATATGAACAAACTTTCAATTAATTTAACTAAAACTAAATATACTATTTTTCATCGCCTCCATAAAAAAGAAAAAATTCCTCTTGAACTTCCAAAACTTATTATTGGAGATTACATCGTAAAAAGAGAATGTTCGATGAAATTTTTAGGTGTAATTCTAGATGAAAACATAAATTGGAAAGACCACATAAACATGATTGAAAATAAAATTTCTAAAAATATTGGATTACTCTATAAAGCAAAACCATTCTTAGATCAATCCTGCTTGAAATACATATATTACTCATTTATACATTCTTATCTTAATTATGCAAACATTGCTTGGTGTAGCACCAATAAAACAAAGATAAAAAAGCTATTTAGCAAACAAAAACATGCAATTAGATTATTATCAAATGCAC
The DNA here is from genome assembly GCF_022113875.1 of Hydra vulgaris. Classification (NCBI taxonomy): domain Eukaryota; kingdom Metazoa; phylum Cnidaria; class Hydrozoa; order Anthoathecata; family Hydridae; genus Hydra; species Hydra vulgaris. The sequence goes on along the minus strand of NC_061161.1, from coordinate 48,133,346 downwards.
ACCGCCTCTCACATTCAAGACCATTGTTTTACAATCTAAAAATACTAAATGTGTACCAAATAAATATATATCATCTTCTGATTTTTATGTATAAAATTAATAACAATTCAATACCAAAAATCTTCAAACCATTATTTAATAAAATTCAACACAAATACGTAACTAAATATTCTAACAACAACTTTGTTCAACCCAAAACTATATACGACTCCACCAAGTTTGCAATAACTGTTAGAGGACCTAATGCATGGAATAAGATAATCAGTAATGATATTAAAACACTTAAAACTCTTGATCAGTTTAAACAAAAACTAAAACTATTACTTTTAAATAATGAACAAACAGATAATTATTTTTAAATCTATCTATAAAAATATTATATATTAAAACTATCTACTAATGCATACTTTATTTGTCTGGAAGGTCTAAATTCTTTAATTTTATATAGGTATTACAGTCTGTTATATTATAAAAAAAGTACTTACAAAGATTTTTAGCATTTTTAGATTTCATTAGTTTAAATAAATTTATTAGTTTTCTTAAATAAGAGAGAGAGAGGAAAAATAAAAAAAGTAATCTTTTTTGAGTTTTAATTTTTTATAATAATATTTTGTAATTTGTTTTTGAGGAATTAATATATTACACTTTATAAGAACAGATTGTAAATTAAATTTTACGTTTACTTTTTTCATGTTTTTTTGTTTTTTGATATTTTTGTTTTTCTGAATGAACTTTTAAATTTTTCTTTCAAAAAATAAAATCGAAAAAATATCTTTCAAAAATTTGAACTATTAAACTATTTGGCATTTTATATAAACTTCTTTGCAATTTTTTGCTTTTTTCTTAATTTTTTAATTTTCATTTTAGTTACCATGTATTTATATAAATGTCTAGACAAACAAGGGACTTGGTGATAAGACAACCCCGTCTTCTTCTCGTCCTTGCCATTTTTAAATATTTTAAATTACGGAACTTGTAAATATTTGTACGGCTAAATTATAAAAAAAAAAAAAAATAAAAAAAAAAAAAAAAAAAAAAAAAAAAAAAAGGCTCGTACTACACATGTGTAAACGTCTATGAGTCTTTTACGCGCACAAAGAATGACTTAATTTAAAAAGATTATATACTTCAAACCAACACATTTACTGATTAAAAAGAAAAATTGGATTCAAAAAATCAAAATACAACTAAATATTATAATAATATTAAAATATATTCAATAAAAAGTAAATATTTATCTTATCTAATTTTTCTTTCGAGAAAACAAAAAATAAAAACTTGTGTTAATAAAAAAAGCTTTATTTCATATTACAGCATTAACAATAAAAAAATTTCAGGAGTAAGGGTTCTTCCATTTGTATTTGTATTGTATACAAACTTGTAATTTTTTGAAAAAATGTTTACAGTTACAAATATTACAGGATCACTTTTAATCAAGAGGTATCGGAACTGGTTTTTATAACATTATTTCTAGATAACTGTATGTTTCAATCTTGCGAACTTTCTTATTCAGAACCCCTACAGAGTAGTAACCAATTTACATTTCTGACTCTTGGTCAGAAGTGACTCTTCAGAGTAGTAACCATTTCTAATGCCTGTAGTTTTATAGCAATACTGACCAAAACTTTCAGAGTTTAACTCATAACAGGAGCATACTGATAATAGGATTGTCCTCAATCTAATAACTACATCTACTGCCACTCCTGTTATATCAGCAAAATTTTCAGTGTTACCGAAACCTGCTTTATATATCAACTCTAAGACTTAGCTTCTCCCTAAACCTCAGTTAAAGTATTTTTTTCTATTTTTTACCAATACTTTTTTCAGCAGGGTATTTTGTAAAGTACTTTTATAACGTCTAACTTATTTCCTAAATGTAAAATATAATTAAAAAATCTGAGCCAGCAATGCAGAGTAAAAAGGTCCAAAGGTTTTTCATCGATTGGTTTAAACCTGATCAGTGCTGTGTTATTAAGTTCACTAGGATTAGCTCAGCAAACATTATATGATTGGTAGGACAGAGTGTTAGTGAGGGCATTAACCACTTTACCATCAAATGTGGTTAAATTTAGTTTGATCTTAAATGCGATTGTCGTATCCGGTTTGCCTACCTCTACTTTTAACTTTACCTCAAACTTGACGTCTATTCATTTTTTCTTTTAAAATTTTATATTCATTTTTTTATCAATTGATTTGCCAAATTGTGCGGCCGTGGCGCAGTGGTTAGAGCGCTTGCTTTATAAACAGAAGATCCAGGTTCGAAACGAGTTCTAGACATATTTTCGCGTCACGGTAAGGAAGGAGGCGTGAACTTCCTGGTTAAATCCACTTACGCGGTGCTCTGTGACAAGATCGTTAGGTCTTCTTGGGGCACCTAAAAATTATAATGAAAAAAAAAATTATTACGTTTTATAAAATGCAATATGCCGTCAACTAATGCATATTTCGATTTTTTAGGTTTGATAATTAGCACCATCCGCTTGAGTATTTTTACTAATGTGATGAATGTAAGGAATGAACTATTGTTCGCTACTTTATTCACAAGTTTTAATTAAAAACGGAAAAAAACATAAAAAATACGAAGTAATTAAAAGGTCTTATTTCAATTGGCAAGTTGGGGCAAATGATTTTAATTTTTTTTTGCTTTCATACATATGAAATCATGGGAAAATATTAAAACTACCATGGAATCTAGTGGAATCTATTAGTTTTTGAACTAAACTCATGAACTATGACACATTTTTGAGATCTCAGTAATGAAAATCAAAAATTAAAATTAATTGTCAAAAATGTCATTAATAGTTACTAAACATATTAAACATATGACTTCAAATTAAATTTTACCCATACCAATCTTAAAAAAAGTGACACTAAAGCGAGACTTTTGTGAACGACTTTTCCGAGAAATAAGATTAAAAAATAAGTCTTGGAAAAAAGCGTATAAATTGGTAAAACCTTATAAATTAATCACAAAAAATTAATTATTGTCTTTTAGTGGTATATATACATTATAACTTAATTAATTATTTTCTAGCAAGAGTTTTTTATGGGTTTTTTTTTTTTGCCGTTTTTATGGATTTTGACTGACTGTGCAAACGCAAGACTTCTTGAAGATCATGAGGATATTATCATGAAACCCTAAAAAAATATAATACATTTACACTTTTTCAATATAATTTTAATTAAAAATAAACTGTTCGTCATGAAATGATAAGACATCTTTTTTAAAAAACTTAGTAATTATTAGTCTAAAACAAAACAATATATAAAAATAGTTAAAAATAAATGAGAATGTTTTTTAATAAAAGGATAACCTTTTTAAGTTTCTGTTTAAATTAAGCATAAGCCATTTTAATAGAAAAATCAAATTTTGGTAAAACTATTTTTTTTAGAGATAAGGTCCTCGATAAGAAACAAAAAACTGGTATTTTTTTTGCTGTCAAAAGGGGGCTATAAGATTGTTATTAGTGCAAAAGTTAAATTTGTTTTTTCGGTATCAAATTATAAACATTTTTAAATACAGTTGGTGATAGATTTTCTCTACATTTAAACATAAAGCACAAAATATTAAAAACATTAAGTTGGTACACATTCAAAATATTCATTTCTTTAAAAAGTTGTTTTGTGTTAGAAAACCGATTTTAAAATTTATTACGCGAACTGCGTGTTTCTGACGAAGCTAAAGAGATTTGTCTTATGGGTGTGTATGGCTTTGTTGTATGGGTGTTTCCCCATATGCTATTTGCAAAGTTTATATGACAATGAATAAATGAATAATACAATTGTGTTAACTGATGTTTACATAATATATTTCTTGCTTTATAATGAATTCCGATGCATTTTGCAATTTTTGTGGAAGTAGTACCGATATGATACCTCCAGGACAAATTTTCATCAATATATATTCCTAGAAACTTTGTAACCTTTTCCCTTCTTTAAAGTAATATTGTCGATTAAAAGGTCTGGCACGATATGTGAAAGTTTCTGTTTTTTGGAAGGCGGATAAAAGAGTGTCCATTTCGTTTTTTCAATATTGAAGGACATTCTATTTTTTTTAAACCAAACAGAAACGTTCTTTAACTCATTTGTCATATCAGTAAATAGTATATTAATATTTTCATAAGACAAAAATAAATTTGTATCATCTGCAAAATTTATTGTTCTTAGGTTTGAAGATTTATGAAGATCGTTTATGTATATTAAAAAAAAGAGTGGACCAAGTATAGATCCTTGCGGAACTCCACATGATATATTCATAAATGCACAAGACGTGGAATCTTTATTGAAAACAAACTGTTTACGGTTTGTAAGGTAACTTTTGAACCAAAGCACAGTTTTATCTTTAATACCATAAGAAATAAGTTTTTTTAATAGGATTTGGTGATTCACGTTATCAAATGCTTTGGACAAGTCAATAAAAACCCTAATGTAAAACGAGATATCTGTAAAACAGATAATAAATCTGCAATGTTGTGCGTATGTTAAAGAACGGCATGTTTGGTTGAATTATTTATTTTAGAGCCAAATTGGTTTTCATTCATTATTTTATTTTCAATAAAATCAGATTAGACTCGATTAAACATTAGTTTTTTTAATACTTTTGAAAAAACTGGAAGAACCGAGATAGCGCGATAATTTGCTATATTTGTACGATCGCCGGTCTTGAAGATTGGAGTTGATTTTGCTATTTTCAGTTTATCTGGGAAAGACTATTAGAAAAATATTAATATCAAAATATATTTAAAACAAAAAATTTATACACAGCCTTATTAATCAAATTCATTAAACGTAAATAGCGTATAACAAGAAAATTATTTTAAAAGATTCAATAAAAATTGGATTCATTAGAACAAGTAATTAAAAGTACTTTATTCCTTTGATCAATTTGCACTATTGCGACTTCATTTCCAATATTGCGTTTGAATAAGCGCTGGTTAGTTTTCTATTGTTTACTTACTATTATTTCTTAGTAAAAGTTTTTTTATTATTGTTACTTACTATTATTTCATTAGTAAAAGTTTTTGTGTAAAAAGATAATACAAATAAAAAAAAAATTTAAAGGAATTCCATAAATAAAAGAAAATTAATGATGATTAAAGATAACAAAGGTTTTCAGACTGTCGTGTTGAATTCTGTCGCAATTCAAGATCATATAGTAAAAACTTTTCAGTTAATTCCTAGCGATGAAACTGTGCGAAAACCTAAAAAAAAAGTTAACAAGAAAATACCCTACAAGTTTGATTCTATACGTCCTAAAAAAAATGAAGCAAAAAAAGAATACGTTATTGACAGGTTAGAAGATTATCGAAATCACTCGTTGGCAGAAAAATTAGGAATTTTCGAAACAAAGATTAACCGTAAATTAAGCGAAACAGATTGGGAAAACCAGAAAAAGCTGTCTTTGAAGAGAAATATTTTTTCAGAGCCTTGTCCTATTTGTAAAGAGCCCTACACTCCAAACCGCCTAGAAGTTATATTAGCATGTAGCCACGTGTTTCACAAAACGTGTGTACAATCTTTTTTCAAACTCTCTAATAAAGTATGTTGTCCGATGTGTCGAACACAAAACAATGAGATGCGTGTAGTATTTGAAGGTACAAAACAAACTATAATTCGCTCTGCCATCAGAATTCAATCTGTTTGGAGAGGCTTTATTGCCCGTAAGAAGTACAATCAATTTCTAGCACTTAATCCTCCAATAAATCAAAACATAAGAAGGAAATATTTTTGTAAAAAATTATTAGTTTTATCAAACTCCATTACTGAAACGTACAGCAAACATTGCAGTGATGTTGACTATTTACTTGATTCCGTTGCTAAGAGTATTGCAAATTGCAAGTCAATATTTGAAAACGTTCGATTGAACGAAAGCAGTCAAATAGACTGGAATAACATAAAGATAAAAGCAAACGAGATAGCAAATCATTGCTCTATTTGCTTAACTAAATTGAAAAAAGGGAATAACACTTTGTTGAGCTGTTCTCATTTATTCCATACTGCATGTTTAAATTCGTACGAATTCTATTGCGAAAATATAGAACTTGTTTGTCCAATTTGCAGATCGAGTTATCTTAAGAACGAAGTAAACAACGAACTAAGCGAAATAAACAAACTAGATGTTTGTTTCTAACTAGAAAATGTATACTTTTATATAAAGAGATTTAATTACTTTTCAATTTGAAGATTTTTGTTTGTTTTTCTTTATTATTGATTGATCTAAAAAAAAAATTATTATTATTTTGAATGGTTTTCGAATAAAATAAGCTTTCTTATTATGATAAAAATTAAAAAATTTCTTGATAAACAATTTCTTTCCAAAAACATAGTTTCTGTAATTTATACATTTTATGTATAAACTACAGAAACTAGTCCTGGACACTTAAGGAAAAAATAGATTGTACACGTGTACTAACAGAATACAAAGTGTCAAAAAACTTTATTAAAAGTATAAACATTGATTTATTGATTTAGAAACAAAAAAAAAATTATTATGTACTTTAATAATATACAAAACATAAAACAAAAAATGTTAGAAAAAAGGCATATTTCAAAATTGGAGGATAGCGCGGACACTATGTTTAAACATGATTTAACTCTTTTTTACCCGTGTGACACAAATATAATATATAGTTAGCATTGGAATGTTGTCAAGACATTTTTAAAAAAATCGCCAAAAAATTATCTATGATATATAAAGATTAGGAACGAAAATGTCATTATTTAGAAATATAAACATTAGCTTTTGACTAATAAAAACAAGCACTTTTTTTTTTGTTTTGTTTTTTAGGCACCTCAAGAACTCATTACGGTCTTATCACAGAGCACCACGGAAGAGCATTTAATAGGATATTCACGCTTTCTTTCCAACCGATGTTGCAAAACTCGCCCAGAGGTGGGATTTGAACCACAGATTTTATGTTTCTGAGGCGAGTGCGCTACCACTGCGCCTCGGCTGCTTTAATTTAAACTTTAAAACCACTTTTTGAAATCTTAGGGTTTTTTATTGGAATTGAATGAATTACTATTATGGGTTTGTGTATTATATTTAATGTATTATTTTTATATAATATAGTTGTTCATTTTTAATGTATAAATGGATTAAGTTGTCCGGAACCACCCTTAAAACATGTGTCCGATATCACCCGATATTATCTCATTCACAAATACTAGTTTTAAAACTTTTTTACAATATTTAATAAATATTGTTAATAAAAATGTATTTTTAATCGATAAAAAATTATTAATTTACATAAAAATTAGATATATTTATATGTAAATCAAACATGATGACGTCTTGTAAAAACGCGGATTCAGCATTTTTTGATGTTTGAGATAACTAACTTTTTGACATGATACAAACTTTTATATGTTTATATTTTTTGTAAATGTAATGCTTAAATGTAACCCCTCAAATTGAGGGGTTACAAACTTTATGAGGTCGTAATTTTGAACGTAAAGAGATTATTTTATAAAATTTAGAGTTTATCGATGAATATAATTTTATTTAAAAATAGCACAAAAAAATTTTTATCAACATGTTGCTCTCTTATTTGGGACAGTTGTGGCTAAAATTTTAGGGCTTTTTCTTTCCCAAACTCAAATCATTGCAAGTTTTTGTAAAGCATCCTTATTTGACATAAGTATAAACATATAAATTTTTGGAGATTGTTCCATTGTATTTTTTTACTTAATTAATCTTATTTTTGGAGCTAATTTAAAGTGCTCATATTACCAAGTGGTCTAGGAAATATGAACACTGTTGCTACTTTTTTTAAAACCTCTGTGTTTTTAAGAAAAAATATTCAAATTTTGACTTAAGGTAGTTGTATTACCCTAATCTACTCTATATTCTTTAATTTTGCATTCTATTAGTTTGCTAAGATAATTATAGGAAGGGAGAGACGACATGGAACAGACTTACTAAAATCAATATTTTACTGGTCCGGACAACTAGTATTTAATATTAATACAAAGATGCAGTTTAGAATAAAAATTAATTATTAATAGGTTAAGATGGGATAATGTTAATGTATGGGATAGTATGGGTCTAATTAACATTTATTAATTTTTTTTCTGTATTTTATAGGTGCTTAAAGTAGCTCTCTAAATTTTTATTATCAGTATATTATACAAATTTTTAAGTAGGGGTAAGTCGGGCAGCCTCGGACGGCGGGTAACTCCTGACGTTTAATGTACAGCTTAAACTAAAGAAGCTATGTGGTTTTAAATGCTATAAAAATATTATTTGAGTGAAAATATAACATATTCAAAATATCTATCATAATATGCCATGTTTATGTAAACTAATAACTTTTTATCAATTAAAGATTTTTATTTACAATAGGTATTGAAAAAAAAGTTTGTTAAAAGCTTTATTTCACTGGTTTTAAAACTAGTTGTAAATGAGGTACGATAGGGTGGTATCGGACACATGTTTGGAAGATGTTTCCGGACAATTAAATTCGTTTACATATTAAAAATAACAAAGAAAAGAAAAGATCAAGATTGTAGAGCAAGATAACGATTGACAGACGACTTAAAAGATTGCAAATTATATGAATCAGGAAAGCAAACTAAAGCAAGCAAATTCCAAACAACTGATATTCGAGGAAAAAAACTAGAGTTTTGGGAACACTTAGGAACAGTCACAGAAGAAGGATAAGGCTTAGTTAAATGACGAGTAACACAAGAATGAATTTTAGTAGATGGTACAAGAGACGCTAGCTCTTTAGAGCAGTGCCTATTATAGTATTTGTAGAAAAGAGAAAAAGAAGCAACATTACAACAATGTGATAATAGTTGAAGGTTGGCTGCAAGAACAGGTCCAACTATGTTTACAATGCGTTTTTGCACCTTGTCTAAAAGAAAAAGGGCATTATTAGAAGATCCGCCCCAGTTATGGCAACAGTATTCCATACAAGATTGGATTTGAGATTTATAGAGAATCCAGAGTAAGAAAGTGTGGAGCTCGATAAAGAGATGCAGCCTTAGCAGATACTAATTTTGAAATAGATTTGATATATGATTTCCAAGAAATACCTGAACATGAGTTAATCCTAGAAGATAAAGGGTAGATAACTCATGGAGGACATCACCGTAAATAAATGTAGGAAGGTCTAAGTTATTGCGATAACGATTGGCGTTCAGAAAAAATAAAGTAACAGAAAAAAGTCTGCCTCATTTTTTTCTATCACGACAGACAAAATAATTGACTCCAAAAAAAAGGGTATATCAAGTGAAGTCTACATATATGTTGAAATTGAATATTACGACAGTGTAATTCCATCTAAAGTAAATAAAAAAGAACTATTTTTAGAATTCCAAGAAGTAACCTCAATCCCAAGATGCAACAGGTATTAAAAAAAATTAATAAAATTTATGGAAAAATTCAACTGTCTATTGATAAACTGATTGGGCAAAGTTGTCAATGTTATGTCCCGAATACACAATGGTGTTCAAAATAAAATAAAAGAACTTTAACCAAATGCAGACTATATTCATTGTAATGCTCATAATTTTAATCTAGTGATAAATGACATAATAAAACATATTCTAGAAATATCAACTTTTTTTGCAAGAATACAAAAAATAATTATTTTTTTCGGTTTAAGCATAAACAGATGGGGCATATTGTCTTCTTTTACTGATGAAAGTGATACTACAATGAAAACCCTCAATCCCACTCGATGGGCTAGAAGATGGAAATCTCTTCAAATCAAGGTTTATAGAGATACTTAGAACACTCAATAAAATTATTTTGATTTCTCAAAAATCAGAAGAACTTGAGCTTTGAAAATAAAAATATCGATTTCAAACATAGAGTTTTTGCTATTTTACAAATTGTAAGTCGAATATTAAATGAATTTAACACAATAAGTTTACTTCTTAAAAAAAAAATCAATTTAATGAAAGTCATTTCTTCGTTGGAAAAATGGATGGATACACTTAAAATACTTAAAAAAAGTAAGATTCGTTTAAGATTGACGCAAATAAAATGGCGTAAGTGTATAGAATTACAACTGATTAAATCTAAACGAATACCGGTTCGTAAGAAATTTTTTGATGAACCGCATTTTGAAGAAAGTTTTAACAAAAGTCGAGAACAGATTTTTATTCACAGCATTTATAAGGAAACTTTCGATTTGCTTTTATCTCAAATTGGAAATAGTTTTAAATCTACAATAGAATAAAGGCAATTTTTTAGCTTTTTAAAACAATCTAATTTGTTAGAATGTTGAGATTCAGAAATAACTCATTCGTTTCGAAATTTTTACAAAAAATACAAAAGTTTTATTACACCATATAAATTTATAGCATTAAAAAACAACAGAAACATGGTGGAAGAAAAAACAAATGTTTTAAGGTGGTTAGCTGGTAAAAAAACTATTTTTTTAAATACTTGTTGTTTGATACTGAAATAAATACATACAACAACCATCATAAAAATAAATATTTAAAACAAAAAAAAAATTAAAAAAGTTGATTATTTTTTGATGAGTCAGCAAAAATTCAAAAAATTAACTAAAAAGCAAAACATGATTATTTGAAGATCTACAACTGGTATCAGTATGAAATTTGCTACAGTAAGACAATATATGCTTAACTAGTGCCTAAAGCAAAAGTTTTCAAAACTGATTAACTGTTCAAAAATGGCGGAGATTCTTTTAATTTCTATTTTTTTCGATAAATAGTTCAGTGATTAGTGATTGATATCTCATTAAGTTTTTAAGTATATAGCTTTATTCTGCTTTAGACACTAGTACAGTATATTTTAAACAAGTGTTGAAAATTTCAAGATAAAAACTCTACTAGATCTTTAGAGATCTATGTTTTCGTTAACCCACAAAAAGAATTCTGGAAACCAAGAAAACAAAACATAAAGAAAAAAAATTTCAAAAATTTCCAAGTTTGTATGATTCCTCTCCTTCTAGTTCTTTTTCTTTGTCCAAATAACCTTTTCTGACAGCTTTAATCAACTTTCTTTTATTTATTCCCTCTTTTGTTGATTTTTTGTTCATATTTTGAATCCGTTGAGTGTCTTTTTTGATTGAACCGATTATTGTTTTTGCTCCAAAAGATATTCCAATCTTATCAAAAAGTTGCACTAGTCCAGATATACCATCATTAAAATTTATTATTGCAGATGCAACTCCAACTTTTAAAGTGGTTTTTGAAATAAATGTATCTTTTGGACACCTTTTCCACACAATTTGATTCAGAGCCTCATTTAGGTTTTGAGTAACCCTAACCCTAACTCTAACCCTAACCCTAACCCTATAACTTTTGAGAGTCTCCACCACACTGCTTTTTAAAAGCAGAAAAAAAGGACATACAGGCTTGTAGTCATCTTATGTAAATATAAATATAGTAATAAAGAAAGATTGTCGATTTCAATTATTTTGTGCCGCAAAATTTTCTGTATTAAAATTTTTACCATGACCTAAAAAAACTGGTTTTTAATTAAAAAAAAAAACAAAAAAAGCACTATACCCATATATATTTTTGAAATCTATGATAAATTTTAAATACAAATCAATAAAATAAAAAAAAACGAATTTTTATGTTTTTTTTACCAGCTTACCACCTTAATATAAAAGAGTTATTGGAAATTTTTTAAAATGAGGATTGATATCAGGCTATTCAAACACTACTGCGGCTTTAATGATTTATTTTTTTTAACCAATATCAGTAGCATCAAACGAAAGAAGCTTTTCTAAAATGAACTTAATTAAAAACTGTTCGTTTTTGTTGCCATAGTATTAGAAATACTATTAAAAAGTCTATTTGTTGCCATAGTACTAGAAATACTATGGCAACAAATAGACTTGAATATTTATCTGTTTTATCTATTAAAAATGCAATTGCAAAATTAAAAAATTTAGCTAGAGCTATAGAGAAATTTGCCAATTTAAAATCGCTCATAAATTTAAAATTATTGCATTATATTTTTTATGACAAAATGATTTTCATGAGCATATATGTAGTTTATATTTTTTATGACAAAATGATTTTCATGAGCATATATGTAGTTTATATTTTTTATGACAAAATGATTTTAATGAGCATACATGTAGTTTGATGTAAAGTATAATATAATATTAATTTTGAATTAAACTATTTTTTTTAAGCCATTACTTTTTTTTTAATGTACCTTATTAGAGAAACTAGGGGCCAGGGGTCTCATTGTATATGCTTGCCTTGGGGCCTTATAACTGATGTTACGCCTCTGATTAAACGTAATATTTATTTAGAAATTTATTGAGACGTTTATAGAAAACTAGCAGTAAGCAACCCGTAATACGCGTTGTTAGTAAATAAAATTAAAAAAAAAAAACCGCATATAGAAAAGCCTAGAAACTACTTTAAAATAGAAAAGCCTAGAAAATGACGTAACTCGACTAATAATAATAATATTAAACTAGCAAAAGGCAACCCGTAATACGGGTTTTGGTCGGTCTGTTACATAATTAATTTATAGTAGCTGTTTTCCACAATTTAATCTTGCAAAACCTTAACTAATACCCTTTTAGAAAATTGCCTTCAGCTTGAAAAAATTAATCCATCTGTAAAATTAACATAAAAATTATGAGGAGGTAAAATAATTTACCAACTACTACTTAACATTATTAAGTAATTTACAAATGGCACAGGCCATAACAGTATAAGGCAGAACCATTTTCATCGACCTTCCTAAGTTTAACACAATACGTTTTTAGTTACTGACGCAAAATAATAACACTTGGTTATACTTTAAATTGACGAAAGTGTCAACTAAATCCTTAAAATAATTTTTATAACACGAACCATTAAGATTAAAATGAAGTTAACTTATATTATACAGGAGTTATCAATTTTTTGTTATCCCCTTGATTAATTGTTCTTTAGAAAAGAAAATTGTTAACTTAAAAATGTTAAATGCACACGTTTAAATAAATTAATAAAAAATAACAAAGTTTATTATACTACGCAACTGAGTACAAATACCTTTCAAACAAAAAAAAATTTAATTTACGATCAAACATAGGTATAACAAATTTTTTAATACATTAATGCATCATAGAACAAACTAAAATAAAAATTATAAGAGATAAGTAGACATAAAAATTTGTAAACCAAGCTGACCCGACCCGGGTCTTGTTAAGTCTGTTCAACACAGACCATTTGTATATTATTTATTTGGCCTCTTTATTTTATTAAATTTTTAGTAAACGGTAATTTGCCACCATTTACTAAAAATTCCTTTTGTAACTCGAAATTTAATTTTTCTAAATATTTTGGCTCTAATAAAGAGGTTCCTTCCCTCTTTTTGCTTTAATGGTGGCCTGGTGAATAAAATAAAATATTAAAATGTAAAACAATGATCTACTTATATAAAAATGTTTTCTTTCTTTCCTCAAAAGTGTTGCAAATACAGACTAAGCTAACTAATTAGTTAAACACATAAATAAAACTTAAGTAACTCGATATTAATGCGCAAAACTACAATATTCTCCATATTTTTAAAGGTTTTTAGTTACGCCCATTCAACCCATACGACCCCCCAATCAATTCTCTCTCTACAATTCTCAATACTAATTCTTATTTAAGTCTTATCTAAGAGAGAGAGGAAGTGTTTTAAAAACACCATGTTAGAAAAAGTAAAAAAGTCATGCAATAAATAACAGTAACTGGTTTTATTATGCTACCAATAAACAAAATTATTTTTACCTTAACTAAAAGTTAATTTCCAGCATTTCTTAATTAATTTCCAGCATTTCTTAATTAATTTCCAGCTTCTCTTTAACTGTTGACAAATGATTAATATTGTAAATTTCACATCATATTAAATTTACAAAATTAAAACCATGTTTCAACAGTAAGCAAAATAATCAAGTGATGACAAAAACAACTAAAAAAAAAATGAACAATTATATTAAGATTACAAAAGTAAAAAAAAAAAAAAAAATCATTTAAAACTGAAATTTTTATTATTTGTTACTATAAATAGTAAAATTCATACTTTGCTTTATTTTAAAGTGTCTAATGTAAAGTCAAATAATAGACATTAACAGCGCTTGACACTGAATTCTGCCAAGTAAGTTTTTGGTTCATCAAGCAAAATTTCTTATATTTCAACGACAATTAATTTTATCATGCCTAGATCTATTTCTTTCATATGACAACAATTTCATGTCACCTATAACCATTTACACTAATAACTTCTTCGAGCCTAATATTATAAATCTGTTATCATTAAATATATATTACCAGTTTTTATGCTACTGTTACAACTGAATAAATGAACGTTTTATATTTTTACTACTGAAAAATATAAAACAAAATTTATTTACATTATTTTAATTTAGCAAAGAATTTAGAACACAGTGCAAAGTTATTTGCATTGTGTTCTAAATTCTTTGCTAAATTAAGAAAGCCTTCAGGCACAATCTTAATGCACAAAAATAATAAATGCAGAATCTTGTATAAAAAATGAAGCAATGTCAGTCTAAAGTAATATATATGTATGTATATATATTCAAATTTTTTCTATTCTTAATTTTTTCTTTGAGATAATATTCATATAGATTCAGAGAAATATAAAATATTCCGATATATAGGCACATTTAAGTATATAAACTTACCTGTCAAAAATTACAGTCAGTTTTTCATGTTAAATACATAAAATATATATCTAATATAAAATTAAACAAAAAATTAAACTTACTCAAATTAGTAACAGTTCGACTGTCTAAATATTTTTATTATTAACCCTTCTATTTAAAAAATAAAAACAAATGATTTGAAGTAACTAAAAAGCACTTTAGCTCTTTCCAATTGCACTAAAAAATAAAATAAATCTTGCTTGCTAAGTTGCCTAATTCTTAAGAATCTGATAACAAATAAGTAAAAAACCAAGAACAAACAAACATTTATTCACTAAAACTACTCTATTTAAACAAATTAAAGTATACAGAGAACAACATTTATACTCCTTGAAAGCTGAAAAACTTATTATCTCAAATTTGCTTGTAGACCTTGCTTATGAAACCACTTGAATAAGAAAAGCATCAAAAAAGCCTAGAAGCTGGTATATGCTACATTGAATTTTAAATGTTGATTGGTGTAGATATTTTTAAAAAATTCAAAATGATTTGTTCTTCTATAGCAAATAAATACACCATAAATCTGAAGTTAAAAATGTAATGAATAAGTAAATACAAAGAAAAACATCATATGTGAATTAAAAATCTATGTACCTGATAGAGATAAGCTGCGGTGATACCTGAGTAGTATCACCACATACACGTATTTATCAAAAAAATTTTAACTTTGATCATAATATAAATGCAAACATATATGCAAACTTTTAACAACTATAAAAGAACATTTATTAGCATCAATTATTTTTAATGTAACAAAGAATGCAGACTACAATGCACGACATTGTTAACAAAAATGAAGTTATGTCAGTCAGTATATATTTATCTAAAGTAGTGAAAAAGAATAAACCATTTAAAAACAAAATTAAAAATTTCTAATGAATATATATTTAGATACCTTAAAATGAAGCATAACACAACACTCTTTTGACAAATTCCAGAGCAAATTTTTAAAATTTTTCTATTCCTTATTATTTTATTCCTTATATCGATTAAATACATATTAAATGCCACATTCAACTAATGTAATTAATACCTTTATTAGATCTCTCTTGATTAACTAAAGAATTTAAATTTTAAATAAACTCTAACTAAATTTTAACAAACAAACAACCAAAATAAATCTTCATATTAATAGTACATTATTAAGTTGATTAATAGATCAAACAATTTAATCTACTCTAATAATCTACTACCTTATTAATAAACTTTAATTTTTTTTCTACGACTCAGTGTAACTATAATATAGATATTTTTAAAGTAAAAAAGAATTTAATATTATAATATATATGATTTTAAAAACCTGAAATTTTAAATCTACCTCGAAGAAAACAGATATATATTGAAAAGTATTTTTATTTCTTTTTAAAAATTTAAAAATGCTTTATAACTTACTTGTTTCGATATTATCACCAACGTCTAAATAGAAAAACAAACAAACATTCAAGTCAACTCATTTGTAAATCTTATAATATATATGATTTAAAAAACCTGAAATTTTAAATCTACCTCGAAGAAAACAGATATATAATAAAAAGTATTTTTATTTCTTTTTAAAAATTTAAAAATGCTTTATAACTTACTTGTTTCATATTATTACCATCGTCTAAATAGAAAAACAAAGATATATGAGTTATATATAAGATTTTAAAATATATATGACTTTAAAAAACTGAAACTTTAAATCTACCTCAAAGAAAACAGATATATATTGAAAAGTATTTTTATTTCTTTTTAAAAATTTAAAAATGCTTTTTAACTTACTTGCTTCAATATTGTCATCATCTAAATAGAAAAACAAACAAACATTTAAGTCGACTTATTCTTAAATCTAGTTTAATTTCTTCAATAATAAAAAAAATTTAATCTTTGAGGATTAAATTCATTTACAAAAATCCGTTTAAACCATTTTAACATTGTAAAGTTAATTTAAAGTTTTAAAAAACTGAAACTTTAATTCTACCTCAAAGAAAACAGATATATATTGAAAAGTATTTTTATTTCTTTTTAAAAATTTAAAAAGGCTTCTAAACTTACTCCCTCCAATATAATTATATAATATATATAGTATATATGATAAATAAACCTCCACAATTTCCTTGGTTTAACAACTCGATTATGATTTATAACAACTCTGTAAACATGAATTTTCTAATAACCTAAATAAATTACAGATAGACAAACATAAACTAACACAATTAAATCCTAAACCAAAATTCATTCATGCAAGACAAATAATTTTATATTTATTGAAGAGCCAGAAACATATTTTTTTTCAAAGAGCTAAAGTATTAACAATATTTAAGACAAATTTTATTTATAACAAAATTTTCAATAAAAATTAAATTAAGATAAATTTATAACAAAATGTTGTCATGGCTTTTATCCCAATAACCAAAACTAAGTGAAAGCATGAAACTACCCATAAATATATTTTAACGCTAGACACAAATTAAGAATTAAAGTAATCTATAACACGAAGCTTTAAATTTAAAATTACAATTTAAAAAAGATTACAATAAATTAATTACTTTTAAATTTAAAAAAAAATTTAGATTACCTATAATTTTAAGCTACTAAACATAATCTACTTAATGTCAACTTAGATATTTTGAACCGGTACCATGAAAGGTTGAAGGGAAATCTGTAAGTAAGCACGCGGTAAAGAAAAGTCTAGAAACTACTTAAAAAAGTGTATTTTGCAGATACAGAACCGTACCGTAACTATAAAACAATACTCGTAACTATGCGCATTAATATTCATAGGCTATTAATTATAGGCGATTAGCGTATTCATATTATCAGATTTATTTTTTTAAAACAGCGGTTATGCAGACTCAGTGGTTTGATGGATGCAAGCAGTACAAAACATATCAAGAAAAAAATTAATAATTAAACTTAAAAACTTTTGTTGTAAAAGCTCTAGCTTCACCAACACCAACACACTTTTATTTACACGTGTTGAAATATAACGCAGTATATTTAAGATTAACGAGAACTTAAGTGTATAGTAGCTAGGTATCGTAAGTACCGAAAACCGAAAAAAATTATAACATTATAACAATATTTTTTGTTGCTATTTTAAAGCTTACTAATATCTTTTTTAAAGAAGATAGTGTATTAACTTTTTAAATTGCGTATATGCTAACCAATATGATATGATTTTTAAAAAAAGGTTTTAACTTTTTTTTTCCTCTAAATCAAACCTTTTCGATAACTTTTTTGTTGTAAAACTGAAAATACAATTACTTTCTGTATTTCAAATACTAGTTTTTAATGTTAAACAAAAATTGTTTAGCTTTTTCTTCTATAGTCCTCGTTTGACAACTTCACTGACATTTTATAAAAATATATAACTTGCATATTAAATGTTTAAAAAAGGTATTTATAAATCAAGTTTCTGTGTGTAGCCGTTTAGAAAGTGATCTTTCTAAACGGCTACACACAGAAATTTTATTGATCCAAAAACGATCCGTATGTTAAATTCGTATGTTAAATCATGTGATAAAAATCTCTAAAAAAATTCGCTTAATTACATAAGTTAAAAAAGCCCCAACTTTTAAGGATTCTGTAAATCAAAAGTTATGAAACAGATTTAAATATTTAATATATTATCTTTTATTAATTTTGTAGATCTACAGGTTTTTAGTAGATCTTCAGGTTAAATTAGTTGTTGTAAATCAAAATAAGCAAAAAAAGCAAAATAAGCTTAAAAATACTTAAATTGATCCTGAATTTATAAAAATATCTAACGTTCCCCTATTTTTGACAATTTTTTAGGCCATTCCCTGATAGCTTAAACTCATTTAAATTTAAATTTTTTTGATAGTTCTTTATTTGATGTGTTAAATCTCACCATTTTTTTTTATAAATGTCTATGGAAAATCTGATTTTTTACGATTTGATCTGAGTATGCCACACTCAATTGTACATGAATGCTTTAGTTACACTGACATGTTTTCATTCACATTGTTTAAAACTTTGTTCATGGTTCCACAGTTAAACGATCCGTTTGTTGAATTTAAGCCTAATATCATCTGATCATATAAGCTCTTTAAACAAAAAAATAATCATCTAATAATAATATAAAGTGCTAAAAAATTTTACAAAAAATGAAAAATTAATTATCTCTTTATTCTCATTTAAAAACGTGCTTATAAGAATCACTTCATATGATGGCTAAATTTTGACGGACCCATAGAGTAACTTTTATATCAATATAAACCTAAAACCGAAATTCGTTTTAGCAAAAAAAATGCTAAAAAACTTTCTTAAGTGCTTTGCATCTAAAAATAGCATCATTAAAACCCCCAAAAATAGCAGTATTAAACTATGGATTAACTTAACTTGTTAAAAGTATGTGTAAGTCTATTCGCACGCACGTGTGAATTGATTTACATATTTTATTACAATCTATTTGCACGTTTAAAAAAAAATTCAATTTAGATTATGAATTTGAAATTTCTCACAAACAAAAAATGTTTATAACTTAAGTCATATTTTTTTAATCAATATTAATAAAAATAAATAAAATTACTTTAACATAATTAAATTTTTATTCAAAAAACAAACAAAAACGTGCCAATAGATAAAATAAACATTAAGAAACACTTCTTTTTTTAATTAAAAGAAAGCAAGCCCAAGCCAAAACCCTTGTCGTTGTATTTATACTACATGGTGCCTATCCTTAGATAAGCACTCAATATGTGTATATACTACGGTGCGCACATCCTTCAAAAGTCAGCCAACGTAAGTACTGCGTTAGTACTATACTGCGCTAAATTAATTTTAAAGTTAAAAACCAATAATAATAAATCTAATTTTTTTTTAATTTCCTTTGAATTCGATGATCTTTACCTTTTTTTAATTAACCCTTAAAGGACGGCGGGGTATTTTACTACCCCAGAAGAGTTTACTTTTAACTGCCACATCAACAAATTTTGTGTATTTGAACTGCCACTTCAGAACATCTTTTATTATCTTTAAAGGAAGTTTTTAGTGTAAAATGTTTTTGTTTTACTAATCAATTGACAATAATATTGTTTGTTGAAAATTTAACTACGTTAAAGACGGTTGGGGTATTTTTATACCCCATGCAAGTTTTCTTATTTTTTAGTTAGTGAATCAATAAATAGCTATATAAATCATGTTTATTTTAACACTTGCTTATGTTTTAGTTATTTTTTAATAGGTATGGGGTATTATTTATCTTTTTTATGAGTAAATTATACCATATATTGATTAAATATATACACTCACTGTAACAACAGTAGTCTGCTCATGTTGCATATATTTTGTTTTTATGTCAAAAATATTTATATTATTGGTACAAAATAATAATGCCTACAATATTTGTTATATATTTTTCACATATTTGGTTTAATAAAGACTGAAATTATTTTTAGAATAAGTATAATTTATATAATGAGTCGCCCAAGAAGTAATGCTGCAGTCGAGGCTAATAATATTATTTTTGGTTTAAATGACTTATCTTCAAGTGATGACTCAGCTGATGAAAACCTTACAGACGATGAAGAAGATATTGTTACAGTTGACGATGAATCAGATGCTATCATCTCTGATCAAAGTGATGAAGAAGGTGTTCAGGAAAATTACATTTTAAACCAAAACATGATTTCAAAGAACGGTGAAGAAATTTGGAGTACTCTTCCATCTGTAAATGCTGCTAAGCCACGTGCACAAAATATTATTCGACAACCAACTGGCCCAACAAGGTTTGCAGCTCAGGTTTGCGGCCAAAGTGTGGATACTGCCTTCAAACTTTTTATAACACCAGAAATGATTAGAATCATTGTCAATTGCATTAATGCTGAAGCTCGTAGAATAAGACTAGAAGGATGGGTTGACACGACAGTAAATGAGCTGGAGCTTGGAGTTCTTCTTCTAGCTGGAGTGTTTCATTCTAAAAATCAAAGCATAAAAGAGCTTTGGAGTAAATTAGATGGCATACCAATATTTTCTACTTCAATGCAAAGAGATCGATTTGTTAACTTGCGACGATGCATTCGATTTGATGAGAGAGAAACAAGAAATCAAAGACGGTTTGAAGACAAATTTGCACCTTTAAGAAATATAATGGAAATGTTTACTACTAAATGTAAGAGCAACTACAATCCAAGTGCATATCTTACTGTTGATGAGCAATTAGTTACATTTAGGGGACGTTGTCCGTTTAAGATATTTATACCTACTAAGCCAGGAAAGTATGGAATGAAGATATGGATATTATGTGATGCTGAAACTTCTTACTGCATAAATTTGCAACCGTATATTGGTAGAGTAAATGGAGTACGTGATGTTGGACAAGGTACACGAGTAGTTCTTGAACTAACTGATCACTTAAATGGAAGTGGTAGACACATAACAGCTGATAATTTTTTTACAAACATTCATCTTGCACGTGCATTGCTAGGACGTAAAATGACATACACTGGCACCATTAAAAAAAATAAAGGAGAAATACCAAAAAAGTTATTGCCAGCCTTACATTGACCAGTTTATTCTAGCATTTTTGGTTTTCAAAATGACTCTACTATTGTTTCTTATGTACCTAAGAAAAACAAAGCAGTAATATTATTATCAACCTTCCATCACGGTAATGACATTGTTATGGACCATAATGAAAAACCGTGTATTATTCTAGATTACAACAAATATAAAGGTGGAGTTGACACATTAGACCAGGTTGTCAGGTGCTATTCGAGTCGCCGAAAAAGTAACCGATGGCCGTTTACAATGTTTTGTAATATTTTGGATATTGCAGCATACAATGCTTTGATTTTATTCTTGTCAATTCACCCAAATTATAAAAATGGAGCTTCTCATAGAAGAAGAGAATTTTTAAAAGAATTATCAAAAAGTCTTATTAAAAAGTTTGATGCAAATGACAATCTTCCACAAATAGTTGCAAATAATAATCTTCGCCAAGTAAATGTACAAAATAACCTATTAAATCAAGGTCAACCAAATCAAGAGCAGCACATAAAAAGGTGCTATATGTGTCCTCGTGTTCAAGACAGAAAAACCCGTCTTCAATGTGCATCATGTAGCCATTCTGTTTGCAAGGCTCATAGCAAAATTGTTTGCAATAGTTACCTTATTTAGGAGTTATATTTTGTTTTTATTTGAATAAATTCTATCAAATATCACTTTTATTTAAAAAAACATTGAGAAAATTTATATTTTTGTTGAAAGTACGCATTTTAAGTTAAAAAGCTCAACATGTTTTCTATAAAAATCTATATTTTTAGTTGGGGTAGTTTAATTTTTCAGCAATAATTAAAACTACGAACAAGTTTATGTAGTTCATATTGTGTTATTCATATGTATTATTACGCGGGTGAAAGCAACTATATTTGTTCATTCAACCACCTGTTGATAACTATTTTAACATCAATGACTATTTAAACGTTAACCGTGTAAATCCTGCGTTACATTATACCCAAATTGATAATTGAAAAAAAAAAAAAAAAATTTTTTTAGGAATATTTTTTGATGAAATATTACATTAAAAGAATCTTTTTAATATATCAACACTAAAGTTGTTAAAAGTATTACTAAATCTGTCTTGTCTAACTTAAGACTTGTCTAACTCTAAATTATTAAAACTTGTCTAACTCTAAATTATTAAAAATGTATTGCTACATTATACTACAAAAACACATTCTTTAAAGCTTCATTGTATTTTTTTGTAAGCAAGATTAATCAAAGTATATGGTTTATTACTTATCTATTATAATTTTTTTTATATAACATTCTTATTTCAGCTTGTTATTTTAATAATAAACACTAAATGCCGATAAAAATTTTTTTTGTTATTTATTTTTTTACCTTATATAATGTCATCTACATTGTTAGAAGATGCACATGGCTAAACACCGAACCACAAATACAAGTTTTGATTATGACGATTTTTAAACCGTACTCGGCAAACTTTTGAATCAAAAAAGATGTGTTTTGAAATTCTTTTAAACGTTCAGATAACGTTTTATTCTGAACCTAATGCGCGCTAGGTATCTAGAGAGACCAATTATACATTTTATAAACTAGACGTCTAACTTGCGAGATTTTATTGGGCGAAAAATGAAGTCACTTTTTTTGTTTATAGTCTGCCATTTGTAAAAAAGGGCAAAAGCCGAATCCAATGTGGGGAATAAAAGTGCGAGTTAAGTTCCCAATAAGTTAAAGATAATTCATAAACACGTTGTAATAGTTATAAATAGGGTTCGGACTGTTGTAATTGTAATTGTAAAAATTAAATAGAATTACACATAGATGTAATTAAAACATTATTTAATGTTATTGTATTGCTGCGATTAAAAACAGTTACAATAACTATTGTATTGTTTTTTTTCTAACAATACATTGAAGTTCTATTGTATTGCTGTGATGTAAAACAATTACAATAACTTTTGTATTGTATTGCTGGAATAAAAAACAATTACAATAACTATTGTGGTGTATTGCATTACTATATCGAAGTCCAATAGCTATTGTATTTTAAAGTATTTAGATTCTTTTCCCACGCATTTATTATTTACAATTAGCAAAAACCTGAGCTGACCCTTAAGTCAGTTCCCGAGAAAACCGAAATATACCTATGAAAACTTATGACCACGGGATTATAAAAATGTAAAAATTTAAATCATCTGTCAACGTCCGAAAAAGAAAATCAATTTAGAAAATTTCCTTTATTGCAGTAATATGTGAAACGACAGCATGCCCAAAGTTTTGCATTTTTACATTATTCATAATGAAATAATACAAGCAACATATATAAAAATACTTTAATTCTACATGACTTGACATGGAAACTCTCTTTTAGAATTCTTTTCTCCTTAAAATATTTTCAAATTTCATGAAACATTTTTTTTTCTAATGCTGTTTATTCTTAAATAATTCCTTGCGTTGGCTAAAGCTCAAATCAAAAATTGTTGCTGTTGAAATCAATAAGGCACATATGAAGCCTTATTCCATATTCTGGATGACATATTGGGCGTTTGTATCTTTCCCAATGTAAATTAAAGCAGTGGTGCATTGCTTCTGTTGTTTGTTTGCTATAAATTCATTTCTTCAAATTGCACATGCAATTTGTTGCCAAAACATGATGATACCACATCAGCAAATTTTCGCAAGGTATCAATTATGGGAAAAACTTGAAAAGCATTGTCCTTTTCAGCAATAGTTTGCAAAAGATCCAGGTTTTTTAACAGCTTATTGCAGTCATTGACTCCAAAGTGACCCCCGTGAAAGGGCTGTTGCTTTATGTGTAAAGCTTGAAGCCAATCATCTGCTTTTGGCCATACATTTTTGAGAATCTTGAAAAGATGATTCACAACACCAAGTAGAAAATGTAACTCCATGGGTGGAATAAGATCTATTAAAGAATAAGCTTTCAATTACATTTCCAAACTTCTTAGCATTTTTGGTGTTTGAACCTGCTGCAGAGAAGGCACGGAATGAATCTTTCAAAAAGCCAAATATTGTTGGAGTCCCACAGTTTGCAAGATTTGAGCTTTCAGCAGTACACCATGTGCATGGATGGGAAGAAGAATGGGCCTGCAGGCCACATAAAATCTTAGCCAATTTCATATCACATCAGATGATAAACTTCACATCCTGGATGTCAAGAAGAAAAAGAATGAGCCTTATATTTGTATAATTTTTTTGAACGCCTTCAACCACAGCCACAAGAAGTTGTCTTTTCATACCAGTATCTTTTGATTTTTGGCATGTGAACAATTGTTTGCTGGGAGGTGAATAATCATTGTGCTGTGGTTCCAATTCGGAAACTCCAAGACAGACTTTTAAAAATCCTCCACCCCCATCAATCCCCATTTTAACTATATGGTTTGAAAATCTTGCGTGACAGAATAAGATCTTCAATTAGGGAGTTCAAGCTTTTACAATGTGCAACCACATGCTTTGAGTTTGTTTTGTCAGAGTTTGTAAATGCCATTGCTGTCTGATTGAAGCTGTCTTCAAGATTTTTGCCAAGATCTTGAAATTTTTTAACTAAGACTTTGATTGTGCTAACATTGTTGATTGTTTGTGCTAGCTTTCTGATACCATTGTTGGACAAGTCTGTATTTATTTGCACCTGAGCAAGATCTTTGGCTGATACAACTGGTAGATCCTTGAAGAGCTGTTTTGCACTTGATGGTCTTAAAATACAACAAAGGTTATCATTTGTTATCCTAAATGAAATGATAGGTAATGTTTGTCCACTCTAGGCTTGTGAAAGTTGAATGGTTCCAAGATGAGAAGCTTCCTTGTTTGTGATTGTTGATGATGCAAAATGCCCTGCAACTTTACCATCATTTGCAGCTAAATATTTCATGTTCTCTCTAAATTTTGCAGATGAGCATTGATTTGGTAGCCCCCTACCAATTAGAGTCAGACATTTTGAGTACCTTCTGTCTGATATTTTTTCTTCTATTTTTGTGGTTTCGAGAGGGTGTTTTTCTGTCAATTTCAAACGGCCAATGCAGCAAATTAAGCATTCACAAGGGTTTTCTCTCGTGGGAATTTTAACATTTATCCTTTTAAACTGAGAGAGCTGTGGCATTTCAACTTGATGACCTTCATAACCTTTTCTCAAGGAAATTCTGGATGTTTCACAAATGCCTTGAGGAACTCTTGTGTCATTAAAATTGATTTGTTGGCTGTAGACAATTCGAACTTTTTCCTCCAAAAACGTAGTGAGATGTCTGTTTGCTTTTTTAAAACACATAAGGCATACAACCTTTTGGTCTCATCATGATTTATTGTCGAATTAGGCATTTTTGCAACTTTTCACAAGAGCCTCAAAAACTTTTACTTAATAGATTTTGCGTCCAGAAAAAGTGCCTTTTCCTGGAATTTTTCATACTTTTTAGTAGTTTAAATTATCATGAAATCTAATATGTTGAATAAATATAATGTTTTATTGTTGATAAATACTGTGAAAAATGCAAAATTTTGGGCATGCTGTCATTTCACATATTTGTGCAACAAAGGAAATTTTCAAAATTGATTTTCTTTCTCGGACGTAGGCAGATGGTTTAAATTTTTATATTTTTGGAATCCCATGATCATAAGCTTTCACAGGTATATCGTGGTTTTCTCGGGAACTGACTTAAGGGTCAACTCAGATTTTTGCTAACTGTGTATTATTTGGACACTAGAAAATTCAGAGGTGCCTATCACGCTCGTTTTTAGAAGTCATTTATATCTATATATATATATATAATATATATATATATATATATATATAATAATGTTTATTCAAAATCATACAAATATATAATTTATAATATGTTTGTAATTTTATAAATATTTACAATGTGAAGAAAAATTTTTGAGTTATTTAAATTTTTTATCTAAACCGATATTAAATCTAAACTTGACTTATTTTTATCATTAAAATTTACCGCTAACGAGTAATAAATTACAGCATTATGAAATAAGGGAACTATTGACCTGGTTAATTATATATTAGACTATCTTAAGATGTGAAATACTTTTATTTTGCAACAATTTTTTCTACATTTTTAGATTACTCATCACCTTTCAGATCGTTCCGTTGAATTTTGTAGATGGGTCATTTTTGAGAAATGAGGCAGTTTAGAATACCAAATAAATATTATTATTGATTTACGTAACATTTATACATCTAGACCCAAAACTACAGTTACTTTATGAACACATACATCCATAAAAGCCTTTATCGAAACAATTGGGTAAGTGCCTAATGTAGTAACAAATAACTTAGTGGAAGAAATAGTAGTCAATGATCATGTATACACGCCATCTCCAGCAGTAAAGGAAGAACAGGTCAGATCAAACTCACTTTTATAGAGCAGTATAAAGTTTACAACTAGGACAGGTGATATTCAGTAAATAAAATAGAAATAGAATCAACAATATATATTAGTTGCACCTTATTTCAAAATCACATATCTCGGAGACTGGACTGTTAAAACATATTAAATTTTAACATTAAAATAATTTTCATTTATTACAATAAAAATAAATTGTTATTGTATTATAAAGATGAATTACAATACAATATATATTGTTATTGTAGTGGGTCATTATAATACCTTTTTTTTCAGATATTGTTATCGTATTATGAAGATGATTTGCAATACAATATTTATTGTTATTGTATTACAGTATTAAAATAAATTGTAAATCACAGCTATTGTTATTGTTTCTAAAAAAAGTTAATATAATAACAATAGTTATTGTTTCTGTTATTGTTTTCATTACAATTACAACAGTCCGAACTCTAGTTATAATATACTTATAAAAGTTTTTTATTTTATTAGGTTTATTAAAAAGTAATATAATTTATAAAAATTCTTCAAACGACGTCTGTCGTCACACTTTTCTTTTGAAAACTTTAACCCCTTGCAATCGGAAATGAATTTAGGAAACAAAAATTTTTGTTTTACAAGTATTCTAATTTCCTTTCAACACTTTTACATATATAGTTTTTATATATAAAATATATTAACTTCATTTTTAAGAAAAGAAAAGTTAAATATTATTTGTTTACAAATTTAACCCGCCATTAAGTAAACAGAGCAAATGCGGCTTCACTTTTCGGATCGAAGTTAGACATCTAGTATATAATATATAATTAAAATTTAACAATACAAAAAACGCAGTTTTATACTAATCGAACACGTAAAAACAATTGAACCATAGAAGTATAAAAAGATGGAAGTTCATCAAGCCGCAAATATCAAAGCAATATCGAGTCTTCTCGGGAGCATGCTTGTAACCGAAAAAAAAACTTTCAGAAAAAGAATTTCACTAGACGAAAAACAACAAAAATTCACTGAAACGATTTTTATTAAAAACATTAAAAAAGAATTATTCAAAGGATACGCAACATAGATTTATCCGTTAGTTATTCAACAATATGGAATTAAATAGAACCACTCTATTTTAAAAGCATATGCTAGTTTAAGCTTCTTTTCTTACTTCGAATGATAACATGGCGTTTTAGTAAAAAGACAACTAAAACATTTTTTAAAAAATTAAAAAAAAAAAAAAATGTTTTTTTAAATTACTAAAGCTTAAATTTTCATTAGTTGTATATCATAATTCCATTCATGCTTGTCATACTCCATTCATTTAATATGAAATTTTTAAAAAACGTTATTTGCCGTTTCATCGTCGCCATTTTTAATGCTTATACTTGAATATTATTGGCGTACCAACAAAGTACTAAACTCTTGAACTTATTAAACTTTTAAAATTACAATTTGCGTCAATGTTTAAAGATTAAGTGTTTAAATACAGTCTTGATGTTGTTTTTTTTGTTTTGTTTTGTTTACGAAACAAAAGGTTACAAGCATAAACGGTGCTTGTAACCTTGTAAACTTTGCTTAAGATCTCCTACTTCTGTTTTTTAGATAAATTTAGCGTTACGTAATTTACAGACGACTCCATAGTCCCAAAGCATCCCCACCGGAATAACTCAGAAAATATTTACGATTGGTTTATGTTACGTGTTTAGAACCTTCTAAACTAAAAAGAATAACACGTGTCAAAAATAGTTTTCATATAGTGAAATTATCTATTAAGAATATCAATTAAAATATTTATGGTTTCACCGTTACAAATAAGTTGTATTATATTATAATAACTTTCCGTAAGAAAGGTGAAACCACTGACAAAAGCATGCGACAGTAAAAATTGACTTAAAAACTTCAAAAAACACGTGCTAAACTCGTGTAAAACAACCCGTAATATACACGTGTTATTGGTTTACACCTGGATTGTGACAATTAGGTGTCTAAACAGATTTTAATTCCGAAAAAAAAAACTAGATGTGCCGGTTGGGGTTTCAATAAAGTTGATTTTCCATCTGTTTAACACCCATTGATTGAACTTCTTGTTTTTAAACTCAATCTGAAAATACATTTTTTATATTGAACTTAACCATTCCCAATCGGCATACCTAGTTATTTTTCGGAATTAAAACCTGTATAGACACTTGCATGTCACAACCAATGGCGTAAACTAAAAACACGTGTATGTTGCAGACAGTTTTACTCGAGTTTGGCGCAAGCTTTTTTAGGTTTTAAACTCAAATTTAAATGTCGCATGGTTTAATCAGTGGTTTCATATATATTACGGCTATTTATTATGATATAATACTATGTTTCCGTAAAGTTAAAACCACTAATTTTATAACTAGTATTTATGGTTAATAGTAATAGTTAATTTCACGGAATGAAAACCATTTTTGTTACATGTTATTTTTTTTACTTTAGGAGGTTTAAAACACGCAACAGAAACCTAGCGTAACTTTTTTCTGAGTTGTGCCGGCTGGGATAATAAAGTTTTATAGCGGAAGTAAGATATTAGACTAAATGAGACTAAATGAATAAATTAATATTTTTTGAATTGAATTTTTGATTTATAGTTAGAATTATAAATTAAAAAATCAATAATTTTTGATAATCAAAAACTGTCTAATTATAAATGATGAATTAATTTAATTAAATGTGATGAAATAACATATTAGTGAATTAACTGCCAAAATTTGTAGTTAAAATATTTTTTAATTTTTATGTGCATATAGCACAGTTTGGAAGCATAAGATTTAATATACCTTGTAGTGCATGCACGTAAATAGTTATTTTCTACGCGCAGACATCCCAGCCAGCACAACTCAGAAAAACGTCTATACAGGTTTTGATTCCAAAAAAGAAAACTAGATGTGCCGGCTTGGATGTGACAAATTAAAAATCAAACCATGTCTATGTAGTTTCTCAATTTTCAACCCTAATGATTATTTTTCATTTTTTGCTTCATTTTAAATGTTGCAGAACATTTAAACTATTCAGCAATACCTCTATTTTTTTATATATATAACTTCTAAAAATATTAATTTCTTTAAATAATAAAGTTTTTTTAACGTTTTAAAATGGAGTTTTATCATCATAGAACTTGATAACACACTTTTTTCACATTATATGGAATGTAAATATATTTGAAAAATGTAAAAACACATTTAATAAGCCAATTAACGTTAAAAGTTAAAATAACATAAAAACAAAACTGATTGTGTATAGACTAGGAACGTGAACTTAGGGGCCAATCATAAGTTTATGAAATTGAAATAGAAGACTAAACTTTAAATAATGAAGCGGTATGTTATGCCCGACCGGTATGTTATGCGGTATGTTATGCCCGGACTTTAAAGCGGTATGTTATGCCCGACCTTTAAAACGGTATGTTATGCCCGGATTTTAAAGATAAATGTAAACAAGTTTCAACAGTTATCCTCAAAGTCTAATCGATACAGATAATAAAAAAAACTGATTTCTGCAAACATCATAGTTTAACTTTTTTTTCATTCAAAGTAATAATTGTAAACATTTTTTATTCAAAATCGTTAAATTTTTTAAAACCAAAAGTCAATTTTAATTAAAAAAGTTTTTATTATTTTTGACTGTTTTCTTGACTTTTTCTTATGAGTAATTTGGTTGTTTTAAACCTTATATTCAAAAAGCATTTTTTAAATAAACCATCCTTCCAATAATATATAAATGGATTCACTAATGCTGACAGCTTTCCAAAAAAAGCGGCCACATGAAGAAGCCACTTTGGTATTTTCAACGAGGTAAAAGCTGAGAAACAACCAACTGTTGCGTATGGTGTCCAGCAGACAACAAATGATAACACCATTATTATAAATGATAAAAATGTCTTTTTTTCTTTCTTTTTATAACGTTTTGTTTCAACATTTTCTTTGCCGTAAGTCACACAAAAATATTTGTACTTTGTATTAATCACGCGAGCTGTAAATAAACAAGATGCCAAAATTGATATAATAGGTATAAAAAATCCAAAGGCCATCAATATGATTAAATAAAGCTTTTCCACACTTGTTTTGGGAGAAAAATTAATAGAACATCTAGAACGCGTATTTTCTACTGTGTACGAGGAAAATCCCAGAAGTGGCAAAACAGCCCAAATGAAACCATAAATCCATGAGGCAATTCCAATTCTTATAAACAGCTTTTTATAGTTAATTTGAGTACTATGAAAACATGTGCCTAGCAACACCATTCTTGAAATAGCCATTGCGGAAAGCATTGCAATTGTTGTAAATGAAGGAAAAGCAATAAAGAAGGCAGACAATTTGCACAACGTTGTAGCTTTTTGCATATTAGCATCAAAAAACAATGCTGGTATGTATCCGGCGATGCTTTGTAATAAGTCACTAGCAGATAAGTTAATACACAAGATAACATAGTTGTTTTTTTTTTGCTTCTTGTATAAAAAATATAAAGAAACGCTATTAGTAATAACAGCAATTGATGTAATTATAAGCAAAGTAGTTTTAACTGCATCCATCGTTTTTTAAACTGCATTGATAGTTTCTAAGCCATATCCATCTTTAAACAGCATATAGCATTAAACTGCGTTTATTAATATTTAAACTGTATTCGCTGCTCTTCAAACTGTAAATACTTTTTGAAATACTTTCAGGATATTAAGTAAAAAGATTATTATTTTAAAATTCTATAAATGTAAATAGTGTTTTGCATACAAAGAATGATACATAATAATCAATAATTATTAAATTACTTTTGTTGTTTAATATTGCTTACATAACTTTAAATATGGAAGTTAATATTATTATTGTATTAAATTTATTATTGCAATCATATTAAGTGAATAACCTAATGTGACTCCCCCCTTATTTTATCTTTGTAAAATTGAACATTTATTTGAAAAAATATTGTGTGCTTTTAAACATTCTATTAAAGCTACAAAAGCAAAATTTTATTATTCTATTCTTAAAATAAAACATGAATAAATTCTTTGTAAAAATTAACTACAGAATATTTAAAACAAATTCTCTTTGTTTTTGTTTTTTTGTTCTTTTTTTTTAAATTGAACTACTAAACTTAACTAATTACAACTCAAACGAGACTAGTCGTCTTGTTTGAGATAAACGTTAACTTTCAATAATGTTTGTTTTGATAATTTTTTAAATGTGTCGTTTAAAAAGCAAAGCTAATAGCGTATTTATCTTTTCTTCTGTTTTTTTTTTTTTTTTTTCAAAATTTTTTATATTTTTTGGTCATTAAGATGCTTTAAGAAGATCTCACAAGTCTTGTCACAGAGCACCATGAAAGTGCATTAAACGAGGAAGTTCATACCGTCTTTCTTACCGGAGTCACGATATGACTAGAGTGGGCATCATGCTTTGGATCATTTGATTCTATTTCAAATCACATTGCGTCACAGCTGCACAACTTTACGTATAAAAGTGATTGATGACATTTTCAATTTTTTTTTATTTGGTTCATTTATTAAAATCCTTAGCTTTGTAATATCGAAATAACTTCATTTTATTAAAATTTACTAATGAATCAAAGTTACAACGCCCGTTTAAAAATGTACTTTATTTTTGTTATTATAGAGAATTAAACTGTTTTAAAGTGTTTGTATTGTAAAACTGTAATTTTATGAAAAATAATCTATTTAATAAAAGCATATTAAATTATTTAATGAAAGTTGCTGTTTAAATCATATTATTTAAAGATAGTATGTACTATTGCGTAATTGCTATTATTTTACTTTATCTTTATATCATAGTAAAGTATTTTCTTTATCTGAATCTTTTAAATTATAAAATATCTATCATTATTCTTGTAATTAGCGTCTATTTAATATTACATAAAATGAATAATTATACATAAAAACTGGCTTATTTTTCCTAGAAAAGCAGTACGTATTAGGTATTGTATTTTAAGGGTAATGGAAACGATATGGACTTAGAATTATTAAAAACCTTCATTGGAGAATATAGTTTTTTTAATATTAGCTGCAGACAAGAAGATTACAAACTTTTTTTGCGTCATGCATGACGTGATTGAAAATGTCGGCGCTACATTGACCCTTAAACCACTTAAAGTTAATCTAAAAATAATTACACGTTTTTTAGGTGCTGTTAGATACTTCAGGTGTAATTGTTTACTTGGATGTTTACCTACTTACTTTTTACTTACGAGTTTATTTAGTCCTAAGTTTTACAAAAGTTTTTTATTTATTTTTATAAACACTCAAGTAAATCGCAACGCTATAAATATCTAAAAAAAAAATTATAAATAAAAAAAAGTATTTGATTATTTACTCAAATGCTCACAAAAATATATGAAGTTGTGAACCTTTTAGAAGAAAAAGTTAATCAAAATTCTCAATAAAAACATAAATCTTAAAGAAAAAATTAAATAAAACAGGCAGAGATTAAACTTAATACTATTACCTCAGGCCCGCAGCAACCGGGGGGTCCTTAAAATTTTTATTGCTACGGACCTGTAATTTAGCCATAAAAACATTTTTTTTTTTTTTTGTATATTATCAATCTTAAATATTTAAATGTAAAAATAGGGGAAAATGGGGTAAGATGGCGAATGAGGCAAGATGGCTTTTCATGTAGCAACTAAACTAAAAAGCTTAAAAATGGGTGAAAACGAAACTGTATTTACATCTTGTATTTTAAAACGCCAATTGGTTTTTTTAATATTACTAACGCAATTTTATATTGATTTTATATTATATTGCAATTTTATATTAATTTTATATTGTATTGCGCAATTTTATATGCGTATGAAATTGTGGTAATAAAAAAAAAAACAAATTAAAAACCAAAAATAACCAAATAAAAAAAACTCAAAATAACCAAGTAAAAAAAGCAAAATAACAAAAAACCAAAAAAGAAAAAATAACCAAATAAAAAAACCAAAATAAATGGTGCTTTTCGGGTATAACTTTTTTATGAATATTTTTTTGCGACGCGTGTTAGTTTTTTGTTTCTTTAGTTAGATTAGTTAGTTATTTTTAAACTTTATAAAATTCGAATCAGAAATCGCAAGATAAGTCATTTTGCCCCGATCACGTGACCAGATAACATTTATTAACTTTTTATTACAAATTTTTCTACTTTCTACGATGCAGGCATTGGATCATTATGATAAAATAGTGACAAAGTACTGTTTCATGGCTTATAGCTTTGGGCTTTAAATAAAGATTTTTATTTTACACTTCAAGTTCATGTTCTAACTTTCCCAAGTTTACTATTCATTCCATGTTTAAATAGTGAAAGGAGTGTAAATTTAAGAGTTCAAATGACGAAAACGCTAACAAACTTTGTTTATTGCTGTACCAATTTTATTACTGTTGCTTTGTTTATAGCTGTACCAATTTTATTACTGTTGCTTTGTTTATAGCTGTACCAATTTTATTACTGTTGCTAACCTTTTTATCGCCTACAATGAAGTATAACATAGAACAGAAATATAATAAAAAAAATTATTTAAAAAAAAAAGTTGAATAATTATGTGTGTTAAGCTAAAATAAATAAATACTTAAAAATAGGTCTTAACTAAAATTTTTATTTTTATTTAAAGTTAAGGAATTAAATCCGACGTTGGCACCAAATATAAATCATAAAAACGGAATAGGTTCAGTCAAAAACGAACTGCCCCCTCCCCTTCCCTGCGCTCTAAGCCAGTCAACTGGCGCCCCCTAAAATATAAGTTTGTCATTGAATAATTCTTTTTGACAATTTGTTTTTATGAAAATATCTTTTATAGTCATAATGCACATAGTCATTTATAACGTTTCAATGCATTTATAACGTTTCAATGCATTTATAACGTTTCAATGCATTTATAACGTTTCAATGCATTTATAACGTTTCAAT
Source organism: Hydra vulgaris (assembly GCF_022113875.1). Classification (NCBI taxonomy): domain Eukaryota; kingdom Metazoa; phylum Cnidaria; class Hydrozoa; order Anthoathecata; family Hydridae; genus Hydra; species Hydra vulgaris. Next base: position 48,098,963 of record NC_061161.1, on the reverse strand, counting down.
GCATTTATAACGTTTCAATGCATTTATAACGTTTCAATGCATTTATAACGTTTCAATGCATTTATAACGTTTCAATGCATTTATAACGTTTCAATGCATTTATAACGTTTCAATGCATTTATAACGTTTCAATGCATTTATAACGTTTCAATGCATTTATAACGTTTCAATGCATTTATAACGTTTCAATGGATTTATAACGTTTCAATGCATTTATAACGTTTCAATGGATTTATAACGTTTCAATGCATTTATAACGTTTCAATGCATTTATAACGTTTCAATGCATTTATAACGTTTGGTGTATCAAAACTACAGTGACATTCACAAAACTAAAGTGACTTCCCAAACGGTAAACGGCTTTTATTTTTTAAAGGAGAAAAACAAAAATTATAAATAAACTGATTTCAACATTGTGGAGCAACTTAGACTTGTTATTATGTATTAAAAATGTTTTCGGTAAAAAACCATATGGAACTCCCTCCCCACTATAATCGCTTATTCGCTATTTTGAAAGATGGTATGCATAAATACCTTTAACAATGACAAGTGGACAGCTAATGAAAGACGTACATCCATTCTTAATAGAGAAATAAATGACATTACGTTTTCCTGACTTTTTTATACTCTACAAAATTGACTCAACTCATCCTTTTACATCTCCTTATGATGAAAGAAGTTTCATTCTACTGAAAGACTATCAAAAGTTATCTGTGATCAACAATAATAAAACAATGTCTTTTTGGATTGACGTTAATTTAATCAAATGTGAACTTGCTGAGAACTTAGACTTTGAATTATCAATAAATCAATTTACTTCAACACAGCGGATACAGACCTCCTTAAGACGTCTATACAACGCTTTATAATCGTTAGAAGTCCGTAAGATGTTCTTAGGAAAACTTAAAATTTGCATAAACTACCAAGAAAATAAGTTTTTTTCTAAATGCTTGCTTTTAATAATATATATAGTGCAAATATGTTTTTAAATAACCAAACAATATCAACAATTTTTTTAAACGATAACTGTTAATCAACGTGTAAGGTGGATTTATAAATTATTTGAATTCGTAAATTTGTAATTTGCAGTCAGCGTTTTATACCCAAACAAAAGCTTTTTTAGTTTAGTTTATTTGCCGTTTAAAAATGTTTATAACGTACAAAAATATAAAAAAGTATTCAAAGGGCGGGAGCAAGAAGAAGGCATTAGCTTTGTCACGGAGCCCCAATAAAAACGTTTCTAAATATCCTTATCCGTTAAGAAACAAAAGTTTAAAAATCTTAAATCTAAAGTTAAGGGAGTTAAATTATATAATTTAACGGAGTGTCTATTTGCACGTTTTTCAATTGCGAATAGACTATATTTAATTAGAGTCTATTCGCAGTTTAATTAAAAAAAGGTAAAAATCATCGAATTTAAAAGGAATTTAAAAAAATTAGATTTATTGTTATTGGTTTTTAACTTTAAAATTAAACTAGCGCAGTGGAGTACTAACGCAGTACTTACGTTGGCTGACTTTTTGAAGGATATGCGCACCGTAGTGTATATACATATTGACTGCTTATCTAGGGATAGGCAAAATGTAATATAAATACAATGACGAGGGTTTTGCCTAGGGCAGGCAATCTTTTATTTAAAAAAAAGAAGTATGTTTTTAATGTTTATTTTACCTATTGGCACATTTTTGTTTGTTTTTTGAATAAAAATTTTATTATGCTTAAGTAGTTTTATTTATTTTTATTTTAACTGATTAAAAAAATTAAATTGCTTTCAAAATATATGACTAAAGTTGTTAACATTTTTTGTTTGTGAGAGATTTCATATTAAAAATCTTACTTAATATTTTATTTTAAACGTGCGAATAGACTATAATAAGATATAGTCTATTCACACATGCGTGCGAAAAGACTCACCCATAAATTAAGCTAGAAATTGAGAAATATGTTTTGACGCAGCATCAAACATAAAGCATAAAAGTAAAATATTTCGACCGAATGTAAGAATATCCTGAAAAAACACACAACTTCGAAGCTCTATAGCTTGAAGTCAAAATATGATATTAGGATTTTTTTTTCCAGCTACTACATACGCATGTAGCAAGTTCTTTTTTATTTCTCACAAATATTTCTGTTTTATTTTTTCTAACTAATAGTGTATACACTATTAATTAAAAAAAAAATAAAACCGAAAACCATTAAAAAAACTGTAAAGAGTTATTCTTTTTATGTTAAGTAAAATAGAAAAAGAAAAATTCGGAAATCCGCTTTCACTAACAACTGTTATATATCAGAAAACAGATCATCAGATTGAATTTAATTATGTTGCAGCACATGTTGTTTAATTATGTTGCAGCACATGTTGTTTAATGCTGATGATTTATGTCCGATAAGAATATTAATCAGCAATATGGAAATGTGAATACTGAACTGATGAAAATAAATAAATGGTTTAGAGCTAACAAACTCTAAAATTAATAAAAAATTAACGCAGATAAAACTCAATATAGGGTAGAATTACCTTTATTGGAATACTTTAGGAACATATATTTTTAAGCCGAAGATGGCTTAACTATGAAAACATTTATGATTTGATTAATACAAACAGACAACCCTACTATACTTTTAACCATAATTTGACTTAATAGATTGCACTGTTATTGGAAATAAATTTGTTTTTGCAAAGATACCATTTTTTTCCGATCAAGACAACTGGTTCCCTAAATTGAAACAATTTGATTCCTTAATCAGAACCACTGATCTCTATAATAACTTTATAGAGATCAGTGATCAGAACAGATTTTTTTTTTAAAAAAAATGCTCAGTAAAATCAACAAAAATTGATTTAAAATGATTTTTATCTTTACAGTGAAAATTTAATCAGCTCATTCAAAACTTATAATAGGATTAATGTTACCCTGACAAACCAAAAGTCGATAAACAAAAAATTATATAAAAGCTTCAACTGTTATGACGTTCTCTTAATTTATTGGTTAATAGTCACTAAATAAAGTATAATTTTTATGGTTTATGGTTGTTACTAAGTATTTTTAAATTGCGCTTAAACAATTTCTACAACCTTTTGACTTTATTACTGATTAAGTAAGGAAAACTTTATAGTTCCAATCAAGGAATCGACTATTTTCTTATATCACTGCAATAACATGCTTGCAGCAACTTATATATTTATATTGTTATATTATATTTATATTGTTGTATTTTAAACCCCATCGCAAAAACACAAAAAAACCGTATAACCTATAGTTTACTCAACGCAATTAATATACTGTGAACACAAAATTAAATCACCGAAAAAAAATACCCAAAAAAACTTTAAATCAATAGTGTACATGCATTATTTGAGAAATAACTTTCAAATTGTGTCAAAGCGTAGAAAATAGGTCGTTTTATTATATAAATCCAAAATATATCCATAACTTTTTTATTTTATTTAAGTTGATTAAGGGGCCATCCATAAAGGACGTCTCCTTTGTCACCAGTTGTCCTTTTTCCCTATACCCCCCTTGAAAAGGATGTCATAAAATCCTGACCCCCCTCTCCTATTTTTAACTCCAAAAAAATTTATTTCATCTCGCAATGATGTTTGAATCTGCTGCTACACCTTTGAAAAATAAAATTAAAAATATTCTCATACATTATCTTCTTAAAAACACATGTTTACGTAGTTTTCCATGTTAATTAAACTAAAATAAAAAATCTATAAATTGACGTCCTTTTCTGACAACCTCGCCCCCTCCCCTTATCCTTTTTTGTCCTTTTTAACTCGACCCCTCCCCCCACCTATTTGGATGATGTCCTTTATGGATCTCCGCGGAAGAGCATTTAATGGGAAGTTCACGCCTCCTTCCCAACCGATGTCGCAAAACTTGGGTTTGAACCACGGATCTTACGTTTCTGAGGCAAGTGCGCTACCACTGCGCCACGGCTGCTTGTTTAGCACTTGCATTTTTTTTCAAAAATAAATGCAAGTGCTCCAACTAAGGCGCTGTTCCAATTATAGCAACTCTCCCCTACATCATTTTACAAAAAAACGTAAAAAGAAAATCTGCTACTTAAATTACCAGCTCTCTTTATTAATGATAAACAAGTTAAAAAGTAGGAGTTTTTAAAATACCGAGTAGTTTTTGTAGTTAAAAACTTATCTTGGCTTGCTCACATAATCACATCAAAAATTAACAAAACAATAGGCATAAATGTACAGAATTAGATCATTCATAAATACTCAAATTCTTAAATTAGTATACTTTAGTCTATTTCAAAGCTACATTATGTTAACATTGCGTGGTTTAGCACACAACCTACAAACCTTAAAAAGATATTTAATCTGCAAAAACATGCTAGCAAAATTATATATCAAAAAATATAGGTTTGAGCATGTAAAGCTATTAATAAGGGAAATGAAAATATTGAATTTATATGAGATAAGTAGATTTCAACGCATGATCTTCACGTATAATTATTCTAAAATCTTACACCAAACAACTATAAAATAAAATTTAAAATAAATCAAAACAACAACTATTTTCAAGATGGAAGTGTAAATGTGAAAGGCTCACATATACACTTCCTCATAATTTAACTAAATATAAAGAGTACAACATATGGAGGGCCTTAAATATGGAAAAGCTTTAAAAATAACCATTTCAGTATGGTGAGATCAGTAAAAAACATATTGAGGGCCTAAAATATGGAACAGCTTTAAAAATAACCATTTCAATATGGTGAAATCAGTAAATTTATATAAGTTTCATATAAATAGAGAAATTTTGAAATCAAATGAATGCTTTAAAATTTAATATATAAACCTTTTTGATAAACCTTTTTGTTAAACGTAATTTTCATTTTAAATTTAACGTGTTAAACGTAATAAATTTTAATTTTATGTGTTAAACGTAATAAGTTTTAATTTTACGCGTTAAACGTGATAAACTAATATTTAAAGGAGTTAATTCTATTTATTGTTTTTTAATCTACATATATAACGGAGATGATTTTTTCATATTTTAACGTAGTTTTAAACAATTTTTATAACTATTTTATTTTACTTTACACTTGTTAAAAACCCAAATAAGGGTTCTATAAAAAGATTTGGTGACTCTGGTCATCCATATCTCCTTTGAGTTCGTGTCTGTTTATATAAATCGTTTTTTTTTTGTTTTACAAAAACGCATCTTTGAATTTGAAAACGTTTCTTTGTATTTTTATTTCTTAATTCTATGAACAGAGAAGTATATGTTAAAAAATATATCTGAGAAAATTTCTGATTTCTCAACTTAAAGCTCGGAAAAAGCCAAAAGCATGAAGAAAACATTCTATTTAATACAAAAAAAAAAAAAAAAATAGACTTATCAATAAAGAACGTGTTAAAATAGAATAGTTAAATCCAGACTCCTTGAAAAGCTTACAATTAAGTGGAGACATAAATACTCTTTTAATGAAAAATAATTCAAAACAAATGATTAGAAAAATTTCTTCTAGATGTCTAAGAATAGAATTTTTTGCTTTTTTAAGTAGAGAATTAGTAGACCGTAAGTACTTATATATTTCATACTTAGTAATCCATATCAACTAATAAGGATGATAAGTAAAACTGGCCCCAGATTATTTAGCGTCTATCATAACTTTTAAAACTTCTGTGTGGTAACAGGGCCATCCCAAAATAATTTTAAAAGAGGAGGTGGTAATGGACAGTAATAAAATTTTTTTCATTAATAAAAAGCTTAAGTATTTTCTAACCATTCTTGATTGCGCTCCTGATATTAGACCAAACTAAGTGACTATGATTATAAAATATGCCTAATAGGCTGTTCACACGAGGGTACATTTGATGGAACATTCCGTGGAACATGGAACATGAAGAAATATCCTCGAGGAGAGGCCTCTCGTGTGAACGCAAATGGAACAAAAATTCAAGGAACATTTGAGGAACTTTTGTACCGTCCCGCCAACCCAGAACAAATAAATGTTGCGGAATATTTATTTGGTTTTGTATAAAAAAATGGTGCCTATTTTCAACTATTTTTAAAATAAGCGTATGCATATAAGCTAAATGATTCAATAAAAATGCATTGCAAGATGCAAATTTATTGTGAAAGTAACTCAAACTATTTTTTTTTACAAAGTTGTTGTCATCTTAACCAGAGTTTTTATTCCTTGATCTCTGCATTGTCCTAGGTCTTGGTCATATAACAAGACAAGATTATCGATATACTATTTGTAGGTACGTGGAATCCGTTAATATCCGTTTTACGGAACCGAATATTGTGCTAAAAAACTGTGCCACGCTTTCTAGATTTTTTTTTTAGCTAGCGTAGGGAAGACGTGTTTAGTTGAAAAACTTTCTAGAATTTGATATAAATATAGATTATTTTTAGATACTAGAATAATTAAACTTTATTATTGTGAGGTTTATTATTTTACTAGAAGCCTTTTTTATTGAGTTTTTTTAAGTCTAAAACTTTGTTGTACTTTGGGCATTAAATTAATGTCGAAGATATGCTCATTTTTTTTTCTATACTATTCTTTTTTTTAAGTTTTTCATTTATCTATGCACTTGGAAAATTTCATTGAAAAAAAAGTTGTAGCAGGGTGTCTATTTTTTGTCGCACTTTTGGTACCTAATTTTCATTTTTCTGAAGTGTTTGCGGGAGACAGAGGGGTTGAATAAACATTGTTTATATTTGTTTTGATTGAATAAAATTTTCAGTTTTTAAGATTAAATAAAATGGAAAGTAAAGATATTGATAAAAGTTTTTAATATTGTTTCCTATTTATTAAGATTTTAAAAAAATTATTTGCCTTCAATGTAAAGTTATTATTAAATGAATTTTAATGTTTCCTTACTTTAAAGTTGAGTTTTTTAAAAATGTAACTGACATATTAGTAATATTATAACATATTTTATCTTACATTGTAAGTCTCTCCAATAACTATTGCAATATGCTACTACTTGTTGTATCATGCATCTTTTTCTAAAAAAGATTTAGTCTTTTACTCTCAATATTCAATTATATATCTTTATTATGCTATGTTTTTTGTGCAGGTTTTTGTGCATCCACGAAGTTTTTTTACAGTTGTTTATTAATATATTCCTGATTGTTTCATGCTTTTTATTGAATCATTGTTATTTTTTTTCTATAGACAATTTTGAACAAACTATTAGTAAATAAAGTTTAAAATATTTTAGTCATATTTTAGTAATATTTTATAATATTTAGTCATATTATAATATTTAGTCATTTTATAATATTTAGTCATATTATTTTTTTTTTTTAGTAATATTATTTTTTAATTAGTCATATTATAATATTTAGTCATTTTATAATATTTAGTCATATTTTAGTAATATTTTAGACTAGTTTAGTCATTTAAACTTTTTTTTTGTAATGTTAGTGTTATAACTTAATCTTATAATAAGGTAAGTAATTTAAAGTTGGCTTTGAGGTGGATTTAAACAGCAGATTTGTAATTTTAGTAAATTTTAATAATTTCAATGGTATAGTTTAATGATACATGCTAACTAAAGATTATTACTTAATTGATACACAAGCTTAAGGTGTTTAATTTATTGATACACACTAGCTAAAGATGTTGTAATAACTAAATTGTAACTTGAAGTTAAGTTTATTTTTGTAAACATTATATTACTATTGTTATTACTTATTTCTTTTTAATTCTTTAGTAACACTTACTTCATTATTTGGTAAGAGATTAATTTGTATTTTTATGTGTATGTATTGAGAAATATAGTCTGATTTTGTGTATTATGCAGTATTATACTATTTAATATGTACTATGTTATTGTATATTTAATATGTACTATATATGTATATTTAATATGTAATATTTACATGTACCATTTAATCTTTTGTGTCATTGTATTATTTAATCTTTAATATCCTTGTCATCTGTTGCAGCTGGTAAGGTTTCTATATTATTAATTTGAGAGATAAGTTTGTTAAATGCTCAGTTCATGTAGCGCGTAAAAATAGAGTTAGCAATCGATTGCATCAGGCTAAAATTAGAGCCAATATTTATCAAAGACAGGCATCCAAGCTCAAAAAAATCGATGAAAAAGAAAAAAGCTAGAACAAAAAAAGTTAGAGCGTTAGCTATCCAAACTGAGTTATGATGAAATAATAGATTCATACAAAAATTTGTCTAATGACCAACTTTATAATTTAGGGGTAATTCCACATCAAATCACCCACTCCATTGAACCATGTGTCTTCTTTTTGTTTTATATTTTGACACATGATTCCTATTTATAAAAAAATATTGCATGCAAAATTTCAGCTAAAAATGTCAAGCGGTTGACAAGATACAGCAAATTTAATTTGGACCTGGTTTCTCAAAATGACCCGGTTTTCATAACATTCTGAAAAGTTGTTTTCCTCAATAAAATAAGAAATAAAAATGGCAAAAATATAAAAATATACATTTATAATGGTTTTTTAATGCTGAATTCAATAAATGTACTTAAAATGCTGAAATGTTAGAGGAACATCCTTAAAAATTAATAAATCAACTAGTTTATATAACCTAACTTTAGGGCCCAATATCTCAAAACACCCCCGTCAAATTTTTTTTTTTTTTGCTTTCAATATTTTAAGCTAGTTATAATCTTACTAGGCACAAAAAATCTAACTGGAAAAAAAACTGAAACATATAGAACTTTAATTTTAAAGATGTATAACTTTTTTAAGAAATTCCTAAAAAATATTTATAAATTCAATTAAAATAAATTATTCCTAATTTACAAAGTTACTTAAATATACAAGATTTTTAAAGGTATCGAATGTGCAAGTTATTTTGACTGTATTTGTAATAGTTCACAATATTGTTGCCATTTTACTTGCACTTCTTCTATTTCAACATTTTCAAACACATAGTTTCTACCAGAACTAGAGCAAGCTTGTGGAACAGATAGTTTTTTCAATATATTGATGTTAGGAATAAAACAGTGGTCGTCTCTTTCAGGCCAGTTAAAATAGATTGATGGACCTCTTGGGTGGAGAAACTTAACTTCAGCATCAACTTCTTCTAGGTTGATTTCAGTTACAATGCCGATCCACCACTTATCATCATAAACTACCGCAACATAACCTCCTAAAGTGACAGTATCAGGTTCAAATATATGTTTTTTTTTAAGATTGTGAATTATTGTATATTTAGTGTCTGTACTACACCTCTTCGCCCCAATCCTATTATCTCCAAGATGTATAAATTGATGAAAGCTACGAGTACCTGGTAGAGTTGTTACATCAGTGTACCTTTCTTTTTGCTTTTCACGTTGCAATTGTAAGTCCAATCCCTTTATGTAAATGAAGTTAACAGCCTTAATATTCTCAACACAAAATTCATACATAGCCTCTGATGTGAGAATTTGGTTTCTGTATGGTCGTTTTAAACTTTCTTGTGCTGTTAACCTTTTTACAGTACCACCAATTCCATCGCATGGTGACTTTCCGTGGGACGTGGCAAAAAAGTTCCATTCAATTTTGAGGGAAAATTCTGTCTCTAGTTGGCATAGATTGTAAAAGCTTTTACAATTTTTGTACTGTCCTGCACAACCATCAGTGAATAAATGCAATTTGGATAAATCAAGAAATTTTGTTTTTAATATTGGTATAATTAGTTGAAATATCTTGTATACATAAGTTACATCGTGTGTAATGTCGTCTGATATAAAACAGTAAGAAATATGTTTCACTACACCATTTTCTTCTTTATAGTATATCACTAATGGATGTAAAGAACATTGTTGGGTGTTCCAGTGATAGCTCTGTATTTCATCTTGGACTACAAAAGCATAATTTTCAGCAAAGTCGCCAAGAATGATAATGTTTGATTGATCCATATTTTCTTTTAGTTGATTAAGGTATTGTGATTGAGATTTGGCAATATAAGAATGAGATTGTAGCTTTTCAAAACAAGATACCAATAGTTCAATAAACGTTGAAACATCTGTTGTTAAACTCAATAGTGTTGCACGATCAGTAGTTTGCCATTGTTTGTAGTGTATCTCAAAATCATCTTCGTATTCTCCAAAAATCTCATACAAATACATGGTGAGCAGTTCTTTACCAGGACAATTATCACACTGTGCAAGCATGCATTCTTTGTTTTCTACTGAGCAAACAGTTTTCAAAAGTAAATCCTTATACGTTAGTTCAATATTTAAGGCATCCACTAGCAAAATGGCATTTTGGTGATAAGAACAAACACAAACAGAATGTGTACCACTTGCACCTGGCAAAATGCACCACTTTGGTCTAAGTGAAGCAAATTTTGAGTAACTTATTTGTATTTCTGGATTGTTTTCTTTGTATAATACATATAGTTCCTTTAAATTACACAAAAGCAGTTTTTTTTGTTTGTGGACGTTCTTTTGAATGCTGACATAATCTTTTTTTCCAGGCATAGTTCGACATAAATCACTTGAGTCATAAAACAATTTAACTGAATCTTCTATTTCTTTATGTAAGACTTTACCCTTATACAATGGAGAAATACCTAACAATCCTTTTTTATTAAAAATTTTTCTAGCCATCTTGGCCTGGTATTCTGTAACCGAAAAGTTATTTTGTACTTCTAATATTGACCAACTTGGGGGTGCCAGTGTTAGAAGTTGAACAATAGTTCGTTTGTCAGAACATAGAATTTTTTCTTTTACCAAGCTCATAATTTCATCAAAGTTTGCAGCCTTCTTTTTCGTCCCATTGGTTTCATAACATAGTTTTGAGGAAAATTGAGTTTCAATTTTTCTAGTAGCGTTATACGCCATTTCGTTGATGCATGCAACTTTTTGCTTTCCTTCTGACAGTATATGTTTTAATGATTTTGAATGAGATTTTAGAGGAGATAAACTAAAATTTTTGAGTTCTTTATTGATCTCCTGTCTTATTTTTTTGCATGGTGATATTAGAAAATCCTCATCTTGTTCACTCTTACTTTGCTCCTCTTCTGTAAGTTCTTTTTTTCTGGCAATCTTTTGTTTACAAGGTTTGCAAAGTTTCTTCCCAGGAGGAATATTCAAACAATTTCTCATCATGACTTGTGACTCTTCTATTGTAACTACGCCAAGATTTTCTAAAAGTAATTGAATTGTATAAAGTATGTCTGCACATTAGTTCAAAACTTTCGTTTATTTTTTGAAAAACATAAATTAATGAAATATTTAAATTTTACAGCTACATACTTGTGATTTTCTTTGTATGTCTATTGAATGGATCACAACAAGCTTTCTGCCATATAGGATACATTTTCAAATATTTTGTATTATGTCTTTCACATAATATTTCTAAGTTTGATAATTCAATATTACAGCGTAAAGATATAATTATTTTTTCTTCATTACTTAAAGTTTCAATAACATCTTGTTGGCCTTCGCAAGCATCTGATGTCATTAATCCAATAGAACACATCTTAATAAGATAAATTAAATTGTAGTATGAAAGTATTTCCTAAAAATAAAAATAAAATTCTTCTACTTAATTGTATGTAAAAAAAGTTTTTTAATAAATATAATTTTTAATAAATGTTGTTCTTAATATTATTATTATTAATATTAATAAATGTTGTAAAAAAAGAAGTTTTTAAATAATTATATTATTTAAATTATTAATTTTTTAAAATTTAAATATAATCTTACCAATAAATGTTGTTCTATATCTGAACTTTTATAAACTAAACTTTTATAAACTAATTTTTAATAAACTTTTACAAACTTTAGTTGTCAAAATTAAAAAAAATATCATATTAACATAACAATTATTTTTTATAAAATGTTTTTATATAAAAACAAAACCGGATGTTTTTTCAGTTGTTAAGTTCATATAATTAAGTTATCATATAATTAAGACTTCCTTAAATATATGAAAAGTCTATTAACCAAAATTAATTCTTTACAGAATTCTATAATTTGCTACACATGTACTATCTTTAGGAAGATTTTTAGCAGCTTTTAAGTGATGCCATACCCTTTTAATTTTTTAATTAGTTAGCAATGAAGTGTATTGAATGCTTTTGCAGTAAGAAAAAAGCAATTCGAAGGATACAAAAAAAGAAAGATCTTTCCTACTTAGTTTTTAGTAAAAAAAAAAGCTCTAGTTTTAAATATATTAAATAATGATATAGTATTAGATATTTCCAAATCTTTGGCTGTAGGATAATTGGAGCTTGATAAGAGTTAACAATGAAGTCTCAGTGGATTTAATCTTACTTTCTATTTTTTAACTCATCTACAACTTATCACTACTAAGTAACTACTGTCCATAAAAAGTAGTTTGATATGTTTTATTGGCTAAATGGTTTAAATGACAGAGATATGGCAATGCCAGGTGTTATTGAAACACTATTCTCCTCCCCTCTAACTGTAATAAAAAAAAGTTGTTTTCACCATGTCTTTTGCAATATGCTTTTTTTTAAGTATTCTTGGTAAATTGAACTAAATTAGAACATCACTAAAAATATTTTGTTGTTCCCTCACCCCTCCCCCTCGTTAGAAAATTGCTATGGGCACCCATAAAAGTGGTGTATCTTGGAAACTATGGTTCTATATGTTTTAGTTGTTTTTCCAGTTAGGTTTTTTGTGCCTAGTAAGATAATAAGTAGCTAAAAATATTAAAAGCAAAAAAAAAAAAATCTAGACGGGGGTGTTTTGAGATATATGACCCCTAAGTTTGAATATATAAATTAGGTGTGTTTTTAATTTTAAAGCATGTTCTGCTCATATTTCAGCATTCTAAGTGCATTTTTTGAATTCTGAATTAGAAAAGCATTATAAATGCTAATTTTCATATTTTTATTTTCATTATTTTTCATTTTATTAGAGCAAACGTTTTTTTAAAATGACACAGAAACCAGGTCATTTTGGGAAACCAGGTCTATATTAAAACCTTGATATCTTGTGAACGGCTGAACATTTTTGGCTAAAATTTTGCATGTGAACTTTTCAATATGAAATGCAACAGCTAAAGAAGTTTAAAGAAAATATGAGACCTATGGTTCAAAATCTTGAAAAATTTGGGTGATTTGATGTGGAATTACCCTTAGAAGATGTCATGTATAGAAGAATTGTAGGCAAAAAACAATATCATAAATGATATGATCCTAAACATCCAAGCCTGTTTTGTATAATGGCAGAGTAGATAAAGTATTTAGTTGAAAAAATGACTTAGTTTGCACTATTTCTTACTGGAAAGATGATGAAACATATATGGAAGCTGTTGACCATTGCATGAAAAAGATCCAGCTTGTTGCAGATGTTATTTCAGAAGAGTTACAATTTTATTAATTTTATATTATATTAATAAAACACTGTGAAAGTACAAGTTTGAAATTTAAGCTAAAAAAGTACTACAAATGAATTGCTGAAAAATACTACCAGTGTTGTGAATAGCTAAACGAAATTTATTATTGTAATCATTCATTAAAAGCCAAGACAAAACTATATGAGATAAAAAATAAACAGACCATTATTATTTCTTTTTAATAACATTTTATTTGTTTTTTAGTTTGAAACAGCCAAAGCGCTATTTGAAAGATTTAAAAATTATTAAAGGTTGGTTAATAAAATGGATATCAAAGCTGTAGAACATTGCATGAAAAAGTTTCAGCTTGTTGCAGATATTGTTTCCAGAGAGTTGACTAGATATTATTTTGTTAAAACACTGCAAATATATAAATTTGAAATTTATAGATTAAAAAACTGCTGTGACTTGTTGAAAAAAAAAAAGTACTGCTAGTGTTGTGACTTGCTAAACAAAAGTACTGCAAGTGTTGTAACTTGCTATGTATTTTTGATAGGCGACTCTGGCTTACCTTCACGTGGTGTCTGTTGTTAAAAATGGTTATAAAATAATTTCATTAGTATAATTTATCATTGTAATCATTCACTAAAAGCCAAGAAAACTTTATGAAATAAAGCATCATTAAAATAATCAAACATTATTTAGTGTTAATAACATTTTTTTTGGTTTTTAGTTTGAAACAGCCTAACTTTTTGTTTACCAAACTAGTATCAAGCACCAAATGAAAGATTTGAAGATTTATAAAGGTTGGTAAATACCTTGTTTTGATTACCTTTTTACCACTATTGACTGTTAATAGAAGTCACTCTGTATAAGTATATTTTAACCAAAAATTCTCCAAGTAATCAAAAATGCTTTTTAAAAAAAAAATGATTAATTCGGGGAAAGGGGGGGATAGCCCCTCTCTTTTGAGAATGGATGCAACACTGATGTAACTTTTACCGGGTAAGATATATTTTTTACTTCTTTGTTGTTGTTCTTTAAATAACCAATCAAATATTTCATAATTAAAATTTTTTGGCGATATTAGGGTGGTTAAAACATGGTCAACACATTTAACATGAGTTTTACACTTACCTTCAATGTTTGGTGGTTGTCCAGTATTAATTTATAGAACCTTTTTTATACAGAAAAAAACTTTGTTTTGGGACTTTAGGAAACAGTAGTTGTGTCATTTTAATTTTTTTTAATTTTTTTTTTTAGGTTGGGGAGGGGGGGTTATTCTCCCCTCCCATACATCGATGTAAACACGACTTAAATTCGTAATAGTAACACCACGTAAATTCTTGTAGAACATAATTTTATATTGTATACTAATTGAATTCATTTTAGTAAAGATAAAAATATTTATGAAAACAAGTCTTATATGATATAGGGTGTATCAAACCATCACCACCACACCCACCTCCAACGTTAACATACGCCTCATATACTCTGGTGGTTAAATATAAGTTTATAACAATGTTTTTGTATATTTAAAATACTTATGTGTTGAAAAAAGACTTTTTTTTGTGAAAAAAATGTTTAGTTTCATGTGGGTAAGGTGATGGTTTGATGCCCCCTCTGTCCATCCAATAAACCCGGTGGTTAGAGTTTAACAAAAATTTGTAGCCCACTCTTATACCTATCTTTTGACACCAAGATATTTGTATTTCGATTAGAATTAATAAAGTTATGACAATTTAAGAAGAAAAACATAATTTTGACCACAGTTTCTTCAACAATTCCATATATCAAAAAATCGGTACTTAAACTGTCATAACTTTTGAACCAATTGTTCGTTTTTGATAATTTTTTCACCTTTAAAATACTGTATTGGTCCTCTTTCTAATGATATATAACAGTAGAATATTTAAAAAATTTGAAATTTTTACTCACCTATTTTACTTACCTATTTTATTGAATTCAAA
This sequence comes from Hydra vulgaris, assembly GCF_022113875.1. Taxonomy (NCBI): domain Eukaryota; kingdom Metazoa; phylum Cnidaria; class Hydrozoa; order Anthoathecata; family Hydridae; genus Hydra; species Hydra vulgaris. The sequence continues at coordinate 48,083,722 of NC_061161.1, read as the reverse complement.
ATATTTCTTCGAATATAATTTCATATCTTTATTCATTGAGTAAAAACTTGTGGTAATTTCATGCAACCAAGGAAATTCCGATCCCACTCGTGTGGGATCAATCACGAGTAGACCAGATGGTGGGCAATTATTTAAAAACAATTATTTGACCATCACAAATTTCAAGTTATTTTTAACGATATTTAAAATTTGTATAAATAGAATAGAAATTTAATTATTAGTGTATTATTAATTTAAAAAGAAGTTATATATATGTGTTTAAAAACTTAATCTTAAAATATAACATTACAAAGACAGTATTAATCTTATTAAGATCAGTTTTAATTTGAATTAACAAGAAGTATAATAGTTTTTATTTAATTATATTCTTTGCAAGCATTGCTGTTAATGCATTTTTAATAAACTTATAGTAATTTTATTTATAAAATTCAACTTTGAACTAATAAGCAGAGTTGTTTATCATTGGCCTTGCCAACAGTGGTAATAATAATAAAAATAATAATTATTATTATTATAATAATTATAATAATAGAATAATAATAGTAATAATAATGATAACAATAACAACAATAACAATTGTTAATATTATTATCATTATTATCATCATTGTTATTATTATTTATATTAATATTATTAATGATATTATTATTGGTATATATTGTTATATATGAGCTTTGTCATATATTTTATTTATATGTCATATATATTTTATTATATTAGCTTTGTCTTATCTTGGTAATTTAAAATGTGAAGATTACCATGAGTATTTTCCTCATAAATATTTTGTATTTACTTAATATTAGTTAATTTACTGTTTGTGAATAATTGTGAAAGTAAGACCTTTATTCAGAATATATATTATTGATTGACTGTATTGATATGACTGTACCTTATATCTTTGCCACAATGTACTACAATTATTGACATTTAAAAATAAAAATAAACAATAGTGTTGAAAAATCAATGTTATTAAATAACATAATTATCACATTGCATGGAAAAGTAAAAAAAAAGTAAAAGTAGCATCTGAAAGTTTCTGTTCTCTTGGCTACCAGTTTTTGGCAATTTATTAAATTATTTAGTCAGCCCATAACATTATTAAATTATTTTAAGCCCATAACATTTATAGCAATTATGAAGTTTAACCTTTAATTTTATTATTAACTATTTCTCTTCTTTTTGTTGTTGTTGTTATTGTTGCAAGATTCAATGTACATATCCTTTTTAGTAGGTAAAACTTTAATTTTACACAATGTCTCAGCATTCAGAAAAAGAGTGTATTGACGCTAGCACAACAAATATTGGTCTTTGCACATCTCCTTTAAATAAATTTGTATGGAATATGGCTAACACAAGAGTATTATTAGATTTATGGAAAGATAATTACAAAGCATTAACATCTGCAGAAGAAACACAAATATTTACAAACAAATGGCAGCTGAATTTTCAAACACATTTAATATCGTACCTCCGTTAACTGAATATCAAATTCAATCTAAAATTAGTAATTTGAGGAAACAATTTAGGTATGTACATATTCTACATTTAATGTTTGATACCTTACTGAAATACTGAAAGTATTATACAAAACTAACCATGTGTAATAATATCTAATTGCAATTTAGTTTGTAACTGAGTGTTATATTAAAAATTACTTAAATCTTATTCAGTATTGAAGATTTACAGCTCGTTGATAATTATTTTGTTAATAGTTCGTTATTTTATTATTCGTTAATAATTCGTTAATTTTGTTAATAATTATTTCGTTAATAATAATTTGTCCATTTAAAGTTATTTGATTAATGTTATACGGTGTTAATGATGTGCTTATATTTACTTATATTTATGTATATTTTTCATAGACGAGAAAAACTTCAAGTTGGTTCATCGGGAGGAGCTCCTAGTAAATGGTGGCCTTACGATATTGTTGCCAAAATAATAGGTGGTGAAGCTTCCCTTGACAATGACCTTTTATCTCAAAGTCAAAACTTTTCTACTCAAGATTTTCAAGATGGTCAGGTAAGTTTAGTATAATTTATTGTTGTATATTTTAAAGTGGTATATATTTTTTAAAGTAATATAAACAAGCATGTTAACTATTTCTACAAAATAAGGTTTAAGAGGTTCTTAGTTTTGCAACATTTGGCAGACTTAAAACATAAAGATCAAAAACATATAATATAAAGTTTTTGAATTATAAAAGGGATCTTTTAATATTGGCTAGATCAATTTGTAAAATGCTATTGTCTAAATAGATCCTTTTTGTTTAGGGAAGGAAGGGAGTAAAATGACTTCAAGTCAAGTCTTTCAATGTCAAGAGATAAATTTTGATTGAAACATGATTTATAATCATTTCTCAAATGTGTAATTTTTTTAATGTGTATATTTTATTTACAGATTGCCACAATGGAAGATGGCAAGGGGACTGTCAGTATTTTAAACATTGAAGCTTTGGATGATACAAGTGATGTGCAATCAATTGTCACTATTCCTGATGAGGAACCAACTCAATCTTCATCCGGCTGCAATAAACGAAGGAACTCTGATGATGAAAAAACTTTGAATAAAATAGCAAAAACTGAACAGGTGAGAAAAAATAAAAAAACAAATTTTTCTTCTGAATATTTAAAAGTAGCAAATAAAAATCTAGATGTTCAAATCCATTCACGAAAGCTACGATTCAGAGAGGTTGTTGCTTTAGAGCGTATTTGCGATGCAATTGAAAATGCATCTAAAGCCCTAGTAGTTGTGTCTAAAGCCCAAATAGAATATTATAAATTTTTAATAAAAAAATAAGGTGTTCTATTAGTCAAGATACCTTTTTAGTCATTATGTTAAAGTTGAAAAGTCAGTATTTTTTCATCAGTATACCTTGTTTACAATTCTATGCAATATATATTTCATGTATATGAATTATAGTGATATGTTTTTTGCCAACGTGTTTTGTTTTTAATTTATACAAATTGCATTACATGTTTCATTTTTGTTTTTCTTAATAGATCATGCTGTATCAATTCTAACAAAATGGTTTTTAAAAATGTGTTTTAATTTCCCTTGAATTGTAATATAATAAGTATTATACTTATTTAATATATTTATATAGTTTTAATAGCTTTTTAGGGAGACATCTGTAAAGATAAAAGCTATTGGAAAAACATGGAAAGCGTTTTGGCCGTACTTCGATCAAGAAGTAGAACATTAATCAATGATGAATCAATCACCCACCCATTTTCATATTTAGATTTAGCTTCTTTTAAGTTTTATCAACAAGGGTATCTGATTGAAAGAAAAGTTTGGGTTAGGCCGAAAAGTTCTCAATGTGATAGTTGTGGTAGTTTTGCCTAAATGTGGATGTAATTCATTAACTAGGAAATTAAATGTGTTACGATTTACTCGAAAATGCTTTTTAAATTCACATTCCTCTATTTGAGTAAAAATCTCATTAAATCTCATCTTAATGAGATTTTTACTCAAATAGAGGAATGTGAATTTAAAAAGCATTTTCGAGTAAATCGTAACACATTTAATTTCCTAGTTAATGAATTGCATCCACATTTAGGCAAAACTACCACAACTATGCGAGAACCTATTTCAGTAGTTAAACATGTTGCAGTTGCATTACATTATCTAGCTTCATGTGAAGAGTATCGTGTTGTGTCTAGCCTTTTTGGCATAGGAAAGTCAACAGCAAATTTAATTGTTCATGAATTTATTAATGCTGTTAATGACATTTTGCTCCCTATATATGTTAAATTTCCATTGTCAGTGGAAAATTTAAATAAACATAGTAGAGATTTCGAAGCTATTTTTGGTTTTCCACAATGCGTCGGAGCTGTTGATGGATGCTACATCCCTATTTCAGCCCCTAAAGATCAAGCAATTTCTTATTATGATTATAAAGGGTGGTATTCCATTGCACTTTTTGCCGTTGTAGACTGTCGATACCGTTTCATTTATACAAGTGTTGGATCGCCTGGTAAAAATAATGACAGCTATATTTTGCAGAATTCTTCTTTGAAAGCAATTTTAGAATCAAATCTGTTTGATAAATTTGTAAAGAGCTGGGCGATTCTCTTGTTCCGCTATGTTTGATAGGTGACAAGTAAAGTATGAAAGGTGACTAGTAAGGTTATGAAAGGGACAAGTAAAGTAGTAATAATATTTATTATTTAAAGCTTTAGCTGTAATATGGTTATGTATTTAGTAGTTTTGAACTAAACTTACTTTTCTTGAGATTATCAAATGTGTCTAAATAAATAAATATTAAATATGTATGAACACAAAATGAGATTAGTTTTAACTGGTCGTGGGTAACTTATTAATGTATAATATGTTTATTCGGTACTATACCACTGATGGACTACTATTCTGTGTCGTCAAAAGCGACTAAAGGAGATATGACCTATCCATAAAAGCCAAGAAACGGGATAACAAAATTCCAACGTCACCTTTTATATGGCGGGTATTTTGGGTGGGTTTCTATTGTCTAACTCTGAGCTAGCTGAACCCTCAGCGTTATTTGCATTTAGTTTTACCTCTCATAAATGAATAAATATTAAAAATTAATAAATTATATTAACAATGTGTATTTGCCAAACTGTTTGTCACTAATTTTTATTGGAGTTTTACTTACCGTTTTTTTACTCGTTTTTTCTTTTATGTACCGTCAAGCCAATTTTACATGTGAACGCTACATGTAACATTTTGTTCCAGGAAAATTTGTTCCGGAATAATGTTCCGCCGAACATCGCTAGTGTGAACATGGAATAAGCAATCGTAAATGACAATTTTTTTTATTCGGATTTTCACAATCTTAAGTCTTTCAATGACGAACTTCGAAAAAACAATCTTGAGCAAATAGTTGAACAAAATCAACGTCAAGATTACAATAATGGGAGCAATCTGAAAGACAAAAAAAATAAGAAAAAAAAAAGAAAAAAAAGAAAAGGATTTACGAAAAAAAAATGGATATCAGTTTAACTTACGTCCATATAGTTTCCAGTAGTTTTTTATTTCGTGGTAAGAGATGCTGTATTGTGGTGCATGCATACAACAGCATTTTTTATATTATACGTTTACGTTTTTTATGCTGCTTATATTCGTTGATGGAATATAATGATACGCTATGCCTTGATTTTAGCTATAAACCCGATAAATCACAAGCCAAGTAGGATCGATGTCCAATGTCAAGAAAAGAAAAAAAAAAATTAACTCAATAGAAAAGAAAAACATAGATGATTAAGAGCTAAAAAAATTGTTATTAAGCCAATCGAGTCAATTTATCATTTAGAGTTAAAAATAGAGAAAAAAATTGTTTGCAACGAATTCAAAAGCAAACCTACTGCTGACCCTCACAGAAAATTCAGAGTAAACTTGCATATTTCGACACGGCATTAAGATCTGTAGAAAAAAGATTTACAAAAAAAGAAACGGTAATTTATTTTATTTTTATATAAAATAAAAAACATTAAAACTAAAATTTTCATGGAAGTCATGGATCTTTGTTTCAATTTGCAAGCAGTTCTACCCAGGTGCTTTGTCAACGCCACATCTTTGATAAAGGAAATTGACGTGATAAGTCTTTGCTCCAAATATTTTTAAATAAGTTATTAAGTACAATCAAAAACAACATTACTTTTAAAAAAAATATATTGCAGATTCAATAAATATAGATATAATTATTTCTAATTATTAGATAAACATTTTTTTTTTTTTTTGCTTTTGTTACAAATTGAATGTATTACTGAATAAAACATTTTATATTTTATTTTAGCCTAGGTTTAGTGGTCAGAGTTCTGATTTTTTGAGTTTAGTGGTCAGACTTCTAATCAAAAAGTCATAGAGTTGAAAACCGCCTTAAACACAAATCAACATCGCAAGGTCTTTGCAAAGTACTTAGTTTTAAAATATGTACATACACACACTCGCATATGTGTGTGTTGCTAAACTTTTCAAACCTCTTGTTATTTTTGTGTAATTTAACAACCAGTCATTTTAAAATACAGACAGTTTTATGACTGACACGTAGATATAATAAGTTGATGCCTACTTGTTTAATGTGGAGAAAATGTAAGTAAAACAATTCCTTTATTTCTTGTTACCTCAACATCTCAAAAATTTATTGTACTACTAATAATAAAAACTTATTGTATTAATATTAATAAAAATTTATAGTATTGATGATAATAAAAAATTTTAATAAATAATAATTTTGTGGTTATCTAGTAAAAGCAAAACCTTATTTTAAATGCTTAAACTCATACATAAAATATGCTCCTGTCATCTATCCACTACTGGGATTGTAAGCAAATCTAACACAACCTTATGTTAGCACAATCTAGTCTAATCTAAAATGACCACCAGTAAAATTATGACCACTTCCAGAGACCAAATATACCCATATTTGAATTTATTGACCTCAATTACCTATAATTAGACAAACAACTGGTCCCATTTAATTAAAAAATCTTTTGCGTTATCCCAGGTCCACCCTAGACCACTACTAAAATGATCACTTAAGCGGTCATAACCACTCCTAAGATCAAATATGCTTAGATTGAATTCCCTGACCTCAACTATTTATACTTAGACATAAAACATATCCCATTTAATTGAAAAACCATCAAGACATCCCGTGACCGCTCTCGATAACCCCTAAAATGACGATGTGTGTTGTCATGACCATTCCAAACTTAAAATTAAGCCAGGATAGCCCTAAAAACCTCTATAAAAATGTATTATACGTCTATTCTTAAATAGTTTTGCTATTTTTTAGACTATTCTGGCCCACTGTGCAATGACTGACTAAATAATTTATTTCAGCTTCCAAAAAACTTTTCTGGTATCCATGTGCTAGTAGTTGACAACCACAGCACACTCGTTAGATAACAGGTTGTTTTTCTTTGTATTAAAAAGATGCTTATATGCCTACCGACTCATTCTTCATTCTTTAGATATTGGTGTGTATTGACATGTTAAAAAGATTTCGCGTCAAAGTATAGACGCATGTTACACCAATTAACAAGGCAGCAATTTATCTAAGAATGTTTTAGTTTAGCTTCAATCAAACCCATTAGTTTTGGTAAACGTTTCTCACGTTTTCAAATTGTAGCAGGATTTCAAAACGCGTGCCTATTTTTGCTAGAAATAAGCAATGTTGACAAATATAAATTGCAAATTTCAAAAATACTTTAAATACGCCAAACTCTACTAAGTCTGTTTACACTTCTGTTTTAAATGTTCACAAGTTTCACCAGCTCTAACTCAACTAGGTCATTTTACCGAATCAATAATAGTAACTTATCCACACACGCCAGTCTCAATCAATCATTCTCTATCAGTATATATGATAAATTTGAAAGCAAATGTTGATCTAATTTGAACTGTTATTTAAAAAAATAACTCAAGAAACTGCATTGAAAAAACAAATTACGAGTCGAATAGCCAGAGTTAGCACACCAGGGGGAGAATTTACTCGAGTTACTAAACATAAATTCATGCCTGATGTACCAAACAATGTAGAGAACGATATTTTTTACTTCAATTTCTCATCTTTGTTAATAATTTTATCATTTAATCTATTTAATTGTTTTATTTTTATTAACTTTAATTCTATGGCTTGTTAACAAGATATTATAATGTTAAGTATTTTTACTTAAGTTTAATTGTTAGTAACTTAAAAACTAAAAAAAATTGTAAAACAAAATAATCATACCTAACATATATCGTAATTTTTAAAGTTATGATATAATGCAATTTTTAGATTTGCGTTGAATACAGTGATAAGATTTGCAATTTAATTAATCATAAGTCTGCCAAACTCTAGACTAATTTTTTTGTGTGCTTTTTTTAAAGTCTACGGATTAATGACCGACTAAAACCTGTGAGTTTCTCCGATTGGTGTGTGACTAAAAAAATTTGATTTTATATTGAGGTGTAGCGTTTAGTATTGTTAGTAATAATGAGCTTGCTGCTTGGCAAAGCAAAAAGGTCCTAAAATTTTATCTTCTAAAATTCATTGTCACCGGAGCGTTGGCTAATTTCACGAGCAGTTGTTGCTACACAATCTTTAATATCACATAATTCATAACTGGTGTGGCTTAAATTAAAGTCACCATACAAGAGCATTGTTAAGCATTTTAATTTTGGCAGTATTTTTGTGCTGATTTGAATGAGACCAGTGTCTGGGTGAGTGAATCTTTGTTTTTATATTTTGTGTGATCCATGCAACCAAGAAGTATTGATTCATCTTCAAAATGGATTATGCGACAGATTTATATATATATATATATATATATATATATATATATATATATATATATATATATATATATATACATATATATATATATATATATATATATATATATATATATATATATATATATATATATATATATATACATATATATATATATATATATATATATATATATATATATATATATATATATATATATATATATATATATATATATATATATATATATATATATATATATATATATATATATATATATGTATGTATATATATATATATATATATATATATATATATATATATATATATATATATATATATATATATATATATATGTATGTATATATATATATATATATATATATATATATACTATATATATATATATATATATATATATATATATATATATATATATATATATATATATATATATATATATATATATATATATTATTGAGTTGTGTTGTATTCTGTTGGATTTAATACAGCTCTTTGTCGGTTTAAGAGTGATCGATATTTATAAAATAGATCAAAATATATTAAATATTTAAATGAAAAAAATACGACTTTTTTATGGGACTTCAAGTTACATGCCATTCGGCAATCATTCAGCCATATATTTAAAAATCATTAAAATAAAAACCGTTATAAAAATACAAAATTGCGTTGCAACGAGATCAAACGTCAGTTTTCACGCCAAACGGGAATTTATTTAACCGGTGTCGAAATTCGATAGCAAAAACTTTTTTCTGTGCCTACATGCTGAAACCAATTCACTTTTTTTATTTAACAAAAGTTCTTTATTGTATGTTGAAATAAAATATTTCTCATTTATGCAAAGATTACATCTTTTTGAGGATGGGTTATAGGGTTGACATTTTTTAACAATACTCCACTTGATTATTGGTTTAATGCCTGCTTCCTTAAGTTTCCAGATCTCTTTAGAAAGTTCAGTGTCATTTTTATACCTGACCAAGTTGAATGATTTTATGTGGTTTGCAAACCTGATCTTGAAGGAGTTTTCGCTAATACCAATATAAGATTTCTTAGCGTGGTTGACGTTCGCTGGTGTTACGGTAGCTTTGTAAACAATATTTTTAGTTAGACATTGATTTTCTAAAGGACACGCAGCTCTGTCTATACAGTTGCATTTTCTAACGTTTTCGGTATTTTGGTTACGCAAAATGTGTTGGTTGTGAGACTTAATAATAGTACTAATATTTGGCATGCAGCTGTAGCTTATTTTGACGGTGTTTCTGTTAAAAATCTTGTGTAGCCTGTGGTGCGTTTATAAGTATGATGATTAGTTTTTTGTAAATTTAAATTAGGACGATATTGGATATTGCTGCTATGTCCAGACTTTATAAGGGCTTCTTTGTAAATAGAAGAAGAGTTGTCGAAAATTATATTGCTGGAGGAGTTTGATGATAATCTTTGTTCAATAGAGGTCGGCAGCTGTTTTAAAATACTTGGTGGGTGGTTAGAGCTGGCATGGATATAGTTTAACAAACTTTCAGGTTTATGGTAAGGTTTGAAGCTGCAGTCATTAAGATTTAATGTAATATCAAGATAATTCACAATTTTTATGTTGCATTGAATAGAAATATTAAGGCTGTTACTTTTAAATATCTGAGTTATATGTTTTTTAACTTTTTCCATTTGTGGACCGCTGGCGTTTTTAATTACGGCCAACCCATCATCTCTATACAGTCCAAAGTCAAACTTGTTATAAAATTGAGAAATTTGGAAAAGAAGGAAAATTCCAACCAACTCACATACCTCGGCACCGTCAAACGCTCCCATGGCGACTTCAAATAAATCACCTGATTTTTTTATCCAAACTTCGTTATTGTTAAATAACAAGGATTTCCGTGCGTGTTGAATCAAAGATTTGTGCTCGTTTGCAATGGTAACATACTGTTCAGCAAAGCAAATAGAGTCGACAAGAAGTTTCTCGGTAATAGAAGGATAAATGTCAACAATATCAAAAATGAAGAATTTAAAAAAATGTTTGTCATTGATGTTCTTGAACCATTTTATTACCTCCTGTGTGTTACTCCACTGGTTAATACATAAAATATTTCTTAGCTGGTTGTTTATTTCGGATAAAATATGTTTACTTATTCTTCCTACTTCGTTCTTTGCTGGGTTTATGAGACGAACCGAAGGATCATTTAAAAAATTAGGTTTATGATCTTTCAATGTGATGAAACAGTTTGAAGATCCATTAATATGAATTTTGTTGAAAATATCGTGGTTTTTTAAAATAATTTTTCCTTCTTTATTAATCTGATCTTTTATTATTGGATTGGTTTTTTTATACTTAGTTGTGGCAGCGTTTGTCATCAATTTATTGTATTTATCTTTAGGCAGCTTGTATAAGTTTGACGTCTTATCTGCGTATGCATAGATAAATTTCGAATTTTGAGTAGAGGAAACATCATTTTTTAATTTACTTTGAAAGTTGCATTGGATCTTCCTAAACTGTACACCACAGACTACACAAGATTTTTAACAGAAACACCGTCAAAATAAGCTACAGCTGCATGCCAAATATTAGTACTATTATTAAGTCTCACAACCAACACATTTTGCGTAACCAAAATACCGAAAACGTTAGAAAATGCAACTGTATAGACAGAGCTGCGTGTCCTTTAGAAAATCAATGTCTAACTAAAAATATTGTTTACAAAGCTACCGTAACACCAGCGAACGTCAACCACGCTAAGAAATCTTATATTGGTATTAGCGAAAACTCCTTCAAGATCAGGTTTGCAAACCACATAAAATCATTCAACTTGGTCAGGTATAAAAATGACACTGAACTTTCTAAAGAGATCTGGAAACTTAAGGAAGCAGGCATTAAACCAATAATCAAGTGGAGTATTGTTAAAAAATGTCAACCCTATAACCCATCCTCAAAAAGATGTAATCTTTGCATAAATGAGAAATATTTTATTTCAACATACAATAAAGAACTTTTGTTAAATAAAAAAAGTGAATTGGTTTCAGCATGTAGGCACAGAAAAAAGTTTTTGCTATCGAATTTCGACACCGGTTAAATAAATTCCCGTTTGGCGTGAAAACTGACGTTTGATCTCGTTGCAACGCAATTTTGTATTTTTATAACGGTTTTTATTTTAATGATTTTTAAATATATGGCTGAATGATTGCCGAATGGCATGAAACTTGAAGTCCCATAAAAAAGTCGTATTTTTTTCATTTAAATATTTAATATATATATATATATATATATATATATATATATATATATATATATATATATATATATATATATATATATATATATATATATATATATATATATATATATATATATATATAATTTTATATTTAGATGTCCCAAGAAGTCCTTATTAATATATATGTATAATTTTATATTTAGATGTCCCAAGAAGTCCTTACGGTCTTGTCACAGATTCACACATTTTCAAAATGGATTATGCGACAGATTTATGTATATATATATATATATATATATATATATATATATATATATATATATATATATATATATATATATATATATATATATATATATGTATATATATATGTATATATATATATATATATATATATATATATATATATATATATATATATATATATATATATAATTTTATATTTAGATGTCCCAAGAAGTCCTTATTAATATATATGTATAATTTTATATTTAGGGGTTGTATTGTTGATGGGGTTATAATGAAGTAATTTATTTCCTTTTTAGAATGAACAAAAATACTCTCATGAATTTTTTCCCTCTATCTCCATTATGCAGATACTGCAAAACATCAGATAAAATATTTCTTTTTCGGTTAATTTATATTTCTAGCTCTTTTTTCAATGCAAAGTCAATTTTGTTATCCTCACCTAGATTTTATAACATAAACGTAAGTGTTGCTTACAATCTCTTTTTTACAATCTTGCTTCACGTACTTCCCCCCCCCCCAACTCCCTACTTTGAGTCATAATGTTCTCTGTCCACTCTAGAACCAACTTTATGAATGACATTGTATACTCACATTTTAAGATAAAAACTAATTTTATTATTTTATCAGATAAAATATTTCTTTTTCGGTTAATTTATATTTCTAGCTCTTTTTTCAATGCAAAGTCAATTTTGTTATCCTTACCTAGATTTTATAACATAAACGTAAGTGTTGCTTACAATCTCTTTTTTACAATCTTGCTTCACGTACTTCCCCCCCCCCCCAACTCCCTACTTTGAGTCATAATGTTCTCTGTCCACTCTAGAACCAACTTTATGAATGACATTGTATACTCACATTTTAAGATAAAAACTAATATTATTATTTTTCATTTCACAAAGTTACACAAGTTTTATAAAATCTGATTTTAACGATATTTTTAGACTTAATTCAATTATTTTGTTCTCAAATTTTTTTGAAAATTCTTATTGTCTCAAATATGGATGAGAATTATAAACATAAATCAAAGTTTGAACGAGCTATGGAACTGAAAGATAAACTTCGTGACAGATAAGTTTCGTGAAAAAAGTATCCAACTGTAAAAAATACCAGGTGTTTTTGTCATGCTGTCATTGATCATTACATGGATCAGTAACAACAACTTATGTAAGTAATGATTTGCAATTTTTTTTTAAGATTTTTTTTTTTTTGCAAACTTCATAAAATCAAACTTTTTAATTTTTTTCTTTATTCAAATTTTTAGTTTCACTTTTTTTAATAATATTAGAACTTAAATTATATTTAAACGTTAAATTATATTTTTCTCTATTTCACGAAGGAGCTCGATGATAAGACATTTTGTTTTTTGCTTGCTCCAGTCAGATTGTAACTATATATATTTATTAGATCTTAAGGATAAGATTGTATGTGTGCAAATAGACGAAAAATAATAATAATAATAATAAAAATATAATAATAATAAAGTAGTTTAAAGCAAAAAAAGAAAAGTAAAAAAAAGTGCAAAGTGGATGCAAGATGCAAGAAAAAAACAAAAAAGTTAAAATACTTTGAAGTTGCAAATTTAATCTTCAATGCAATGAAGCTGCAAATTTAATCTTCAATGCAAAAAAATTAAATTTAAAGCTTTTGGCTTAAAGCAGTGTCCAGCTTGTTACAACATAATAAAATTCACTGCAGACAGAAAAATAATTGAAAGAAACTTTTGAATAAACTTATCAGCAGTGGTTAGACAAAAATAGATATGGTGTATAAAACCTTTAACAAACTTGATGAACAATTTATATTAAAATAACTATTTTATGTATGTTTTAAATGCTTTTTTTACAAGTTGCACTCTTACATAGGAAGCAAGCAAATTGTGTTACACATATAGCAATTTTTTTATTTTTTAAATTTAGTTTAAAAGACCACTATTGATAGCAATTTTCTTATTTTTTAAATTTAGTTTAAAAGACCACTATTGATAGCAATTTTCTTATTTTTTAAATTTAGTACAAAAGACCACGATAGCAATTTTCTTATTATTTTTAAATTTAAAATCTAAAAAAATTTCTTTGATAGCTAATTTTGTCTATTTTAATTGTTGATTATGTTTGTTTGTTAGATTTGTTTGCTAATGTTTTTGTTTTTTTATAATTGTTTAACTGCTGTTTCTTGTTTGTTTAATTGCTTTGTTAAATGTTGCTGGTTCAAATGTTTGTTAAATGTTTAAATGCTGAAACATTAGTATATCAAAAAATTTTAATATTCTTTTAAAATGCAGATCTAAATTTTTATAGCAACATAACTGACTGTGTTGCTTAAAGGATACCGGTGTTTTAAAAATGTATCCACCTGTTTGTAAAATATAATAAGAAAAGCATTTAAAATTTTAACAAATTTTTAACAGATAAGAGACAAACTAGATAAAACGGTATTGGTAATGGTTAAGACAAACTAGATAAAACAGTATCGGTAATGGTTAAAACAGATAGATAAAACGGTATTGGTAATGGTTCATTTGTTTGTTTTATTTCTGTTTATTTCTACTTTTAATGAACAAACTTTCTTTTATTTAAAATTCAAATTTATTGAAGATAAAATCCAATATCGAGAAGCAATTATTATTCTAATTAACAAAAACAATCATGGTTTTGTTTAAAACTTATAGTTGTTTGCTCGTAAAAGCCTATGAAATTTTAATTGCACAAAGATGCACATCTTTGTGCAATTGAGCTTATTTTTTACTAAATTTATTAAAAATTTGAAAAATTTAAGTCATTAATACTAATACTTAGTATTAATACTAATACTTTTTTTTTATTATTATTATTTTAAATGTTTATTTTGTCTTCAACAATGTATACAATTTTCATATATATACAATAAAATAAGTAATGACTGGAGCAAGAAGAAGGCATTCTGTCTTATTACCGAATCAATTTTTAAAAAAATCGGGATTTCTGAATATCATATTATATTGGCGTAAATATACAAAGTAGTAATTAGTTATTGCTAAAATGCTTACATTATCTGCAGTTGCAAAAAGAAAAAAAAGGCAGCTGCAGTTGCAGTTGCAAAAAAAACAACGATTGTATACTTGTAATAAAAAAAATAAATAAATAAAAAGATGAAAAAAAAAGGAGATATATACATATATCTATATTGAGAGAGTAAAATCATTTTTAAAGCTCACAGGATTCTGTTCTAATTGCTCCAAATATAATTCGACATGCATGTCTTTGTTTACTATAAAGTTTTTTTAATTTTGTATGATTGGTACTTGCCCAGTCGATATTACAGTATGTTAGGTAACTTTGGATAAAAGCATAAACCTTTTAGTGATTTAAAATTAAGAAATGGTTTAGCTCTATAAATTATTCCTATATTTCTAGAAATTTTTTTTTTCCATCTTAAATTTTCCTCCATTTCAACGACTAAAAAGTTTACCGATGTTTTTTTTTAACCTCTATTATCATTATTTAAATATTCGAACAGCCGTGGCGCAGTGGTAGCGCATTTGCCTCAGAAACAAAGGAGTTGTGGTTCAAACCCCACCTCTGGGCAAGTTTTGCGACATCGGTTAGGAAGGAGGCGTAAACTTCCAATTAAAGGCTCATACGCAGTGCTCTGTGATGAGACCGTAAGGGCTTCTTGGGCCACCTAAAAAAATTAAAAAAAATATATTTTTTTAATTTATAATAAAGTTTGGAAATTTTAATGGGACGTTTTCAGCTTTATTTAACTTTTGGAACAAAATGAATTTAGTATTATCAGCATTTAGAGAAAATTTGTTACTTACAAACCACTCATTAACTTTATCTAATTGTTTATTAACGTGTTTTAAAAGTATTTTAATATTTTTGTGTAAATAAAAGAGATTAGTGTGATCTGCAAATAGAATAAAATTTATAAGATTTGATGATAAATAAATATCATTTATGTACAGTAGAAATAACAATTGCCCTGAAAATTACATTAGATAAAATGTTTCAAAGAAATTAATTTATTCCTGTGGGTATCTAATAGAATTTCAAACTTTAATTTTGATGGCATCCATAAGCTTGCACACAAAATAATAATCAAAAGTATTTGATTTTTTTAAAATAACATTTTCAAAATAACATTTTCTTTAATGTTTCTACATATTTTTTTTTTTTGTTTTTTTTTTATTTTTCGTTTAATAATTACCCAGTACTTTGTAATAATTTTTAATACTGGGCAGTTTGAAGTATTTGCTATTTTAAACAACTTTCAGGTGATTATTTTTATACCATCTCATGACACCACTGCTAACTCATATACATTAGTTATGCTCATTGTTTCCATACATAATACATAAATTGCTTATGCATAAATATGCACTCGTAACAGTGTTTGTATTAAAAAGCAATACAAAATGCATCACAATTCATAGCACAATATCATAATAAAATATAATGTACACAATAACATTATAAAATATAATGTATAATATAATGTATATAATGACGAATTAATATACATTACCGTGTTTTTAAATGTAGAATAAACTATATAAAGTATAATGAGAGTTATTTAGTATTAAACTTATTTGTTTCAACTAAAACTAATAACAAATAGTAAATTCGAATATTGATTAGATGTTGTTAATGAAAAAGTTAAACAAGTTATTTGAATATCAGTTTTATGTTTTAAAAAACTCCTTCAATTGTACTTTTAACAATAGTATTTAACAGGATAATTTCTACTGCTAATTATTTTTTTATTTAACATAATCTTGATTTGATCCTTCTGAATCAAATCAAGATTAAAAAGCTGATTGAATAAAAAAAAAAATGTCGCTTTATATTTAATCAGACGTAAGCGTATTGTAGGATTTAACGGGAAAATGTGAACACAGCCTTTAATAAACATTAATAATAACAACAAACATTTATATGAACTAAATAATACTGATAATTTTAAAATTATCTGTGCCATTTTTAAATGTGAAATATACAAATGAAGTGTGATACTGTTTATGAAAGAAGCTTTCACATTACTTTTAGATACTTTAGAGGCCGTACTCTAGATCGACAACTTCAATTATCAAGCTATTTTGACATCAATATGAACATAAAAAAAGTTAAAACTCTTATTCACTCTATGCTAACTAAAAAATACGAATAAAAAATTGTATAAATTATATTCCACATTGTTCATATAATCATGGTTAACTTTATAACTAGCAAAATTTAAATAAAAAAAAAGTTTAAAACCCAGGATTTGCATTTTTAAAGTCACGGCAACAAAATTTATAAACATTAATTAGAAAAAAAATTGTAACAGCTCATAACATTTTTAGTAATTTTTCTGCGTAGGTTGTTTAATTTTTTTAAATTTTAAAACCTGAAATTAAAAGGTTGGAATCAAACAGATCAATAAGATCGTGAAAAAAAGTTATAGAAACATTCGAATATAAGGAGGGCCATAAGGATAATATCTGACAGTTACAGAAGTTCATACTTACGTTTAAATATCCTGGAAATTTTGTTTGGAAAAAACCTTTCAAAATTTTTATTTCGGAAGCCTTTTTTGAGCTAATTCACTTCTTTTTAACTGAAATAATCAATTATAAACAAAAACAATCAAATTAAAAGATAGATGTTTTGAAAAATCACGTATGTGAACTTAGATTAAAAATTTGAGTTGAATACTTTTAACCGAAAAAACTTTTTAAGCACTGCATAACGGAATAGCCGAAGTTATTTTTTTCATGTTTTGGGAAAACTAAAAATAAAACTGAAAAAAACTTCACTATTCCTTCATTTACATCGCAATGAAACAAATGAAAAAACATTTTCTGATTTGGGGCTTAATGATAAGACTAAATTTGTCTTCTTCTAGCCCCGGTCATGTAATTAATTTTTATAAGTTACGACTGTAAACCTTTTTTATTGGCAAAAGTGTAAATAAATAAATATATAAATTATAGGCGATTGTCATTTAATAGAAGTCTGTAAATTATACGTTTTAACTATTAATTTAAAACCCCATAAAAATGATTTAGACGACTGTGAAATGACAATGACTATACACCACTCATACAGGCCTATAGGTAAAAAACGATTTAAGGGAGTAAAATACTAGATACTTCAACTTGAACCCACCCTTAAAAAAGCAGTGAGCGACGAATAAATTGACAACGATAGCTTTCGTCGATCAGCGGTGGTAAAAATTAAATAGTCTAACTTTATTTTTATATGATATTTCACCTTATGTACATTTTCTATATTTATAAAATAAATTTTTTAAAAAAATACAACAATTGGAATAACTAAAAAATCTTGTAAATGTAATATATATATATATATATATATATATATATATATATATATATATATATATATATATATATATATATATATATATATATATATATATAAACAAAAACAAAACAAAACAAAATTATAGCAAACTATACTTCTAATTTCTTTTTTTTTAATAAAATTTATTTTCATTAAATCACAAAAAATTAACTTATTATTTTTCAAAACTATGCACAAATTAAGTTTATAGGTCAATGATCCCAATCACGCACTAATCGCCAACAGTCAATGATACTAATTACAAACAAATGACCTATCAGCCAATCATATCAATCACAAACCAATCGCACATCCTTTAATGCAATCAAGAAGCCATCTCAAATTGGTTAATCACAATCCAATCAATCAATAACAGCTTTAACAGTTCCTAGCTAAAATCAAAAAAAATATAAAATAGCTAAACGTAAAATTTATTTAAAAAATAAATAAAAAACCTTACAACTTTTATAAAAACAAAAATTTAATCGATAACTTGTTCCTGTTTAAACTATCTTTATGAATATTAGGTACTAACGAGGACTACCAATAAAAAGGTCAACAGGTGTTTATGGACTTTAATTGAAATTCTTATGTATAATACTGCTTGTAACATTAAAAGTTTAACAAATTTAAATTGAGTAGTAAAACATCATTTAAATTGAGTAGTAAAACGATGAATTCAAATTGTGTGAGTTAGAAATACATAAAAACAAGATAAAATTCCGAAGCATTTAATTTTGAGAGAAAAAATTAGACGAAAAAAATTTTCCAAGCTTAAAGGAACTGTTACAGTATGAGTAACAGTTCTTTCGAGCTATGCTCTTTACACTGGACCAGAGAGAGCTCCAGATTTTGTATCGTGGCACTTAAGCAAAAGCTTTTAAATATTAGAATGTTTTTTAACCTTCATAATTGAGATATCAGGCTCTGGAAAAAAATAAATTTAATGTTCTTAAAACTAATTTAAACTTGTTTTAAAAACACATGCTTAAATATAAATAACATTAATAACAGCATAGTTATAAATATCTATAACCGAATACATAAACTTTGAATACATAAATGTATAAATATAATTACAATAAATGTATACTTATTAATAGATACATACATATAAATACACACATACATAAATATACACATACAGAGGTGAATACAGTTTTACAAAAATATATAGATTAATTTTTAAAGCTTTAGGAAGTGGTCTATGTGCCAACCAAGCAAATCCCATCCCTATCATTCAGAAAGAGGTGAATACAGTTTTACAAAAATATATAGATTAATTTTTAAAGCTTTAGGAAGTGGTCTATGTGCCAACCAAGCAAATCCCATCCCTATCATTCAGAAAGCTTTGTCTGGTATTTCATTTTTATAGGTATGAGAAGTTTAAAATACACCGAAAGAGAAACATTCAAGTAAAAGACAAAAAAAAAACATATTCGTTTAACATCTTTCTGTCATGTTAGAATTACACAAGGTATCAACACAGAAAGCATCAAAACAGAAAAAGAAATTTACCCTGATCTGCAAAAAAAAAAGAAGACAAAAATACTCTTTTAGCTATGCACTAGTAGGGCTCGAAATAAGCGCCGGACATCGGACATTATCCGGCACTTGCCCGGTAAAAAACGATATCTATTGGTCATTTTGTCCGACCCATATTTTATGTGCATTTACATTCTAATCTTAGGTGTCTTTATTAACGGGCCTTGTAATATAGTCGTATATAGAGGCCTGGGGCTGGGGGCCGACAATATTCTAAAATTATTTTGTTTAATTATTGCGAGTGTCGTCTTTACTAATTTTTAATTAAAGTACAACAATTATCTAGTTTATAGATACAAAAAATGCCTTAAAAATGTTGTGTGACGAAGTATAATGGTAATTACAATAAGGAAAATATATAAAAAGTTTTCCGGCTTCCTCATGAAAAAGAAAAATATATTCGTTGGGTGAATGCTATATCATGAAACAATATACCTGACAGTCACATCTAAAGTGTCACAACAAAAAATCTTAAAGCTTTTAAAGTAAACTTATTGAGTGTGTTTTTTACTTAATTTTTTATGAAAACTCTACAACTCTATGTTACTTATATTTTCTGTTTGTTTAGTGGTTTTGTAAAAAATTTAGTATTTTAATCTATATCTAAAATATTTTAAAAACTTTGTTACAAATTTTGTTGTTACTAAAAATGTTCAATTACAATTTTTTTGAAACTTCAGCATTTTAAAGTATACTATAAAATATATTTTTTTGTATCCTCTGATTGTGTGATTTTTTTGTATCCTCTGATTGTGCGATTTTTTTGTATCCTCTGATTCTGTGATTTTTTTGTATCCACCGATTGTGTGATTTTTTTGTATCCTCTGATTGTGTGATTTTTTTTGTATCCTCTGATTGTGTGATTTTTTTGTATCCTCTGATTGTGTGATTTTTTTTGTATCCTCTGATTGTGTGATTTTTTTGTATCCTCTGATTGGGTGATTTTGTGAAAGATTTTGCATCTTATAGCTAAGGAAAGTTCTGTTTTTATAGACTAAGTTTTAGAGTTAAGGAATGTTTTTTTATCTTCGTAGAAAGCTTGTTATGAATAAATAGGTTTTAATTATTAATAGGTTAATAATTAAATTAATATAATTAAGTTATAATAATTAAATTGATATAAATAGGTTTTAATTATTAAGTAAGATAAATGGGTTAGCTATAGTTCACTCACACTAAATGGAAACACTTTTTTACAAGCAAATATTCATGCTACACTTGACTTTTTCTTAGTTGTTGTTTTTTATTGACCCCCAGCCCCAGGCTCCGATTTACGCATTTACGAGGCCTGTTAATATAGACGGCTATGATTCAAACCATTTTAGTTGTTTCAAAATTATTAATAAATTCAGTATTGTATATTTATTGTTTGAAAAATTATATATTTATTGTTTGAACTTTTTATTTTTTATACAAAAAAAAAGTATACAAAACATTGAAGTTGAACACACAGCTACACATGGCCTACTTTATTTATACGGCCGGATATTTTGTATTTTGAAAAAAAAAAATAGAAGGCCAGTTTTTAAAATTGTAATGTTTCAAAAACCTAATACGTTTTTGAACATTTTCAAAATTATTTTAATTTCTAAATTCAAAAAGTCCTCAAAAGTAGTATATAATCATAATTTTAGATATTAAACGAACATTTATTAAGAAATAAATAGTCTTTATTTTAAAATTTAGAATTAGTAAAAACGATGTAAGAAACAAGAACAGTTATAAAAAATATTTAAATGTTTTTCTTTTTTCATTAAAAAATAATTATATATATATATATATATATATATATATATATATATATATATATATATATATATATATATATATATATATATATATATATATATATATAATTGAATTTTCTCAAATTTTCTCTTTTTAAAAGATTTTACATGATCAACAGCTACTTCACTGGTAGAGATAATTCTTTTATTATTAAGAAAAATGTTGACAACAATTCTTCCAGCAAGTTTTATCCCAGTTTATCCTAAGTTTGCCGTGCATTTAAACTAAATTTCTTTATTTTGTTATAAGAGTAGTCAATCATAGCAAAGAATGTGCAAACATAATCCTAAAGTGAAGAACTCTTAAATAAGTATGATCAGGATTCCTTTCATCAATATTGACACAACATGAAAATTCTTTACAACATGTACCAAAACGTTTTTTAAGTTTCTTTGCTATATAACCAGCAATATGAGCACCTACTTCCCTTCTTTCTGGTGCAAGTGTCATGATTTCTGGAGTACACTGAGCTTTATCAATACCAAGAAGAAAGTTTTTCAAATCTGTTAAATTATTTTTTGACTCAAGAGGCACTTTCAAACTATCATCAAAGTTAATACTTTTTTTAACTATACTTTTGATTTTAAATATTTTTTCAGAAATAGTGACATCTTTTGAACCCACCAAAAATCTTCCACCGATCATTTGTCTATATTGTCCAAATCTCCTTTCTAATAGGTCACTTTTAAATCTAGCAGTTAAAACAAAGTGATATCCATCATTAAGCAAGTCCTAGATCAATGAGGCATGCTTATTAAGTGTTCTTATTAGTGCTGTAGCTGTCTGAACACTTAAAGTAAACTTCTCTCAGTTTGGTATCTTTTGTGATTGCTAAACTTCAATCCAATGTGCCATTTCCCGAAGAAATTCAGGTTTTTTATCACCAGAAACAACTGCATTACCTAAAATATTACATGCTGAATACTGACATTTAGAATTTGATAAAACCCACCACATGTTAAATAATGTAAGAAAATCTGCACTACTTTTAAGATCAGGAAAATATGAGTGAATCGCTGCAGATGCAGTTCATAAATATTGTGGAAGATACTCCATTTAATTTCTCTCCACATACAATTATAGGATCTTTTAATCCCTTAAAGCTAAAACCTGGAAATAAAAATCTATTGCAATTTAACTTTTTAACAATTATTTCTGGTGTTTTTAATAAGATGTACAACATCAAAACAGAGGTTAATTTTTTTTAGATTGTAAATAAAAAACAAATCTTCGGCTTATTGATTCGATGCACAAAGTATTTTTTTAAAACAAGAAACATTAGCGGAATGGTTGTCACATACAATAACTCTAACATTAAATTAACATTCAGTTAAAATACGAAGACATTCAAATATTTCTTCTTTCAACCATTCAGCATTGTTTTTTCAGGAGACATTTTGATCACATATGGAATGTTTTGTTTCAGGCCAACTATCATAAAACAAACTATTCCCTATACATTTCTCCAGACTCATCACAACCAATCATCTCTCTAGCAAAATACTCCTCACATTTTTGCAAGTGCATTTCATCAAAAATCAAGCAAATGTCTTGAGATATCTTACCTTCTAATTTTAAATGCTTTGCACAACTTAGAGCATCAATATTTCCACTAGTTATTTTTTTAAGTAATGACAATGATGGTAAAGGCAATTCTTCAGGCAAAAGTTGGTATGACTGCATAGAAGTATATCGCAATATCAGTGAATACCTTATAATATTGGCTGAATAAATGAGTTTTTTCATATATTTAATTTGCTGTAATTCAGTCAATACAGATAAAAATTGTTCAACTTGTGACTTAATGTAGGTAGGAAAATTATGAAGCATACTTTTACAAGATAAACGACAATCTCTTCCTTGACGAAACCACTGAGGCAATGGCAGAGGTGAACCTCTGTAAAATAATTTAACATGCATCTCATTGTTTACACAAATGCACTCTGTAACCTCTGGAATAGATAAAGTACTGTGACTCAATTTATAAAAAATTACATTGTACTTTAAGAATGAAAAACCATCTGGAGCAAAACTTTCAGTAATATCGTTAAAGCTATTAATCAAATCATTCAATAAAAACTGTTCATATTGATCTGGCTGATATATTCTTCTAGCTGGTGATTTTCTTAATGAATTAGAAGATTTTATAAGTTGTGATAAACCTTCAGTCAAATTTGTGCAGTCAAAAATAGTTAGAATAGGCTTTAATTTTTTTATTAATCTAAAACGTTAATTTTTGTTACCTTTCTTATAATATTTTTTTTCAAAATGTTTGATGCATATAACGGAAGAATTAGTAGGTGTCCAATCTTTTCTATTTACAAATTTAATCCAATTTTTTTTTTAACTCTACATTTTTTGGAAACGAAAATACTACTGTAGATACTTCACCATAATTATGATAATTTGAATGACAATTTAAAACACAGCATTTGTTAACCATCTTTTTGAACTTCCAAAGCTGCTTTCTTAAAAACACTTTTCCAGAAAACTGGCCTACTATTTTTTTCTTCAAAATGCAAAATATCCGGCCGTATAAATAAAGTAGGCCATGAGCTACGTTAATAAAATACATCATTTTTTTTGAGATTATTTTTATTTTTCAAAAGATACCGAAGTATTACATTTTTTTTTGAATTAAGTAGACCGGATTTTATCATTTATATTAAATCGTTGCAATTAGTTGTTAATTTAAATTTATAGTTAAATATTTATTACTTGTCCGATGGTTTTTATAAATTTCAAACAAACATTTTAGCCTTTAAAACACCTTTTAAATTTATTTAAAAAAAATTTTAACGTAATCGTTATTTTAATGCTTATAGAGACCAATACTTTTTATTTCACTATTAAATTTGAATTGTTACGTAACTTTAATTTTCGTGCTAAAAATTTTCACTATTAAGTGTTTATAAAATTAATCCTAAAAAGTTTGAAAAGATCTATTAAAAAAATACATATTTATATAAATGTAATTACGTATAATATTATTTGATAATTTAAGTAAATTGAGTTTATTATAAACATTATAATTATTTTGTTACTTTATTTAATAAAGTAATAAATAAACTTAATAATTCATTTAACAATTGTTATTTTTATTATATATTTAATTATGTATTTAATATACTTATGTATCAAATATACATATATGTATATTATTTATGTACTTAATATATATATATATATATATATATATATATATATATATATATATATATATATATATATATATATATATATATATATATATTATGCGGTAGTGGTGTAATGGTAAAACACTCGCTTCATAAGCTAGAGGTTCCAAGTTCGATTCCCACCATGTCTTGAACGGGTTTTGAAAATGTTATTACACGAAAATTACACTTAGTGAAAAAAACGGTTTTGCCCCCATTGTGAGGCACAACCGCACCCTCACAAAAATCGATGGGGCTACACCTTTTATGGTACATTTTTTTTACAATTTTCACAGCTCTTATTTTTTGATAATTTTGTTGCATGTTTGCATACTGTGCAGACATTCTTTGTACTTACATTTTGAGTTCTGCCCCAGAAGAGAGTTTTTAGAAAGAATTCAATTTCATAGCTTAATTATTAGATTATGATATTATCAAAAATGGCTTTCACTTCATGAAATAATGTTGATAACACATATCTTTAACACTAAAATCAAATATTGCTTAATTCTCAAAAAGAAGGTCAGGAAAAATATGATGTAAATATAATATTTTTATCAAAATAAACATTATTACTCACAACTTTTCAGAAACTTAACAGTCACTCTTTTTGACATATGCAAAATGAAGGAAACTGTTTTACTAACGCGTGGAATGTTTTTTGCCATATAAGATAACATTTTTTGAAGAGAAATGTTAAAAAACGCTTGTGCCTCCATATGCGGTTATGCCCCCACTTCTCCTATATATATATATATATATATATATATATATATATATATATATATATATATATATATATATATATATATATATATATATATATATATATATATATATATATATATATATATATATATATATATATATATATATATATTATATATATATATATATATATATATATATATATATATATATAACTTATATATTTAATATACATAATAATTTATGCATGTGATAATTTGCAAAGCATTTCGCATAGTATTGTAACTTTTAAAAAATCTATTTTTTTTCATTTTCTATAAGATTTTCTTTTTGTTAGATAAGTTATCTTACAATTTTTTTTTTATTTTCAGCGCATTTTGAAACACCTAGAGTTGTCAAAACAAATTGCATGGTCAAGTTGTAAAAACAAAATATCTTATAGGTGGTCAGGAATGGCGTTTGATCGATCTTCTTTAATTTTTATCACCATGTCCTTTAAACTTGAGTATTTATCAAAAAAATTGTTCTGAAGGAAAAAGTTCGTTATTTTGAGCCTTGCACTGGGATGACAAGATGCTAACAGAATAAACAGAGAAAGGAACAAATATTAAAGCTGATGATTAACCCTTCCTGGTTTACAATCCTGATATTAAACTTGATTAACTGCTTGCTATCCCAAAGATTGTATCCAGCATAAAAACCCTTATGTAGAATTGTGGAAGTATTATTGATTTGATAGCTTATTAATTTAACATTTGATAGCTTATTAATTTAAGATTTGATAGTTCTAAATGCAATTGCTGCTATTATTTTTGATTATCAAATGAAGTTCTGTTTAAATCCCTGAGTGATAGTATCTTTCTTTTCTCATAGCTGCTTTTCGAAATATTCAACTCAAAATTGCTTTAAGGAGAGTTCTGAAATGCAGAACCTATTCAACAACTAGGTTTAATCACAAGAAATTCTTCAGAAGAATCAATGCTATAACCAACCAACTGAACAGATTCTATATCATTCATTTTTCCTTTTATTTCTTTATTGGTCACCATCTATTTGTCATTTGTTCTTACTTTTTTCCAGCAGTTTCAAGGCTCTATTTTATATTTCATGAAACTGCTACATAATCCATATAAAAAAAACCCTAAAACTTAAACCTTTTTGCTCTATATAATAATATAAAAATTTTGGTTTAAAATTATTTTCAAACCAAAACTCATGTATTCTGATAATTATAAAACAGTTTTAGCTGCTTTTTCTTTATCATTTTGGTGCAAATTACAACTTGATTCAAACAATACTTCTTATGATTAATATGATGCAATCAATGGCGTCAATCTTCATTTCTTTATTTTACTACTTAAAGTATTAAAATTCACTTGGGGCCTGGATACTACTGTTGGATAAGAGCAGAGTTTTCTTTATCAATGGAAGCATTGAGTAAAATTTTCTTATTATCAATTACAAATTGAAATTTATATTTCGTATTTGTTCATTTTGTAGCTATTGTTATTCTCTTTGAAATGAGTTTTAAAGTTTTTGCATGTATTCCATCTTTTTCAGAATGCTTTACGAAATTAAACAGGTTATTAATTGCAGTTAAGTTTACGCCATTTACAACTGCTATCAAAAATATTTACGCCATTTACAACTGCTATCAAAAATTAGGATAAGCTCAAGTTTTCTTGTATTATATATGAATAAATATCAATATTTCTCATGTTTTCACTATATAAAAATATAAACTTCATTAACAAAATCTTATAAATAGGTATTTTAAGATTTATTAATATTAAAACAAGTTTGTAAGACTAATCTAGTCTCACTGAGACCCAATTATTACATAACCATTTAGAATAAAATACATATACTGTTTTCACCACATAAAATCGGATACATTATTTAACTTAAAAAATAGAGACCAGGTGGACTTTATCAGTAGTTTATATTCTGTGGATGTCCATCCACGGATTATAAACTAAATTCATATTAATAATATACATACTGAACAATATTTTTCAAGTCTCAAATTACTGGACCGCTTTGGACCGCAAAATTATTCGACTATATAAGTAAAATTTTAACTAAAGAAGTACTTCAAATATCCTGTCATTTGAAATCATTTTATTCGACATAACCTACATGCAAATTAGTGTTGCAATAGCTCATTTGAAAGCTAATACTTGATTATATTAAATTATGTAATGAAAATTGATTTTTTGAAATTAACATTTATTTCATGATTATTCGTAAAAAAAAAATATAAAAAACAAAACAAAAATAAACATTTTATAAAAGCTGAATATTTAAATTATAAAATCAGGCTTTCTCATAAGAGGCGTGTGATTGGAGGCTTTATATGACCTAGCATATAGTTCTTTGTTTTAACAACTTAACCACAGCTCATTGCAAATTTTGATAATTAACGCATTTAAAAATTGCGCTAAAAAAAAACAAAGCAAATTAAAATAAACAATCCATAAACTGAAAAGAGAATAAAATCCTTAAAATAATATATATAACAAAATTTAACCTAAAAAAGTAAAATATTTAAAGAATGATAAAATAAATAAAGGAAAAACCAGAAAAAAAATCAAAACACGTATTAATTAATTTAAACTTAATTGGAAGCTAAAGTGAAAAAATCACAGCTCTAATAATCTTTATCATTCCTTCCCATGAATAAATAGGCTAATACAAGGGCAGATCCATAGTGAGGGAAAGGGTAATGAAATTTAATAAAATTTTGAGGTGCAAATTTAAAATTTCATTAAAAAGTTAATAGGATAGAGGGTGCAACAAATCGACAAATGTGCGCACATTTTTTCAAGACAGACAGAAAAACAAACATGACGTTTCTTTAATTTTGCTCATGCAAACATTGCTGTTTGATAAAGATTTTTCAAAACAAACACGTTACTTCAGCAATTTTTTCAAAATAATTTTGCGATCAATAGTTTTTTATTTATTACAAAAAATACATTTAAAATGAATAACAATTAATTTCAGAGACTTTTTTTTAAAAATGCCTAAACCTTTTTCAATTGCGTCACTTTTAAGTAAAATAAAAATAAAAAAGTAATTATGTTTTAGCATGGTTTTTGCATGCGCTCACAAAAATATGATAATTTTACTTAAAATAGATGCTTTTGCAAAAACTTCAAAAGAAACCATTCTTAAACAACTTGATTGCTTTCTTTTATTGAAGAAAGCGATCGTAATGTTTAAGCTTGGTTTCTTTTCTGCTTATAGCAATTACATTAAAAGTTTAAAGCAAATGATTTCATTATAAATAAAATTGTGCATGCTTTTTTTTTCAATTTTCTTATTTTCCATAAACTGAAATAATGTTTGTTTGCATATTAAAAACACTTTTAAAAGATTTTTTTATTGTGCGTTTATCATTAATTTGCGCGCGCTTTGCAAATGTGTAAAAAAAAAGTTTTTGAAAAATAACAATTAAATAAACTTACCAAGCATCTTTGATATATTTGATAACTTATTAACTAGAATAAAAATTATTTGAAATTTGCTGGACATAAATCTCTTAAATTAGATGTTTGTCAATAAATAACGATACGCAAGTCAACATTCATTTAAAAAAAGAAACGATATGTCACGCACTGGGATAAAAAATAGTTGGCAAATGCGACTATTTCTAGACTATTGTAATCCTTTTTTTTTAGTAAATAATTTCTTTATTAGAAGTTATATTTCCATGATAAAAAGATTTGTGATTATTTTTTAATAGCTTCTGTATTCATTTTGCCTTAAACTCTAATCTGAATATTTTTTTCAACGATTGCTTTTATTAAGTTGCATTAAAGTACTCAGGCAATTTTGTGGCAGTTTAATTGTAATTATAGAATCAATTAAATTAAAAATTGCATTTACATTTGCTTTGTTTTCTTTAGGCGCATTTTTTAAACCCCCTAATTATTGAAACTTGCAAAGAGCCGTGGTCAAGTTGTTAAAACAAAGAACTATATGCGTGGTCATATAAAGTATCCGATTGCACGCCTCTTACGAGAAGGCCTGTAAAATGTTATATAAAAATGTAATTTTTGAACATTTTTTTTTTTACTTTCGTCCCACTGTGCAATATGTGCTAAAAGTAAAACGGTCATATTAAAGGATCTTCTTGGAAATAGAGGCTAAAATTTTTAAGGATTATTTTTTTTACTAAGTACTCTCAACTGTATAAAAATCAGCAAAATCTGAGATGTATACTGACATGTACTAGGTTAATTGACATGGAATTACCCTTAACCCATGGGTTTTGGAGAGATTAACACAAATTTTACAAAAACTAAATAACAATACCAATAGTGTTGAAAATTTTGAAAATGAACCTAAAAAATTCACAAATACCTTTGCCCATGTATTGATTGAATCCAAAAGACTATTAAAACTATTGACCTAAAAAATATATTTTGAGGTATTAAAAATTGCAATATAACAAAACTTTACGTAATTTTAGAACAAAACTTTACGTAATTTTAGAACAAAACTTTACGTAATTTTAGAACAAAACTTTACGTAATTTTAGAACAAAACTTTACGTAATTTTAGAACAAAACTTTACGTAATTTTAGAACAAAACTTTCTGTAATTTGTTTATACAAACTTATTTTGATTTAATCTTATGTAAAATTTGACTTCAAGTTTAAATAATTTTATTCTTATAGAATTTTAAATCTAATATTTATATAAAACATATAATATTTTTAAATAATATATATGAATTAATTGATTTTTTCTTTTGTGTTGTATGTTTTTATTTTAATTTTGTTATTGTCATTCCTGTGATTCTAAATAACTTTTCAATTTTTTTTACTATAGAAATAAATAAAATTAAACTGTGTTTCAAAATTGATCAAATTTTAAATAATTTTATACTGGTCTTTACAAACTACAAACAAGTTATGAAAAAAATGTTTTACTTTTACTTTGTTTTACCTTTTATTTAATTTTTTAACTTTTCAGTTAGTTATATTTTTGAAAAATTTTGTTAATAGGCTTTAAATAATGAAAGATTTGAATTTTAACTTTTTATTAAATTTTTCTTTTGTTTTCTTTGGTTTTATCCGTGTCATCACTAACTGGTAGGATTATGTATCTTTTATATTATAATAGAATGTATATATATTTTAACCAAATTTCAAAATGTTTATTTTATGTTATAGTTTTGATTCTTTACTTCTAAGTTTGCCATTATTTTGTTTAGTTTATCTTTTACAGCTATAAACATCACTTTTACAGGAACTTAAAGTAGACATTTATAACCATTTCTGTAAAAAGTAGACATTTATAAAGCATTTCTGTAAAAACTTGGCAATCTCTTTGAAAATAGCAATAGCTTTGAAATAATAAACAAACAAAAAATAATGAACAAAATTAGTACTTAGTAAAGTACTAAATTTATAAATCTGTATAATTATATAAACATGACACTAAATCTGTTTATGCAAGATAGGTATTAAGGTAAAAACATCCAAAAATATTTTTGAATTGAAAAAAAAAATCTTTAAAGAAAAATTTTTTATTTGACTAATTTATGTAGATCTGACTAATTTATGTAGATTTAACTAATTTATGTAGATTTGCCTTAAAATTTGTATGTCAGGGCTATCAGGGTGAAAGGATTTTAAATAACAAAATTATATTTAAAAAGATTTTATATTTAAAAACTTTAAATATAGTGATGAGTTTAAGTCCAATTTAACTTAAAAATTGTTTTATTACTTGACTTTGCCTAATGTCTGAAAATAATTTATCCAAAACTTTAAAACTTCACAGTCCATTAAAGAATAATACTTTTGAAAAGATTCAGTTTTGTAACATTTTATACGAATCAACTTAATTCATAACTTTTGTAATGTTACACATCCAAAGTTAATGTATGTTTCAGAATGTCCTGTGTAAAAATTATGATCTTTAAAGTAAAAAATATGTTTTTCAGAGTTGCAATATTTTTAGCGAAGTCAGAGTTGCTAAACAAAATCGCAACTCTGACTCCATGACTCCATAAAACTTTTTGGTATTGCACACGCGTGTACAAAATATTTAACCTTCAAAAAATTTCTCATATATTTGGCAATAAAAAATTTTAATTATTGTGTAATATTTTTTAATGATTCAAAGAACTTTTAAAAAAATTTGCTTTGGAGTCAGAGTTGGAATCAGATTTATACTCAAAATTTCAACAATTAGAGTCACAGTAAGAGTTTGTACATTTTTTTTTTACGACTCTAAATTCCTAAAAAAAAACATATTTACGAACAATAAGTAACTGATTTATTTTCTTTCAATATTTGAACTTTATTTTCCAATTTTTCCTGCTATTCAGACTTTATTATTTTCACTCTGTAAACTCTAAACTGCTAAATCTTTTATTAAGAAACTCACAATTTGGTATGAACCACTGGCCGCTTATATTCTTATTGATAAAACAATAATAACTACAATGTAAAAAAGTACCGGGTTTTGAGCCATGTTTGTTGAATCATTTAAATTGCCAGGGTTGCAAAAATTTTCTTGTCCAACAACAAGATGATGATTATTATTCTAGAGAAAAAACAAAAGTAAAACAAAAAAAAAGTAAGAACAAACTTAAAGAAAATAACAAAAGAACAAACTTAAAAGTGAAAATTGATTCAAAAATGAAAAAATGTTTAAAAAAAACAACAAACAGGTGTAAAATTAGAATAAATGCCTTTATAACTTTTATTATTTAACATTTTTTTATATTTATAAAATAGTTAAACACATCTAAAAAAAATTGAATTTAAAACTTGCTTGTGAGACACTAACTGCACAATCTGGAGATGTTAATTGTGAATAAATTTCATTTGTCAATTGAACATGATCTCCTAGTGAAAAAAAAACTCAAAAAACTACATAAAATAGCATAGCATAATTTGTAAAATAGCATAATTTATGCTATTTAATTACTTTATGTTTAAAGAGCAAAATTCTTTTCTACACAATTAACTTATTTACTACTCGGTGTAGTTAAGGCCATTTTAAAATATTATAGAGTCTGTATGATATTTTGCTGACCACAACATGTTTTTATCAAATGATATGGTCTCTGAATTATGACAAATCGTAAAAATGAATTTTTATATTTTGCCCTAGTTGTTAAAAGCTTTATATTAGTTAGTATTATAGCTTAATTTTTATTATAAGTTGGCATTATATAGTTTATATAAGAGAAAAGTATATTTTTTCTACCCTATGTAGCAGTTCTTTATTTATGTATATTTTTATATGTATCTTCAGTTTTAATAAAATACGTATAACATTATGACACATATTATTTGTCAAATAAAATTTATTTCAGGCCAGTTGATCATTATATGGATATTATTAATTATTAATGGAATAAAATTAGTTATGTGCTAATTATTATCCCACAAGTAACTTCTTTTACATTGCCAAAATATTTGTAAACGTAATAACTTAATCTATTATATTTTCATGTTGCTTTTTAGAGCTAAAACTGTTGAAATAGATGTTTTTAGTAATTCTACATGACTGAAATCTATTTTTGTAATAATTATTTAACGAAAATAGAAATAAACATTGATTCACCATAATCAAGGTTTAAATAGTAATTCTATGTTATAACATAGTTGTATATATGCAAACAAATTGCATTAAATACTTAAACATATAGTACTTGCACACAAATGGATATACTTTGTTTTTGTATACACTTATTTTATATTGATAAAATTTTTGTAATAACTCTAGTTATTAATATCTTTTTTATTTTATTTTAGAGAAAAAAACTGTTGAAAAATGGGTGTAATTTAGTAAATTTACATGACTGGAATTTACTTTTTTAATCATTATTTAACGAACATAGAAATTAACATTGATTCGATACAAATAAGGTAAGAAGGAAATATACTATATCTTCATACATGATGACAAATTGCATTGCAACACATACTGTATGTAGGTAACACATCATAAATATATATGATACATTCATTCAAATTAATGTGTTTTTTCATATATAATAAAAGAGAACAAAATTTTGTGATCATATTTTTTCATGTTTAGCTTATCTGCAGCAGCATATATGCTGTTGCAGATAAGCTAAACATTTTTAGATTATCAGCAGAAAGACTTAGCTTCAGAAGTTTAGCAGTTTCAGTTATTGATTTTTTTTATATTATTTATAACATTTTGTTACAATATTAAATTTTCAAAGAAACTTTTTTAAAAAAATACATATAATAAATAGTCGTTGCTATTCAATGACCAATAAAAATCATGTTCAAAGCTGTATGTTAAAAAGAAAGGTTTTAGAAAAGGTTTTTTTAAATAATTTTATTATTTGAAAATCAATAATATTATATTTAAATATTTTAGTTATTTTCAGATGTTTGGCAAAAACATAAAATAGATAAAAAGTTATTTTTAAATTTAAAATTTTTTGCTCCTCAATTACTCACCTTTTTTTATCATTGCATTGCTATGCAGTGCTAGAAGTTAAAAAGGATGTCATCCCACCACCTTTTTTTTTAAATATAAATTATCCTACAACTTTTCTTACTTTTCATAATATAACAACACATAATTGAATTTTTTAAGTTATGCTTTGTATGAAATAAGGTTCCTGATGAAATTTTTGTTATTAGTAGATCTTAGAAGATAATTTTTATATATGCAAAACCATATCAAGAATAATATTTTCTATTTAAGGTTGAAAAGTGCATCATTTTGTTGTTTAATACAACTTGGAAGATCAGACTAAACAATTTTAAATAATTTTTTTTTTTTTATAAAAAAAGAAAAACAAAATACACCCTAAACCGTGTGTTACATAAAGAAAAGTTTCAATGTATCTAAATCTAATCTAAAATAAAAGACTAATGTTTAATTACTTTTTTAAAAATAAGATAAATTTTTCTCCATTATAGGTTAAGCTTACTGAAAAACATATCATTTTTTTATTATGTCAAAGATCAACAAGAATAAGAAAGAATCTAAATCAGACTAAAAGAAAACCCATGCCTCATCCTTAAACCAATAATACAAAGACTTTTTTTTAACAGAATTTTTTGTTGTTGTGTATACAACTACGCAAAAAGAAAAGGCTACTCATTTGCCGAAATTTCTTGTTCAAAATGTTTAATTGTATCCAAGAATTTTATAACAGAACCATCTGCACTGTCAACTTTGATTTGAAAAGCTGGTACTAACAGGTTTGCATTAAGTAAACATACCTCCCAGCATTTTCTAACACAATCAATTTCTTTCTTTATGGTTGTTGACCGAAAATGGCGACATTGCTTTTTACTTGTTATCACTTTTTGTTTATCAAAAAACGTGATGCCTTTTGGTATTTCTTGCCAAAATACGTTTTCTTCAACAAGGTAATCAGCTATTTTCTTCAACAGTGACTCATAATCATCTGGATGAAACTTGATTATTGAAAATGGTATGATAGTATTGCCACTGTTTTGAATAAAAATATTTTTGTAAAGTTTGGAAATTGATGATTCCATTTGACTTTTTGGGTTTTTGTTTTTTAGTTCCTCAGATACTTGAATTCTTATTATAGCATTCGAAATAATGTTGTCAGAAGCCTTTTTGATGTAGAATTAGACATGTTTTTAATAAAATTAAATTGTCTTTCTTCTTTCTCAGTATTGGCCGCACATCCTGAAATAACTCTCAGCTGGTCTGGAGGATGCATAAATAGGCAGTGAAAATATTTTCCATAGAAATTCCTTTTAGTCAAAATATTAAGATTAGAACCAATGTTTTCTTTCAATAAGATTATATGTTCAAATGTCTTTAAATAAAAATTAAGAATCAGTTTGTTTGTTTGTTTAGACAGGTTTATAAATGTACTCCTGGATTTCACACATAATTAAAAATATTTGAGTCAAAGGATTATTTGGGTGGTGATGTTGGCAATATACTGTTGTCTTTATAATTGCCGCTCGATAATCTGCTGCTCGCCTAGACTCTTTTCCTTCAAATACTGCTTTAATTACTTTTTCAAGTTGTTTACACTCTGACTTTAAAAAATGAGAAGGTAGTTCAATAAATAAGTTTTTAATATGGTTTAATATGTCGTGGAGAGGTTCGATTAGCAGTTCATAATTTTGTAAACCATGATCTTTAAATAGTGATTCAGGTTCAAAGAAAATTAGGCTTGGTACTTTTTGTATACCGTGCATTTCATGAACAAGTTTTTTATCTAAAACAGATTTTTTCATATCCATTTTAAAAATTTATATTTCTTTGATGTAGCTCATTAATAACTTCATTCTTTCCTAAGTTTGCATATAGTTTGGTTATATATTTTTGGCTATTATCTCTAGACTGCTGTGAATATAGGACTTTCTGCTGTCTCTGATATAGATTTTTATATTGACAATTGCTTGCAAATGAAAAATTATTGTTGTGTTCTACATTTATGTCACACGCCCAACACAAATAGTTTCCTCCTTTTTGCTGTCCGGCCTCAAACTGAGTAGCTGGTCCATCCCCCTTAAAAACATGCATTTCATCTGTGATTTCTATATTATTTATAAGTGTAGGAGTTTTTAGAGAAATGATGTCATTCATTCTGGTTGTTGAATACATCAGTAAATTATCTGTTGAAGGTGATCTAGCTAACAGATACCATATAGGAGATTCAACAATTGCCTGGATATTAATTTTTTGTCAACTAATTAAATTATATTTTTCGTCTGTGAAGTATAAAGTGGTATCATATAAAGCTGAAACTGTCATAAGAATGTACCCATGATTACAGACAGTTGAAGCATCATGCCAGAATATTAAATGACGTTTTCGTTCAAATATTATAAGTCTTGATCTGAGTTCTTCTGTAGTTAACTGTTGAGTTTCATCGTACTCGTAAATTCTTTTTAGAAAATCTATAATATTGGTTTCTGACATATCAATATATATATATATATATATTTTTTTTTAAATTGATTAAGGTGCCCCAAGAAGTCCTTACAGTCTTACCACAGAGCACCACGGAAGAGCATTTAATGGGAAGTTCACGCCTCTTTGTCTTTGTCACTTTTGATTCTCATCATCAACTCTTTGTGCTTTTCATTTATATATTTTCTTATGGTATCAAATGATTGTTTTCATCCTTCTACTGTAAATACTTTTTTTTCTAAATTTTTTTCTTTTATTACTGACTTTTCAAATGACTGTGGTACAACTCACTCTCCTAATGAATATTTCTTTTCATGATTTTGTCTCTTAATTCTTCCTGTAACCATGAAGTTGCTTTCTTCTTGTGGAAAAGATGCACTTTTATCTATATCCAATCTATAAAAAATAAGAAGGATTTGTCTATTGTTCATGATTATTGCCATACTACTTGGAATATCATGCTAATTAACTAATATTCCTATGTAATATGGACTTTTTGTATTTGTGTATAAATTATGGCTTGTAAAGTTTTAAATTCACCTTCTTTTTTTACGAAGAACTCTTGTATTAGATTCCCCTGTTTTTTGAAAAAATTCTGTTAAGCTTATTTCACTTTGATTCTGAAGAAGTTCTTTTACGATTTGACCTGCATTGCCAGGTGATTTTCCATTAATAGCTTTTAAATTATACTTTCTGGCCAAAGCTCTGAAGTTTATTTTTTTACCTTCTTTGTAATTTAAAAATCTATTGAGACACTCCTCTTTTTTCCATGTATATCGTTCAGTAGAGCCAACATGTATATCGTTCAGTAGAGCCAACAACTTTTTTTTCGCTTAACAACCTAAATTAATAAATTTTCAATATATATATATATATATATATATATATATATATATATATATATATATATATATATATATATATATATATATATATATATATTATGTATGTACATGTATACAAGGAGGCTACTCATTTTTTTGTATTTTTTATTTATTTATATGTTTAATTATTTAAATGTACAAAGGAAAAGCACATTTAATTATTTGTGGAAAATAATAAATTAATAAAATAAAACTTTAAATTTTAAACATTTTAACCAAAATAATTTATCTGTATATATATATATATATATATATATATATATATATATATATATATATATATATATATATATATATATATATATATATATATATATATATATATATCTAAATAGTAAAATAGTATAACTATTTGACTTCATTTAATTTATTAAATTTAAATTTGGAATTTTAGGAATTTTGGTATTACTTTTATAGAACTTTAATATTTCAAAGTATTATTTATATATGAACTATACCTTTTTAATTTGGTTCTCAGTTTCTATCTTTCTGTGTTCAGCTTTATCATAGGACTCCATACTTGATGAAAGTCTTTTTCTTGTTCGGAGTGAAAGATTTGTACCATAAACTCTAAGGTGTTAAATAAGTGAATTATAAATATTTCATAAAAAAATTAGAAATGAAATATACTCATAAATAATCAAAATTTTAAAATGTATGAAACATGGTTTATTGTTTAATTAATTGTATGTTTCATTTAAGATAATAAAATATGAAGAGTGATATTAAACACTTTAATATATAAATCTTTTTTTGGTTTATTTACCTTTCAACACTAGTAGCTTTCCATTGATTTTCAATTTCAGATATTGTACTTTTTATTATTAGCTTCTGTGTTTGTTTAATTTCTGATGGATTTACATATCCAATATCAAGGAGGTCAACATGTGTTTGCGAAAATGATGTTTTATTAAATTGTACATCCAACTTTTTAACTATTTTTTTTGTTACATCTAATAATGCCTCTTCTTTTTTTTTGCAGGAGACCCACTGATTTTGCAATTTGTTTGTACTCACTGCTGTTATTTAGAAACTGAGAAAGATTTAACTTTAATTCAATATCCTCTAAACATGCCGGACAATTGTTAAAACATTGCTTCGATTTACTGTTACTGGAAAGCTTGTCCCACCTTTCTTCAGAGAATACACCAAGAACTTGTGCTTTGATAGACTTACTTTTTTTTTCAATATACCGAACATTTTTTATTATTTTTTTTGACTTACTTAAAAAGAATTTATACTGAATAATAAAATCAGTATTTGTATTGATAAACTGCCTCATATATACTTCATATCGGTGCATATTATTTCGCATAGTAAAACTCCATCCATTCTCATTGAAGGTTGCTTCAAAATTTGGCAGGGTGGATGCATTAAAGGCTGCTGTTTTTGCATAACTACATGTAGTTGGATGAATAAATGAGGGCATAGTACCTTTTAATGACACCTTTGAGCACTAAGTTATAAAAGAAAACTATTTGATTTTTAATGTAGAAATTTATATTTATATAAAATATATATTTAGTAAATTTAGTAATTATAATTATAAGAAATAATTATAAATATATACTTTTTAGACTTTGTTTAATTGCATTATAATTATCATTTCTTGATTTTTGGATTTGAGCAAAGCATATGATGTAACGCAAAACAAAATTGTTTCAGGCAAAAAAACCCAGACCAATGATTTTTTAATTTTTTTTTAAATCTCTTAAGAATCACGATCGCTTGTCCAGATTCAAAGAACATTTTAAATAAATAAATTTTTTAGATAAAATGAACATTATAGTTTAAGAATATGATACGTTCTGACCAATTTTTGGCAGTTTTTTTAATTATAAGCTCTTCTTGGTCGGAATTCTTAAAATATTTGTGAAATTTGATAGAAATGTTGTATTTTGACAACTGTATTTAGTTGATATACGTCAGAACTGATTAGTACTAGGATCTATAGTGGGTTAAGACACTTTTTCAAAAAATTTTAACCAAATTCGTGCTAACACCGATGAGCGAAAGTAATCTAATGACTTCAAAATGATGTTCTTTTGATTCACTATTAGGGCTAGTAAAAAGGTTTTTAAAAATATATATATAAAAGAAATATTTCTTTAAACATTATAAAAACCAAAAGCAAAAAAAATTATAACATCTAAAGCTCTTGTTTGGACATAATACGCTGACAAAATCATGCAAATTCCAAATAAAAGAATTGAAAGAATTTGTAAATCGCCTTAACTACACCGAGTAGTGAAAAAAAACGTTTCCATAGCAGAACTAATCAAGAACAATCCTATTTATACTCTTTGATTGTAATCCTATATTTCTTATTTTTGATTTATGAGAATTATTTCCTTTTAAAAAGTATTGATGTTTTGTTAAGTTTTATTAAGCCTTGTTTTTGTAGGGCTCAAAAATTTTTTTAGGGTTATAAAACTTTTTTTTTCAACTTAAAATAACCTTCAAATCAAAACCAACTTAAAATCTAAAATTAATGTTAAACTTTTTTTCTTCTCTTTAAGTCTGTCAGGTTTTTAAGAAAAAATCATTAAAAAATTTTTTACCACAATTATTTTTAATGCAATCGGAAGAAGGCGACGCCGTTGATTTTGCGTATAGAGTTGCTTCTTCTTGTGCTTTACCTATATTTTTTTTATACCTAATCCGCTTATTGCCAAACCAGTTTGAAACCTAAAACAAATAAAATAAATGGTTTAACTTTTGAGATAATTTAAAAGAATAGAATTATGACAACAAAGTTGCAACACAAAAACAAGATTTTCTTTTTTAAAACAACTTAAATTTTATTTTTATTGGATGAACAAGAGCTTGCTTGAGTAGTAATCATAACAGTACTCGTAAAAGAAGAGAAAGATATATAACAAAACATATCTTTTTTTTAAACATCTTCACTTCCAACAAGGCTGCGAGGAACCACTATTAGAATCGGTATTACTAGAAGAGAAAAGATAAAGTTTATAAAGCAACATAATGGTTGAGACATTACTTGAAAGATTTCAAATTATATGAATCAGGAAAGCAAGATGAAGGAAGTGAATTCCAAACAACTGACGCTCGAGGAAAAAAATTAGACAAATAAGAGTTTTTGGAGGACTAAAGAACAGTCACAGAAAAAGGATGAGACTTAATTAAATGACGAGTAACACAAGAATAAATTTTAGTAGATGGCACAAGAGATGCTAGCTCTTTAGAGCAGT
This sequence comes from Hydra vulgaris, assembly GCF_022113875.1. Classification (NCBI taxonomy): domain Eukaryota; kingdom Metazoa; phylum Cnidaria; class Hydrozoa; order Anthoathecata; family Hydridae; genus Hydra; species Hydra vulgaris. The sequence goes on along the minus strand of NC_061161.1, from coordinate 48,043,445 downwards.
GCGCATTATAGTATTTGTAGAAAAGAGAAAGAGAAGCAACATTACGACGATGTGATAATGGCTAAAGGTTAACTGCAATACCAGGTCCAACTATGTTTACAATGCGTTTTTGCACCTTATCTAAAAGAGAAAGGGCATCATTAGAAGATCTGCCCCAAATAGGGCAACAGTATTCAATAGAAGGATAGATTTGAGATTTATAGAGATAAAGAATAGAATCTGGAGTAATAAAGTGGCGAGCACAACAAAGAAATACAACCTTAGCAGATGGTAATTTTGCAATGGATTTGATAAATGGTTTCCAAGAACGATCAGAAGTAAGAGGTAATACTAGAAGATAAAGGGTAGATGACTTGTCGAATACATCACATAATTATAGTTTATAAATATAGGAAGATCTAAATTATCACAGTAAAGTTTGGCTGAAAAAAATTGAGTTTATCTGAACTAAAGTTCACTAGCCACTGTGAGCCCCATACTGTAGCAGAAGTGAGACCCTCTTTAAAACTCAAACGCCCCCTCCAAGCAATCAGGAAGTGTTGGCTTCTTATCAAGAGTATCAAAAAATGTTATCTTAGGTGTAAGAATATCTGGAAGATCGTTAATGTAAATTAAAAAGAGTTTAGGGCCAAGGATAGAACCTTGAGGAACTCCTGAAGTTACAGGATTGAAGAAGAGTGCTGTCCATCAAGAACAACTTTTATACTAAGATTGGAAAGGAAGGATTCAATAATCTTAAACATGTTACCTAATAGACCATAAGAAGAAAGTTTATGGAGAAGACCAGCATGCAAATTTTATCAAATACTTTAGAAATGTCAAAAGCGATAGCTTTAACCTCTCCACCTCTATCTAATGTACAATGAACCTATTGGTTATTACTGTTAGCGAATCGGTTATTACTGTTAGCAAATCGGCTATAGAACACAACCCTCGGAATTAGGAAAATTGAGGTCGACAATAATTTCCTGACCTCAATCTTTTAGAGGTCGGCATCAGGTCGGCAAAAAAAAATTTATACAAACATCTTACAATAAAACATCGAAACAAGGTCAGCAAATTTTTGCTGACCGCAAACACTTTTAGGTTGGCAGTTAGGTCGGCATTGCCGAATGCCGACCCTAATTCTGAGGGTTGAGAATGAAAAGATTGAAATCCATATTGATGATCAGAAAGTAATTTATTAAGTAATTTATTCAAGTAATTTTTTAAGTAATTTATTCAAGATGAGAGATTAAGTGTTTGTTAGTTAAAGATTCAAAAACTTTGCTCATGATAGGAAGAAGACTAATAGGACGGTAGTTAGATGAGTCAGATCGCTCTCCAGAATTTTTGAAAACAGGAATTACAGATGCCACTTTCCAGCATGCCAGAAAACAAGAATCCAGTAAGCACTTGTTAAATAGTTTTGAAAGTATAAACGACAGCTCCAGGGAACACGCCTGCAAGACTACCACAGGTGTGTTGTCCAGACCAAAAGCTATAGAAGAGTCTAAGCAGGAAATCTCTTTAGGTACAGAAGCTAGAGTCAAGCAATGTATCAACCGGTTTGTCAGCAATATCAGGTAGAACGCAACTAGTGGAATCAAGAGATGATATTGATGAAAAGTTCTTAGCAAACAATTCACTTTTGTCATTAGGTGAGGTAATGAAATCTGAACCATAGAAGAGAGGGGAATAACAGATTTGCCCTTATTATTGATACTGTTAAAGATTCTCCAGAAGTCACTAGGGCCTAATTTTTGAGATAAAATACGAGATTTTATGACCTGAGAATAGCAGTCTTTGCGTTAGACAAAACCTTTTTACAATGGTTTCTGGTAATAGTAAACAGACGTTTGTTTTCTGGAGAATTGTTTTGCTGATAGATATGGAAGTAATGGTTTCGATTGGAAATTGCAACAGCACAATGTGAGGTAAATCATGGAGAAGAGTGAGGCTTGACTTAGAATCGTCGAGAAGGGATAAAAAGACCCATGCCAGCCTGAATCCAAGAAGTTATGTAAGAAGTACATTTATCAGCAGGAAGACAAAAGATTTTTACCTAAGAGCCACCACAAAGAAAACTACAGAAAGAGTTTTTTTTTTATACAAAGTCACTTAATTTTTTAAAAAATTAACATCATACGATTGTTTAATAAGGAAACAAATGTTCTTTTATTTATCAAAGAGTATAACATAATTTTAAAAAATAGATATATTTTAAATTAGGGCAACTAGGGGCAAGTTTTGAAAACTGAAATATATTTCTGAAAACTAACAAAATTTAATCATGTAAAAATATTCTTGGAGAAATACAGAGATTTTTTTAAAAGTCAATTTAAAGTTTTGAAAAAGTAATAAAAGAAGAAATACTTCTATGCGCTAATTGCTTTTACATAATTAATAAAATAATGCATCATTTTAATTTACTTAAATATTTAAAAATATATATTTCTTAACAAAAATAATTCACTTTACAGAAATCAAAAATATTAATTATTTCAAAAGTTATGTATTATTAAGTGAACAGCTCACTTATGCTAACTCACTGTAAATAAGCTGAGGTAAAAAATATTCTCAACTTGAGTGCATATTACAAACAAACTGAGCTATTAATTTAAAAATAGACCACGCTTATTATCACTTTCAAGAGTTTACTTTAAGATACTGCATAAAAAAATGTTTTTTAATACTAAAAAAAAATGGGCTTCTGCCAAAAAGTCTCAGAAACCATAGTACATTAGAATAAAAAACAGATACACAAAATTACATTTACATAAACGATACATACGAACTATTACTTTAATACTATGGCTCATTCTTGGAGCCACATTTGCAAAGCCATAAATCTTTTAAACTGTAATTTTTTAAATAAAAAATAAGAATATGCTAATAAAATCTATGATATATTATAAACTTTCAAAATTTTGACAATTTAAAAAATATATATTTAAAACATTTATTTTTGTAAACAATTATAACAGTTTAAAAGACTTATGGCTTTGCAGATGTGGCTCCGAGAATGAGTATTAAAGTAATAGTTTGTTTGATAAAATATTCTTAAATATTCTTAAAACAAATTACACTAGAAATCTCAAAACTTAACAAAGCTCGAATAATACAATTGTTAAAACACTTCAACAGAATACTCTAGAACTTTATTTCACTTTGTCACTATAGTTTTTAAACCAATAGAATTTGTTTGTAGATTTGGTGGGTTTTTAGTGTTTGCGAATTTTCTTTTTATTCTTCTGCACCAAAATGTTTTAAGAACATTCAAGTTTATATGTTTCCATGCATGTCTGTAAAACAAAAAAATTTTGTTTTATGGACATACATAAACTTGAATGTTCTTAAACCGACTAAAAATCGGGCCAGTTTTTTGCAACTAAATATTATTTCTATGGCCAGCAATCAACAGTGATCGCTCCCACTTCCCAACCAAGCCTGTTTACTCAGTTTTATTAGATTAATTATGGTATATTTATAGCAATAAAGGATAGTTTTTAGTTTAATTGGATTTAGTTTGTTGGATCCTTGCCATTTTCCCTTGAAGAAGATTTCAAATTTGAATTGATTTTATTATTCCTTTAGTAAGCCTGATGGCTTGAATTGACGCTTATAGCTCTTAATACTAATTTTTTTGAGTGTCACATGACAATCTAACAATAATGTTGTTTGAGAAACAAATGCTTCAAAACTAGAGTTTTAGTTGGTAATGTCATTCCAATCAACTTTTAATAATTTAGATTTAAATGATTCTTTATTATAATTTTTAAAGTTCCTGCGGTATAAATTATGATTGCGTATATAAATAATATGTTGAAATTAGGACAAATAAGAAATTGAGGCAGGTGATCAGAAATAGAAGTTGTTAGATTTCCTGAATTAATTTGGTTAGTGGTTATATTTGAAAAGATACTTTCAATGATTGTAGCAGAATGGTCAGTAACCCTCATTGGTAGTGTAATAAATGGGCAAATATTATAAGAAGTTTAAAAACTCAAAAGTTACAAAGTCAGAGTTTGACTGTATCAGATCCATGTTAAAATGGCCAATTAGATAGACAGATTTATTTTCAGTAGATATTTTTTAAAGAAGGACAGACATTTTATTATTGAAATCGTTTACATCCATGCTAGGGTGTCTCTATATGCAACCAACATTACCATTTGAATTTTTTGGGAAAAATTATTTCAACAGAAGTAGATTCATAAATAGTTTGGTGAGTATATGATCAAATTATCTCTTTTTTTATAAATAAGTTTTTTTGATAAATATAACAAGGTTCCACCACAAGAAGATTCGTTTGCTGTGTGCTTAAAATTATAATTTTGAACAATAATTGGATGTGAGGAAGGAGATTCTTTTTTTAACCTTGTTTCTGTAATTCCAATAATGCCAATTTCAAAACTTATTAATGATAATAATATGTTCAGATCTTCATAGTGCTTTTTTAAGAGTATATGTTTAAATGGAAAAAGAACATAGAGTTTATAATGTCAAAATTATGAGAACAAAATTTATTGATTTTTATAATATTCTACTCCAAAATTTAATCTACTCCAAAAGATGAAGAGTTTTCCTCATCAGAAGCATGTGATGTAATAAATTTTTCAAATTGAGTATAGATTTTATTCAATTCCGATGCTGGAAAGAGTTTAGTTAATAAAGGCAAGTCATAAGTTATAATAATTTTATTTAAAGAGAAGAATAGTTTAAATTCATTCTCAGATACATGGGTCAATGGAAAGACATTTTTAGTACAATTTACACACAGCTATGTTGAACGTTTGAATGTGTTAAATTGTACCCATGATCATAAAACCTGTTACATTTTGAATGAGTCCAAAACATCACATTAAATTGCATACATCACATTAAATTGCATGGCAACTTGCACTAACTTTTATTGTACATGCAGTGCATACTCCGCAAATTAGAGGTCATAAAAAAACTAATGAGAAAGATAAAAGAAGAAAATTCAGAAATGCCAAATTCAGAAAGCTTGAAGTTGTTAAGTTTTAAAGAAAAAGAAAAGAAAATAATAATGAAAATAACAATAAAAAATATTAACAATACAATATTATAAATAAACAATTTATATCTGCCGTAAATTAAGCAGTATTAATGAGCAAACTTATATAAAATAATAGTTATAATAATAAAACATAACAATAAGTTATAAAATAATAGTTATAATAATAAACAGAACAGAACATTTATTCTTTATTTTTGGTTATATTTATCGAAAGTTGTATTTAAATTGAGTAGTAATTTATATGTACTTTTTCCTTTTCTTTTCTTCTCTTTTTTTTTTTTATTTATTTATTTTTATTTTCTATTTGTTCATCAAATTATTTATTTTACTTTATTCAGTTTAGATTAGATTAAATAAACTTTCTTTTTTTCGCATTTAAGCTTCATATCCCTAGAGCAATTTTCATTAAGCAACTTTTCAACTAAATAATGATTAAATGTGTTACGAGACTTAACAAGAATTACATAATACATAAGTTAAACTTATTTTTATAACGCAAGGAGAGTGCAGCAATTATTTTTTAATAATATACCTAAACTTATCTAAAAAAAATTGTAAAAAGAAAAAAAATCCTAACGAAAGAGAAAATAAAAAAATACTTAGTTAAAACAAAAACACAAAAAAACAAATATATATACAACCCAACTAAAACAAGACTCATTAAACTAAAATGCTTGAAAAAAAAAGTCTATTTAATTTATGCATTACAAAACCATTTCAATCTTTGTTTTAACATTTGTACTTTTTTTTAAAATATGTTTCTAAAGATAAACATTTCTCGTAAAAAATACATAATTATATTAATAAAAAAAACAACACTTTATTACTACTTATTTGAAAAATTAATTAGAAGTGTTTTGTTACTTCATTGAAAAGCATTTCGATAATTTAAAAGCTTTGATAATATAAAAGATCAAACTTATTTAATTGTAATGGCTTTCTAAAACTTTTTTTTTTAACGAAGTTTTGTTTATCTTTTTAAATGTGTTAACTTTAATTATTCTTTTATTAAAATTCGTTAAAGAGACTTTCGTAGTCGTAGAATGTCATTGTTTATGAAAACAAAACAATTTTTTAATTTTTACTAAAGTTTATTATAGAAATGCTCACTTGAACAATTTATATATTATAAATTAAAAAAATATATACAACTGTCAATTATAATTAAAAAAAAAAAAAAAAAAAAACATCAGTAAATTGATACTTTATTTAAAAGCGTTTTGCTAATATAAAAACATTTGTTAAGAAGTTTTGATGCAAATAATTTCACTTTTTCAGAATATTTTTTATTTAGCGCGTTTTTAAAATGTTTTTTGAATTAGCTAAATCGTCAAATCTTCATAGCAAAATGTAATTTGCCTGGTCATATAAAGACGTCAAATAGCACGCCTTTCTTTGAGAAAGCCTGATAAATTAACAAAACTTTTTTATTTGTTACTTGCTAATTTTTTTAAAATAAAAAATCTTTTTTGGTTGCAAATTTTTTAAAATGATTAATTAAGAAATAATCATTTTAAAAATTTAACATATTTTAACTTATTTATACAAATGTTGAGAAAAAAAATTTGTTTATATGAAAATTGTAATGTTAAATTTAATTATTTAATATAAAAAATTAATGAAAGAAAATAAATATTTCCTAACAGTAATAATAAAAAACGAGTTAAATGTCATTTAACTTGTTTTGTGGTAATTAATATTATTGCAGTAATTTAAAAAAGTTAATGTCTTCAAAAAATAAAAAGATAAAGAGAATATTATGATGTCAAACTCACATTAAGCTGATGTGTTAAGCATTTTTTATTTAAAACAAGGCCTGACAAAGCTAAAATTGTGCTATCCTTTAAGATAAACAAAAGAAGCAAGGCTGGTCAGAAAATTTCTGTCTTAAACTTAGAGGCTTTCCCTAAGACAATAACCAGAGGCAGTTCAAATCTGCCCGAGAAGAGTATTTTTATTGAGACACTAACTCTAGACTTTACCAAGAGCCTCAAGGTAGGGAAGTCCTACAAGACAGCAAGACATTCGGCAGGTTATAGAACAGACGCTATATAAAACTATATAGATCAGACGCTATATGAAATATCAGGAACTATGTAAAATATCAAAAACAATATAAAACATTAGAAACTACACAAAATATTAAGAATTATACAATTAAAATATCAAAAACTACATCATAATTCACAAACTATATGAAATATCATGATGCACATAAAACATCAGGAACTACCAAAACATCAGGAACTATACAACAACATAGTTTTGATTATGATAATAATGATAAGTTTTTTTTCAAAAACATTAAACTAAATTAGTAAAGTTTCAAAAATTTATAAAAAAGACATTACCTGAGCAACACTTATTCCACAACTACGTGCTAGATCTTCTTTTGTTTCTTCTGATGGATAAGGATTACTTAAGTGAGAATAAAAGTACTCATTTAAAACTTCTGTTGACTGCTTACTAAAGTTCCTACGTTTACGCCTAAAATACAAAATAATAATAATAATAAATATAATCAAAAGTATACTTATATAACAATATAAAATATCATACAATTATATTCACAGATACATATCAAAATATTTTTCAACTAATATTAAAGCTATTTAATGTTGTCTTTGACATAATATATTTCGAGTTTGATAAAATAAAGTAGAACAAAATATATTTATCATTTAGACAAAAGAACTATTGCTTATTTTTTATTTTGAAAAAACACTTAAAAAAAATTCTTTAGCATGGTTCTATAATGATACAAGCCACATAAAATATAGTGCAGATAACAGCACATCAAACAGGTAAACATACAAATAAATTTATCTCCAATTCGATTGACCAAAAAATGATTTAATCAGGTTAATCAAAAGATACTGCTTACAACCAATCACTGTTTTTAGCCAGTTTAATTATTTATTTCAAGCGCTGATATTATTTATTATAATAAATAAAATAATAGTAACTGTTGAATTGCAAATTAACCTTGCATCCAAAAACCGAGATCTTAGAATCATAACAGCCTCACAAGTGCTTTGTTTAAGTTGCAACTGAATAGAATTAAACTTTCGATGAATTATACTAACCATGCGATCAATTTCTTCTTTGGAAATAGGACGTGTACGCGATTGCTCACGAAGTAAGTTCATAACATGAGTAGTGAATTCAGCACAAGCCTAAATAAAATTAGAAAAGATATTATATTTAACTCTGTATCTTTTATTCACAATAACAAAAACTTAAATACTTGCATATTCTTTTTTTCATTGATGTTATATATCTATATGTGTGACTATTTAGTAAGCATTAGCCATCACTTACTAGTAAAAATATATTAATCAAAATAACCCAAAAATAAGCTAATCACTAATTGGGTAAAAAAAGAAAGAAATTTCATACTTTTGTTATACTTTGATCTATTTACAATATAATAATAATAATAATAATAATAATAATAATAATAATAACAATATTATTAATAATAATAATAATAATCGGGAGTCCTAAATGGACTCCGGCTTTATATCTCTATTTTATCTTGGTCTATGTCAAGAAGCTCTAAATGTTTTACAAAATTTAGTTTTAAAAACTTATTACAAAACTTTTTAACAATGAAATGTATGAAAAATTTGCTTTTTCAAAAGATTTTAAAATAACTATTCAGAGTAAAAATAACTTTGGTTGTTGGCAATTAAAAGCAAACTGTTTTTGAAATAAATAAACAAATGTAAAAATTTCAGTTCTAATAATAAATTACGCAAGTTTAACTTTTGAATGAATGAACTTTTGATCTTTAGCTTGCTATTTTATTTTACATTAGGCGAATGAAAAAACAAAACATAAACTTTTTATGAAAGTTTTGTTTCTTTTCCATATTCTTTTTAACTTTAATAATAATAAAAATTATGTATACAATAACTTAATAAAAGTTTTATCAAGACCTAGTTATTTTTAAACTTCAATTTAATGAACTTTTTTGAGGAAATTTTTAGGAGCCTATTTAAAACATTTTTCTAAGTTTACAATACATACATTTTTTTGAATGCAGCAATCAAATTTAGCAAAAAAAATTTTAAAAGCGAAAAGAAGTAAAAACGAATAACCGAAATAAATGTAAGAAAAAAATTAACAAAATTTCTTATAGTTAACATCATAGTAAATTAGTTTCAGCAAATTAAGATACAATAGTTGGCGTCTATGTAAGAAACCATAAAACACTAGACTACATGGCTAACAGAAAAACAAGAGGTGCAATGGGAAATTAACTTGTTCTCCTCCTAAGCTTTTGTAAATCTAAAAATGTTTAGCTAGTTTTAAAAAGTAATATTAATTTTGTAATATTCTATGATAACCAAGCAAAAATATTTTTTTTTTTACTGATGATTTCATTTTTACTTTTAATTTCTGTCCAATCTTAATTATATAAATATAATTATAATTCTTAATTATCTTTCTTAATTAATTTTTTAATTATATGGACTGATAAAAATCATGAATAAATTGCATATCAAAACTTTTGATTGTTGTTAAATCGTTATAAAAGATGTTTTTTTTTCAACAATGACACTAAATAAAGAATACAAAAGTTGTATAAAAATTTTATAATAATGATAAAAATATTTTATTCACTTTTTTTTAATTATGAAATTTTGTAGTTTATCTAATTTAACTTGATATTTCATTACAATTTTGTTTACTTTTTTTAGGATTGTCTTTTTTTTTTTTTTCTTAGTAGTTTAGCTTTTTGTTGCGAATGATTAAAATGCTTTATAAGTTAAAAGATGCGACGTTTAAAGTAGTTTTTTTTAGACAAACTGCCATGGTCATTTTGTCTAAAAAAACTACTCTAAACGTGGACAAACAAGGTATGCAACTGCACGCGCTTCCCAAGAAGACTTGATATATATACATATACATATATACATATAAATACAATTATTACAGTTACAATTTAAAATAATATTTTATTTTATAAACATATTAAAAAGCTTTACCTGTTCATACTTTTCTAGTTCAGTTTGATATATTTGACGAATTTGAGATAACTTCATCTTGTAATCACTGCTTTCAATATGGCTATCATGAGAAGAAATTGTTTCAGAACTAGTTTTATCAACTGCAACACCTTCAGCTAACAACATGTTGTCTAAACGAACCATCTGTGGATCTACTGGATCATCCATCTGATTACACATATTCATAGCTTTAAAAAAAAATTGTATTTTAATTATACATTTTGATATTCACATTGTAAATTAATACAAAGTATTTTTAAAATTTTATACTTGTGAGAAACATCAATTTGTAAATTAATGTTACTCACAAGTATCAAAATTTAATAAAGTTAAGCATATTAAACTTCTTGCAAACTATAAAAAAAAAACAACAGACGAGCACACCTGTTTTTTCTTTGATTTCACACAGAACAGTGAAAAGAGCAGACTTCATTCGATGACAATTTAGTGCATGCTTTCTAAAGCAGAGTTTTAAGCTAATAACCTTACTCAATAAACATATTTACATTGTTAAAAGTTAAACTAGGTCAGTTACGTATTTTAAAGCAGGCCTTCTCATAAGAGGCGTGCGATCGCACGCCTTATATGACCATGCATTAGGTTCTTTGTTTTAACAACTTGACCACGGCTCATTGCAAGTTTTAATAATTAGCGCGTTTAAAGAATGCGCTAAGAAAAACAAAGCAAATTAAAATTATAATCAACAATTCATAAACTGAAAACAGAATAAAATCCTTAAAATAATTTATATAACTAAAATTACCTAAAAAAGTAAAATATTTAAAGAATGATAAAATAAATAAAGAAAAACCAGAAAAAAAATCAAAACATAAATTAATTAATGTAAACTTAATTGTAAGCAAAAATGAAAAAATGACAGCTCTAATAATCTTTATCACTCCTTCTCATGAATAAATAGGGTAATACAAGGGTGGATCCATAGTGAGGGAAAGTTTCATTAAACTTAATAAATTTTTGTGGTGCAAATTTAAAATTTTATCAAAAAAGTTAATAGGATACAGGGTGTAACAAATCGACAAATGTGTGCGCATTTCTTAAAAGACAGACAGAAAAACATCACGCTTCTTTAATTTTGCTTATAAAACGTGCAAGTTTGATTAAAATTATTCAAAACGAGTGCATTACTTCAGCAATTTTTTCAAAATAATTTTGCAACCAATACTTTTTTATTTATAACAAAAAACACATATTTAAAATGAATAACAATTAATTTCAGAGACTTTTTTTTAAAAATGCCAAAACATAATTACTTTTTTCAATAGCGTCACTTAAAATAACTAAGTACGTTATAAAAGAAAGTAATTGTTTTAGCATGATTTTTGCATGCGCTCACAAAAGTATGCATAATTTTACTTAAAATAAATGCTTTTGCAAAAACTTCAAAAGAAACTGTCCTTAAACAATTCGATTACTTTCTTTCATTGAAGAAAGCGATCATAATGTTTAAGCATGTTTTCTTTTATGTTTTTAGCAATTACATTAAAAGTTTAAAGCAAATGATTTCATTATAAATAAAGTTGTGCATGCTTTTTTTTTTAATTTTCTTACTTTCCATAAACTGAAATAATGTTTGTTTGCATATTAAAAACACTTTTAAAAATAACTTATTAACTAGAATAAAAATTATTTGAAATTTGTTGGACATAAATCTCTTAAATTAGATGTTTGTCAATAAATAAAGATACGCAAGTCAACATTCATTTAAAAAAAGAAACGATATGTCACGCCCTGGGATAAAAAATAGTTGGCAAATGCGACTGCTTCAAGGTTATTGTAATTCTTTTTTTTAGTAAATAATTTCTTTATTAGAAATTATATTTCCATGATAAAATGATTTGTAATTATTTTTTGATAGCTTTTGTACTCATTTTGTCTTAAACTCTAATCTGAATATTTTTTCAATGATTGCTTCTATTAAGTTGCATTAAAGCACTCAGGAAATTTTGTGACAGTTTAATTGTAAATTTGTTTTTTTTTTTAGCGCATTTTTTAAACACACTATTTATCAAAACTTGCAAAGAGCTGTGGCCACGTTTTTAAAACAAAGAACTATATGCATGGTCATATAAGGCATGCGATTGCACGCCTCTAACAAGAAGGCCTGTTTATTAAAGTATTGCATTGTAATTAAATTCAATTTAAAACCACATTGAAAATTATTTAGTCCAGATACCTTTAAACTAAACAATATTTGTTATAAAAAAAAATTATCAATCAAATTTAAATATAGTCTTATGATTGTTTTCTCACATTTTAGATTTTTTTAATGAGGGGGCAGTTGTTTATGGGTGAACTTTAAAAAAAAAAAAAAAAAAAAAAACTATCAACAATTTCTTTTTTTAAACATTTTTAATCTAGTTAATCATTTCTAATCAAATAATATAAATTTTTTAGATTGATCATTTCTGATCAATCTAAAAAATTGATGATAATAAAATTAAAAAAAAAAATTTAAAAGCAAATTTAAAATCAAAAACATCATCTGTTCATAAATTTTTTACATAAGGTTTACTAAAAAATTCTCTAAAATAATTTTGCCTACAGGCTTGATAATGGTCTATCCGGTAATGCATTTATATACAGCATTTATATACAGCATTACAAGCACTCAACTATATAAGCACTTTTGTAACAGGAATAAAAAATTCATTAATAAACAAAATAGTTGAATGTAAAATGAACATAAAAAACTTAAATTTCATAAAAAGAATTTTCTTTTTTTTAACATAGTTTAGAATTTTTAAAAGTAAAAAAAAAAAAATTGTAAAAAAGAGCAAAATCATTTAAAAATTTCAAAAACAAAAAATTTTTTTTATAAAAATTACAAGTTAAGGTTTTTTTTTGAATAAAAACTGTTTTTTAAACGAAAAATGGAAAAAAGGTAATATTTACAACATTTTTAGTAATAAGTTTTTTTAAGTTGTTTTTTATAAAAAATGAATCTAATTTTTAAAATTTTTATAAAATTTTGCTTCTTTTGAGTACCAAGTTGATATATTTTTAAATAATTTTCTTTTAATAATATTAGGGACCTGTCAAATGTTTGGGGGCTTTGAGGGACCTTTAGGGCAAATAATAAAACTTAGTGAAAAATATTTATGAACCACAATATGATAGTTGAATGGGAAAAACTTCAATTAGCTATGTTCTGAAAACAAATTAGCATACTGAACAGCCCTAATATATATATATATATATATATATATATATATATATATATATATATATATATATATATATATATATATATATATATATATATATATATATATATATATATATATATATATATATATATATATATATATATATATATATATATATATATATATCTTCTTATACTGCTGAGTTAGGTGAGCATGATGATGTCATACTCACCTAACGTCAAATAGCCTGCTGCCGAGGGCTTCAGTACATGCATCGACTGACAAATAGCCTGACTCGCAGTGGAGTGCTGCTACATCGACTGAGGGTTTGGTATGGGTCAGCAACCTTTTCATTCATTATTCTTTGTTTTCCCTCATCGTTTTCTAAAAATGCTCACTTAATTTAGGCTAGCAAAAAAAGTGAGCAATTGCGCATTTAATATTATTGTATATTAGGGTGTGTCAATTTGATGACTAAAATAAAAATTTTCAAAAAAAGAAATTTTATTGTGAAATTATGGTAGAATTTCATAAATGAAATGGAGTAATACTTTTAAAAATTAATTAAATTAAGCGGTAGCTACATTTTTTTGGGTTTTTATGTATTTAACTTGCTAATATTTTGAAAATCTTTAAAACAATGATGTATTTCGTTCAAAACGTATTTTGTTTCTAAAAATTTAACTTTAAGTGGAGGAAATTTATTTCGGACCTATTAGGAGATATTTTCAAAACTTAAACGCTTAGCTTAATAAAAATAAATTAAAAATAAAACTATTTGGATTATTGAAAAATTATATTTTAATAAAAATAATGGCACTAAAAATCACAAGAAATTTATCAGCTACTCACTTAAGTAGATGTGTTGGAAAAGGAAAACCCCTTTTACCATCTGAGCTCCCTACTGCAAGGGACATTTTAAGATATGGATTATTTTTAAGAGAGACCAGTGACCTTAATAAAAGAAACTATACTGTCGATAAACTAGTTAATGATATGACTCTTGCTTTATCTGCTCAGTGGAAAAAAGCTTATTGCAAGTTTTTACCTTCATGTGATAATAAAAGAATGTAGTATTAAAGCTAAACTGAAGTATCTGTGGGAAACAGTTTAAAAATTTAAAAAAGAAAAATTCAACCAAATGATTCCAGAAGATTATAATTGCCTTGCACAGATTAATCAAGTAATAATAAAATATGTTTGTTAGTAAATAATTCTAATATAAATATTTTTAAAGAAATTAAATGTTGATGAGGTGATTTATAAAAACATCTCAAAATTTTTTTTTTACTTTTTAGATTTTTCATAAACCATTAACTTAATGATAATAACACAAAGTTTAAGTATTGTATTAATTTTTTTAGGTTGAAAAAACAAACAAAGTTGACTCAGAACCAAATATTTCTGGAGAACCAGAACCTTCCAATAACATTGTAAAGGTTTATAACATAATGGACATAACAAACATTGCACTTGCTAGTATGAGGCATCACACTAGCTTACGAGAAACCGCAGAAATAGCAACAATAGCACTTATAGATGCAAAAATTATAACAAAGAATGATACATCGATGATTATAGATCACAGCAAGGTTAAAAGAAGTTAGCAATCGAATTAGATAGTAAATTTAATAAAGATCTTGAAAATAATGTGGTTTCCTGTATTTTTTTCGATGACAGGAAAGATAATACAAAAGTATTAACGGAATTTGATGGTAGGTATTTCCCTGGTCTTCTTAAGAAAAAACATTATTCTGTCGTTATTGAACCAAGTGGTAAATATCTATTTCATCTTGTTCCTAACAAAACTGATCACAGAAAACATGCTGAGGTAATTGCAGACCACTTGGTTAACTGGCTGGTGAAAAGAAATTTAGGAAAACAACTTAAAGCTATAGGAGGAGACAGTACAAATATAAATACTGTTTGGGAAGGCGGTGTGATGCGATGGTTGGAAAAAAAATTGAGAAAGAGATAAGTGTGGATTGTGAGTGATCTTCACACAAATGAGTTAGGGTTAATACATTTAATTATAAGCTTAGACGGCCCAACAAAATGTGGAAGTAAGTGGTCAGGACTACTGATAAAAATGTTAAATACAGCAACAAGTCTTGAAATTAATCCCGTATTTACAAAAATTGATGTTGGGTCTGCATTAATTGTTCTAAGTCCTGAAGTAATAAAAGGTTTAAGTTCTGATCAGAGCTATGCTTACAGAATAACAAAAGCAATAAGGTCTGGTGATTTACCTCAGCAGTTAGCAATGCTAGAGATAGGACCTGTTTGCCATAGCAGGTGGCTCACAACAGCATTAAGATTTTGCAGGATATGGGTTTCTCAGCATGGCCTATATGGCATCAACCTTTAAAATCTTACATGGATTGTCGAATTTATTGTAAATTTTTATATTCTAAACTGGTTTAACATAAAATTTGAATCATGTTGGGTTGAGGGATGAAGACACGTTTTATACCAATTAGAACTCCTTAGAAGCCAGAGGAAACCAGTTCTTGATATTGTAATGTTCACAATTAAAAGATCAGCTTGGTATACACATTCAGAAGCTGCTTTACAAGCTATGATATGCAGTGAGAGTAAAGTAGAAAGAGTTCAAGCTGTAGAAATTATTCTTAAGCGTCATGAAAAAAATCAAGAGCAAACTAATACTTGTGTTTATAGCCATAGACATCGAAGAACACCGGATATTAACATAGATGCTAAAGATCTTTTTAGTTTGATAGACTGGAGCAATAATATAACAGAACCACGTTTGACATGCAATTTTACATCTTCCGATATTAAAGATTTAGTTAATAACCCAATGGTTGTTCCACATTGGAGTTCATATACACAATCAGTTAAGAAGTGTGTATAGCTTGTCACAGAAGCTGCAGGACATGTCCACACATCAGAAAGAAGAGAGGCTTACATAAGAGCCCAATTCATTAGCAGAGAGTTGATGTTTGCTAAGAGGAGCAAGAAAGGCATGATGGAACTTCTAAGCTATACTTAAATAATATAGTGATTTTTTAATTATTATTTTTTGTTAAGCAAAAAAAGTATAACATTCTGTTGTTGTTTTAATATTCAACCTATATGTTTTATATTATTATATTTAACATTTATTATTTAATATTTAACCTATATGTTTTATATTATTATATTTAATTTAATATTCAATAGATTACTTAATATTTTAATAAAATAGTAGCGTTTTTTTTTTAAATAATATTAGTTGTCATAATAATTTTTATTTTTATAGACAAAAATATGTGCCTAAAATGAATTCATTTTATGAGAAAGCTCGTGTTATAAGAATTACAAAAATTATAGGGCTATCTAACAATGGGTGCTAAACCGCCTCAAGTATAAAAAGCCCTACAACGTACTTTGTAAAAATTACTATATAAATAATAATAAAAAATAATATGTATTTTGTACAAAATATAAGGGTTTTTATAATGATAATCTTACGTATTTAACACATATAAGCAGAATTTTTCAAATTTTTTTGTTGACTTTTGCAATAAATAGAATACTTAAAGAAATTAAAAATAAAACTGTTTGACTCTAGGCAGAAAAAAGTTATTCAAAACAGCTAAACATTTTTTCTGTGTCTGCTCACCAAGTAGTTTGTAGAATAGTCATAAAGAGTAAAATTAAAAATTAAAAAAAATGTAGCTAGCGCAAAAATTTAACAAAACTTAAAGTTATTTTTCTTATTTATATATAAAATCCTAATATTTTTTAAATATAACTTTTTTGAAATCTATTTTTTTTTAATGACACACCCTAATATATATATATATATATATATATATATATATATATATATATATATATATATATATATATATATATATATATATATATATATATATATATATATATATATATATAACAGGGTGTCCCAAAAAACAACATTTTTGAAAATAATCTGCTCCCAACCCCTAAATGTGTTTTATCTAATACAAAAACACTAGGTTTACAATTTTTTTAAATAAAAAATATTTTAAGGGGTTGCCCAAAACCCTTGAATATTTAATGGGTTCCTAATATTTTCAAAAAAAAAGTTTTTTAAAAATATGTCAACCTGGTACTCAAATGAAGCGAAATTATATAAAAATTTCATAAATAATACTTATTTCGAAAAAAAATTGTTTATTACATAAAAAACTGTGTTTTGTAACAAAAAATTTTAAAAAAATGCATTTTTTATGACAATTTT
Organism: Hydra vulgaris; assembly: GCF_022113875.1. Taxonomy (NCBI): domain Eukaryota; kingdom Metazoa; phylum Cnidaria; class Hydrozoa; order Anthoathecata; family Hydridae; genus Hydra; species Hydra vulgaris. The sequence goes on along the minus strand of NC_061161.1, from coordinate 48,026,012 downwards.
GATAAACAAGTTTTTGTTTAAGATAAAGTTGATAAATAAATTATTTCAAAATATATATTATTTTTGAAATTTTTATATAACTTTGACATATTTTTGAAAAACTTTTTTTTAAAAAATTTGAGGGACCCATTACATTTTAAAAGGTCTTGGGGGACCCTTGAAACATTTTTTATTAAAAAAAAATTTAAACCTAGTGTTTTTGTATTAGATAGAACACATTTAGGGGGGTGGAGCAGGTTTTTCTCAAAAAAGTTGTATCAATAATACACTTGGCCTGATGCTATAAGATGACCCTGATTATAAGTTAAATGTTACTATTGATCCTCTGCTACTGAGAAACAACCTTCATGATTCCTTCACTTTTGAGATTTTAGACTTGAATCATTATTCAAAACTTTCAGACTACACAAAAGTCAAGTATCCTACACCATAATTTAACTGTCATCTATATAAATATTTTCTATTAAAGAATGATAGGTATTTCATCAAAGAACAAATTAAGTTTGAAACTCAATCACACAGTGAACAGATAAATGTAAAATATTGTTACTAATATAACTTCATTAAAATCTCTCTAAAAATCTAAGTTTTACTTGCCAAAATTTATTAACTAATATTTTATACATTGGTAAAAACTATTAAAATGTTACATGACTGCACTATATCCAGTGCTGGAAAAATATCCTCTGGGACCTTAAGCTAAATCAATTTTCAGGGGCCTCAAATATATTTTGAATAAAAAATATTATACAGTATATATAGTTTTAAACTGTTTGTTGTTTGCTTTTTTATCTTTAACTCTTTAGTTTAGTGCTACTGCTTTTATACACATTTGTTCTAGAATTCCATCATGCAAAAAAATTTTTTAGAGGATTTAAAAAGATTTTCAGTGTTGCAATTGTTAATGATTGTGCACATTGAATTTTACAAAATGATGATTGTCCAGAAGGAATTGTTGTGTATTATAGTCATGAAAGTAATATTTTTTAATAACTTTCTTAAAAACTTAAGCAAACATTTTTTGAACCCATTTTGGGGCTCTAAAAATTGTGGGGCCCTAGGCTGCAGCCTAGTTCGCCTATGGGAGTTTTAAATTTGTCTAACTCACGTAATTAATTTTATAGAAATAAATGGCTTATGAGTATTTCAAATAAAAGACAACATATGTTCAACATATTTTAATAAGAAACTGTAGTATCAAGTATTTCTAGCTAAATTAGCTTTTAGAAAACCATTATCTAATTTATAAATGAATGGCATGAATAGTACATTAACACAAGAAAAATATAAAGTATTTAAATTTTTTATATTAAAACATTTAAGTAGCTTAAAACAAGACCTTTTTTTTTCTTTTAGATACATGCTATTACAATAATGGGAATTTTTTAAAATCCAAGCTTCTAAGAAAAGAAAAAAAAGTTACAAAATTAACGCACTGAAGTGGAATTCCCAAAGTCAGTTTAATTTAAGCTTAAAGATATAAGCAATTTTATTTTTTGACAGTCAATTATTCTATTATTTGGTTCTTAGTAATTTATCAACTAATTCTAACTAGTTGCTTTTTTGTAACTTATATAGGTAAAAATACTAACAGGAAACATAACCATTTTTTTTTAATTTTTAGGTCACATTAATGAAACTAAAATCTAATTTAAAAACATCCATTGTTTTTTTATCCATTAAAAACAACTAAGTTATTTGAAATAAGCAATTGAATATATCATATAAATTAACTACAATTTAAGAATATTTTTTTTTTTTTTTTGTTTTTATTTTACATTTTATCTAATATCAATCACAAATAATCAAATGTCAATATCATGTTTTTAAAATTTTTAAACATCAATTTATCACTATACTTTAAAAGCTTAAAAAAGTGCTATCTAGCTTAAGAACAGCTTAAAAAAATTTTATCAATTCTACATTTATTGTACTATAGAAATATTTATATTTTATTCAGTATTGTTTTCAAAATAAATTTAATAAATTGTACAGTTATATGACACTGGTAGACTTGCATATTTAATTAAAAATACGAGTACTTATACTCCCTAACCTGGCTTGAGCTTCATCTAAAGATTGATCAGTTATATTCATAATTTGCTGCAAAATATCTCCTATTTCCTGTTTGCGTAATTCAGGAATGTCATCTTCTTGATTCATAGTTGAAATCTGAGATTCTGGAATAATATTTGATGAACATTGACCCATTAGTCGCCCAGATGATATATTAGCCATTTTTAACAAATTTTGACTTAAATAACTTTTAGATTAACTTTTGAGTTAAATACGAATTAAAAAAGCCATGATAAATAAAAACTCAGTTAAAAAATATTAAACTAAAACACGACATGTTAATAACTTGAAAATTTTAATTGCGTTTCAGGCCTAAGGTGGCGGGGGAGTTTTACGAGCAAAACCCGTCAAAAACATATACTTATCTTTTTTGAACTAAAAAGCGGAAAATAAACATTTTAAATTAAATCTGCACAAGATAAATTTCGAAACAGAACTATCAATCTTTAGTTAACTGAACTATTACAATTATATAAAAAAGTTTTTTTTAAGCTTTTAAAACAAAAAAATATAATATTTTTTAGCAAATGTTTCTGCTATATTGTACTTTCTTCTTCTTAGTATTCCCAAGGATTATTTTACGCCATTGGTCTTCCTAATAAGTTAAGGTGAGTTTCCACTCATCCGTTTTCCTACGGGAACGGGATAGGAAAGGGAAAAATAATCACTTAAGCATGCGCAGTTTTACTTCGGACAAATTAAAACTTATAATACGCATGCCCACGTGATTATTTTTCCCTTTCCTTTCCCGTTCCCGTAAAAAAAAGGATGAGTGGAAACTCACCTTAAGACTTCTTGGGGCCCGGGGCTATTTTTGTTTTTGGAGACTTTTTTATTGGCCAGAGCCTAAAAATGACTAAAAAAAAAAAAGGTCTGCTAAAATTTTTGGGGGCCCCTAAATTTGCGGGGCCCGAAACTATAGCCCCTCTAGCCCCCCCTCCCTTGATCCGGCACTGGGTTTTTCTACTAAACGCATACCGTTGATGGCTCAGTGGTTTAGTGCGCTGTCGTCAGTATTGTTTCTGGAGAAAGGTGGGGGGTTGACCTTACCTTAGCGTTATAAATTTTGAAATATTTCAATCTTATTTATATATTTAGAACTTAAAAATTTCTTTTTGTTAAAATAAAATTTTAAAGTTTCTTATTTTATAGATAATAAATACGATTGATACGATTGTTCCATATACTGCCTGCAAACTCAACATTGCATCTAATTTATCCGTAAAAGATTATCCATTTAAACACTAAAAGAATTGAACTTTTTTTTACTGAACCCAACTCCCTAAGACCAAAGGGATCTCTTTTACTTAGAGGCTATCCTTGTCAAAAAGTCCTATAGTCTATAGAACTTTTTGACTCGGGTAGCCAAATTCTTATAGGATCCTATAGTATAGAATCCTATAAATATTTGAAACAAAAATAAAATTCAGATGTGAACCCCATTAAACTAAAACACATAAGTTAAAAAGTGTTTTTAGTTATCAAAGTGCTGCCCTTTTATTTTGTTCCAAAATCCTATTTTGGTCCTATTTTGGCTAGGGTACTAAAAACAGACGTGAAATTGACTTTATTATATTGCTAATAACAGTACACTGTTACAAAAATAGCGCGTTTTTTCGGAAAAAATTTCGACAGCTGCGATGACCAAACCTCTCGTTGTTTTACAGAAAAATCCATTGCATGTAAACGAAAGTTTTTGTAAATAAACAGATATTTTCGTTAAAATACAATGTATTTTTTCCGTTAAGCAACGGCAGGTTTGATCATCGCAGTTTCCGTTAACAAAAAGAATGTTGCAGATAATATTCTATTCATGTGAAAATTTAAAAAGTTAATTTCTAACGAATATTTTACATACAAAATAGGTTGTGTGTTATCGAAAATATTATCTAAAGACAAATTTTCTTTGATTTACATAATAAATATTAAATTTTGCTTGATTTACATTTCATTTTAACAACAAATACGCTAATAAATAATAAATTAGTAAATAAATAATTTAAAAATTATTAATATATTTGATAAAATATAAATAAGCACATAGAAATATAATTATATTACGTATTCCTATATACATTTATAATATAAATATAACTAAAAATTTATTTTTGAATAATATATATTGGTATCGCAAAATATAAATAAATCAACCCAACAACACAAAAATACAGTCTTATCTTTCTTTTCCATTTCGTGTCAACTATAAATCTAAAATAAAAGCAAAAAAACATAAGTTTTTGAGTAAGGAAAGATTTTAATATTATTAAAAAAGTAATAAATTATAAAAAACACTCATAATGTGCAATGGCTACTATGAAGAAGTTAATCAATATGACTGATTTAACTGCCAAGCATTAAACAACTATGGATATAATTAAAAACTCTGTTGAACAATAAATAAATACCTGTCACAAATAAAAACTTAAAGTACGATACAAATAGAGATTTTGAAGTGCAACGTATCCAATCTCAGTTTATTTGTTATTGTAATGGTGATAACTGAATTTCTTGTTTATGCTAATGTTGGCGCCACCCATCTAGCATACTTACATTGGGCCAACGTATGTAAAATCATCACGAACGTCGGCTCTTTTTTCCAATGCAAATCCAGCGTTGATCCAATGTCATTTGGTTAATGATAAAATTATTACCGACATTATTACCCCTAAAATGATATATTAATCCTTTATTCAAGAATTCAGATTGTACTTTTAAAAGCAACTTCAAATATTGACACTCAATCAAATTTAAAAAAAGGACTTCGGTATGTGAAAATATGTTTTATTTTCAAATTTTACATTAACTTTTTTTTTCACTTTTCCTTAGCAAATCTTCAATCAATTCGTCGAAATCAATTTTTTTCATCAAATCTACATTACTTGATAACAATGAAAAACTATTTAATGTATTTTGTATCATAGTTAATCTTAAATAATTTTTCGTAAGTCTTAATTTTGAAAAACGTTGTTCTCCAGAATAAAACGTCGTTCTTCAGAACAGTTAGTGAGCATCAAACATAAAAAGATTCTTAAAATTGTTTCGGAGTTTGAAAACACAATTTCCATTTTTTTTTCTTTAATAATTTTATATAATGATAAATGACTTATAGGTAAATCTTCGCTTTTGCAGGTTAGCTTAATATAATTATGTAAATGAATTAGTTTATTGTACAAAGCTTCATCGATGTCTTTACTGTATTGCTCCATAATTTTTTGGACGTTAGTTTTTAAATCCTCATGTGATATGTTCAAATTTGTCAAAAATCCAAGTAGTGCGAAAATATCCTGATAAGCTTCAGCCCTTTCCTTTAAATTTACACTGAGTATTTTCAAACTTTTCTCTATATATTTTTGTTTGAAATGCTTCTTTAGGAGTCAATTTGATTTGTGGTGTTTGAGATTCGTCTGGAAATCTTTTGTTTGTTTGTTGCCTTTTGATTATGCAGTCGGTGTCTGGAAGCAACTTTTTCGCTTCTGCTTCAATAACATTATAATCGCCAACTAATTGATCAAAAAAATCACCAAGAGATAAGTATAAATTTGGACAAGTGTCTAAGGTAATTTTTGAACTAACTAATTTCTCACCCGATTGATCCTCAACTTGCACAAAATTGATAAATCTTTCAATTGGTTCAAATATTGTATCATCAACATATCTCAAGATAATACAAAGCTGATCTTTGTGACTATTGTCTGGTGTAGAACCGACGGATAAACTAAAATATTTTGAATTTTTTACTTCGTTGCTAATCGACTGTAAAACTTTCTTGACCATCAGTGCAACGAGTTCGTCACGAGCAGTCTTTGACAAATAATTAGTTTTTCCAGATCCAACATTTCCATAATTTTCCACATGTTCAGATAAAAAATGGTCAAACTTCGAAATAAGCTCCAGTAATCCAATAAAATTGCCATTGGATTCTTTGCCGAAACTTTCGTTGGATCCTCTGAAAGCCAAGTTTTTTTCTATTAAAGTACAAATCACTGCTACTATTTGTTTCAAAACTTGTTGCCAGTAATTTTGTTCCTTTCTGATTTCAGAGTCCAGCTGATTTTTTACACTATAATTATTTTTACGCTCTAAATACTTCATCAAAGCTTCTTTATGTTCGGGTGAATTCTCATGACTTTTTAACGATGAAAACGAATTCTTCCAGTCTCTAAATCCATACGTTGCTAGGGCGAACGGAGAACTCTAAACAGCTTGCACGCAAAGCAAAACACACTACCTAGCCATGGTGAGTATATTAACCATTCTCGTTTAAATTCTTCACCATTGGCTTTTTTACTAGTGAAAAGGTTTTTTGAAGCCAAAAATGTGTCATTTATATTCTGACAGATTTCAGGCTCCTTTTGAATCCAGAATTCAACATCCTCCTTAGACAAATCAGCCTATATTCCGGCATCACTCTGTCTATTAATTTGAGCACTCAGATCATTTAAAGTTATTGCACTTATTGGAGATGATTCATAACAAGCTAGAGTTGATGTTTCAGTGATTGCTGACAAATTATTTGTTTCCAATCCAGTAGCATTTTCATTTACTTTAATGAAAAACTGATCAAGCTTTGGTAATTTTTTGACTTACTTATCTTTTTCGGCTTTTTTCTTACGTTTTTGAGCTCCGCTTTTATATGTTCTCTTCATTTTTTAATTTTTCTAAAATAAAGGAAAAAGTCAAATATTTTTATATTTCTTTTCTGAAATGAATGAAATAATGCACTAATTAAATTCTTACATTAATTTATTGAATTGTACTTAAAAAATACTTTTTAATCTTAGTTTTTAGTTTATTCTGTAAAAATAGAATTCAAATTTCAACTTATTAAGTTGAAATTTGATTTCTATTTGAAAATTTGATTATACCCTACATTTTAATTTCACAAATTATGAATAAACAAGGAAGGGGTGTATGATTTCACTAAAAAATTACTAAAGTAATTTTTAAGAGATGGCGCCCAAGATTTTGGGAACCCTCGAAATCTTGCGGCCCTAGGCAGTGTCTAGTCTACCTATAGGTAATTCCGGGCCTATATATATATATATATATATATATATATATATATATATATATATATATATATATATATATATATATATATATATATATATATATATATATATATATATATATATATATATATATATATATATATATATATATATATACATATAAATATATATATATATATATATATATATATATATATATATATATATATAAAGAAAATAGAATATAATAAAAATTTAATTCCAAATAATATTGAATACAACGTTTTGCCAATTAAAGTTCAACGTTGAATCAACGTACGTACAACGTATGAAATAAAACGTTGAATCGATGTAGAAAGTATAAACATTTTTTGACTTTAAATAAACGTTTTATCAACATTGGTTTTTAGTTGTTGGCGACGTCGCATTTGTAACCATAATAATATAAAAACAACATTGGAGGCCGATGTTGGGCCAACAAAACGCGCGACATTGTTCTAATATTTTAACAACGTATGTGTGTTAACTGGGATATGCCATTACTCTTATATTCAAAATTAGATTTTCTTATATTGTTAAATTCTTGGTCCTATTTTGATTATTCTAGACAACCTTACATTTTAAGTAGCTCTTTTTGCTGATGACACAACTTTATACTCGTCTTGACAAAAAATCTTCTTTTTTTAATCTCTCAGAACAAGCAGCCTATCTTAAATATGACCTCATTTCTGTAACAGATTGGAGTTTTTTTTTGTTTTTTGTTTTTTTGCATTTCATTTATTTTGCTGTTTAACAAAAATAATCAACATGCATATTTAAAAAAAAAAAGAAAAAATATCTCCGTAAAAACGATAGAAAAATCTTGTCAACAAGCACCGTTTTTGTATATACAATATAATTTATAATTTTTTCTTATTACTTTAATTTTTCTTATTATTTATTTATTTTATAAAGATCCAATGATCTTTATAAAATAAAGAATTAAACAGACAGGGGCTCAAAAAAGATGAATATGACAATACGTTATCGCAATCTTTTCATAAAGCCCCTATATGTACTTTCAGTAGAATATAGATATTTTATTTTTACCCTAATGGGCATAAAACCGCTGCGCTGATCAGCAAATCAAATAAAGATAAAAAAACTGATAAAATAGAATAACTTAAGAGTTACACAAGCTTAATTTTTTTTTTTAAATTTGAAACTTAAATGAATTTTGCCATACATTTAAATCCTTTTTGATAGATATTCCATATATTTGGACCTCGATATGCAATGCTATATTCAGTATATTTATTAACGTTTTGAGGAAGTTTATATGTATGACTTATATTTGCTCTTAGGTAATAAGATTTTCATTTCTATTTATTTCAAACTTGTTGGTAAGATTTTTAGGAGAGAGATTATTGTTGAACCAATACAAAAAAAATTAAATGCTGATATTTATTTCAAAAATATCTTTCATTTTTATATCATTCATTAAAGGTTTAGCGTGTTCACGCTTACTTTTAGAGTAAATGATTAGACACGCATGTTTTTGCTATAAATTTATAAATTTTTATAAATTTATAAATTTATACAAATATAAATTTTTTTAACTTTTGATGATTGAGTATTTGCCCAAGATATTTTTGCATAAGTGATGAAGTAATGAATTATTCCAAAATATATTAGTTTGGTACTAGTTCGTATATTAATAAACTTTGTTTATTAATATACGAACGAACTCGCTACATCATACCAATTATATTAGTGATCTTAAATTGAATATACCTTATTTGAGGAAGCCAGGATAAATTCTCATCAACAAAGTTTACAGTGGCTTGTAATTTTTAACTCCAACAAAACTCAGTTATTTACTGCAAGTAACTATCGCATAACTGTCAACAGTCCTCTTCTTTATGTCTTCTTGGATTATCATTTACTACTGACTGTTCATTGAAAACAATAAATACAATTTATTTCTAAATTGGTATCTGCTTAAGTTGCTTCTCTTTATTGCGCTTATTATTTTCTCTATCCTGATTCCATTGTCTACCTCTGCAAATCTCTTATTCGTCCCTGAATGAAATACTGTTGTCATATTTCGGCTGATTCTTCAAATGATGCTCTTTCTCTTCTAGACAAATTTCAAAAATGCATTGCAAACGTAGTTGGACTCGGTCAATCTGCTAAGGTTGAGCCTCTTTCCCACCATGCTAAAGTTACAAATTCTACATGGTTGCTGCCCAAGGAGCTATCATCTCTAGGTCCATCGACTAAAACTCATTTTCACTTGACTTGTCATTCATCAAAATCTCATTCTTTTACTGTGTCTGTCCCTGCATGCTCTATGAGCCTCTTTCCCACCATCTCCAAAAACTATTTTTATATATATATATATATATATATATATATATATATATATATATATATATATATATATATATATATATATATATATATATATATATATATATATATATATATATATATATATATATATGTATATATATATATATATATATATATATATATATATATATATATATATATATATATATATATATATATATATATATGTATATATATATATTAATATATACATATATATATATATATACATATATATATATATACATATATATATATATACATATATATATATACATATATATATATATATATATATATATATATATATATATATATATACATATATATATATATGTATATATATATACATATATATATATACATATATATATATATACATATATATATATACACATATATATATATGTATATATATATATACATATATATGTATATATATATATATATATATATATATATATATATATATATATATATATATATATATTATATATATATATATATATATATATATATATATATATATATAATGTAATTAAAACAATCTTTAAAAGAAAACAAGTCTTTATTTCATATTTAAACTAATATATAATAAAATCAGCTTACGTAAAGATAAAATAATGACAAATAAAGCAAAAAGGTAGAAATAAGATTTACCATAAAACTGACCAAAGCAGAGTATCTAATTTTAACTGAATATAATTCTCACAAAAATTTTACATAAATAAGTACAAAAATTATCAGAAGTGTGTAAATAACCATTCAATCGTATATATTCTTAAAATAAATTTTCTCTGATATTTACAAATAGTAATAAATTAATAATGTTAATAATTAACATTAATATCATTATTAATTCATTACTATTTGTAAATAGTAATGAATTAATAATGAATAAAAAATTAACCATACCAATAATGATAATAATAATAATAATAATAATAATAATAATAATAATAATAATAATAATAATAATAATAATAATAAATATAAGTGTCATAATATTATTAACTTTAAAATTATGTTGGCGTAATTTTCCAATATCTTTAAGAAGACTGCATTATCACAAATATATTAATGTTTATATTAAGATACAACCGTTAATTTTTGCTCCTTATCTTGGAAGACGTAATCCACAACACATTCCCCCGATTAAAGCTGAGACTTCGGCTTCAATTAGCCATCTCGTCTTCCATGATGCAACTGATTTTTTGTCTTGCATCTAATTTGGTACTCTTTTTAGGATTTCCAGTTTTTTACCAATTTCCACGTTCTTTTTAGATTCAATAATTCTCTCTGCCTCTTTCCTCTAGTTATTAAAGTACAGCAGTGCTGTCAACCCAATTAAAAACTTTACTAATGTTATACTTGACTAATGTTTTCCTGACATGGTTCATCAACTTGCTCAAGTTATGTGCAGTTTCTAGCTCAAGTCTTGGAATACTTTGATCCTTTGGTGCAATCCATGCTTTTGCTACAAGTAAGTTGCTCGTTTTCGAATTTTGGTGGCTCGTTACAACATAGATGCATGCAGATATTGCCAATTTACTTGCACCGGAGAATCCGTGGAGTTCTAGTTCAATAACTCTTCCGGACACAACAGACAGAGGAATCAATATAGTTCTTTTGCTGCTTATTGCCTTAATCCAAGTTTGCTATTCTTCCAAAAGTTCCTTCGGTATTTGATGATCCCATCCAGTTTTTAATAAGCATAGTCGATTATACAGTATTTTTCCAGTGATTAACACAGGTGCACTAAATCCCAATACGTCAAAAACACTGTTGATTGGAGAACTTTTCTTTTTGTTAAACTTTCTTAATTTCCGTTATTGATGTAAGTATTGAATTCAATTGACAATTGATCTATTTTCTTGTTCCAAGGATGTCCAAGTATTTTTGTTGATTTGCCTTCAGCATTATTTTCCAATTTTTTCACGTAGCTATGCCATTTGTGCAATTGAAAACCAGCTTCATTCAAGATTTATGTTGATTAATATTTAAAACTGATAAGTTCTTCTTCCGTTTCTCCACCCGCTTGCAGATCATCAACATAAATATCTTCTTCCAAGGCAACTACTGCTTTTGGATAAATATCCTTGTATTTTGATATATGTTTTTTTATCGTAGCGCCGAGAATGTAATGACTTGAACTGAAACCAAAAATTACTCTTGTAAATCGTAACTCCATTAATTTCTTTTTTTTTAAGTCTTCATACCAAATTAATCATTGTGCATCTCTATCCATATCTTGAATTCAAATTTGTAGAAATGCTTTCTTAATGTCTGCTAAAACGCAGAGTTTGTTCATCCGATTTCGTATTAGAATGTCAAGTATTAGGAGTTGCAGCGAAGGTCCCACTTCTAGACAATTATTCAATGAAAGTGATTGAGTATCTATTCTTGCTGAACAATCATAAACAACTCGCATTTTTGTTGACTTAGCATTTTCCTTGATTACAGCTTGATGAGGAATGTAATGAACAATTTCTCCCGTAGGTTTTTCTGGCACTTTTTCTAGTATTCCCTCACTGATCTGTTCTATCATTATTTCATTATACTGCTCTAGTTTGCTAAGTTTTTCCAATCAAATTGTTGTACTTTTTAATCTTTTAATTGCCAGATCAATGTTGTTTGGCAGTTTAACAAAATCTTTTTTCCAAGGCATTCTAGTTTCATAATAACCTTCGTTTGTTTGGTGTAGCTTTTCGCTAAAGTCTTGGTAAAACATTAATTCATTGTTTGTGTCTGACAATCCAAGTACTTCAAGACTTCACATTTGCTCGAACTCATCACAACCAGTGTTTAATAAAAAACCCTTTTCAATACCATAACTTAATTCCATTTGTCTCCCAGAGATAGTCCATCCAAACATAGTAAACTCAGCTCCAGGATCTTTATCCGAACTTTTTCCGAGAACCATCGGTTTAGTAGTTTTTATTCGTTGATAATCAACAGCACGAAGTATTGTGTGAACAGGTTGTATTTCATCATCTTCTCCATCATTGCTAAATTTCGGTCTCCTCAGTCTCTCAAATTTCTTTTTTACCTCCATCGGATTGGGTAAGAAGGTCAGTGTTTTCTTTTCTGCATTGATGCATTCAATCTTGATGCAAAATTCCGGTATTGTTATTGATTCTTGCGTAACATTATATATTTCCACACGCTTGTTTACCGTTCCATATAGCTGTTCGATGGTTTTATGTTACCTTCGTGTAGGTTTCAACTTCAGTTTTGTTATCAAGTTTGTATATATATATAAGAACTTCCAGCACCCGTATCCAACATTATCCTTGCTTTTTCACCATTTACCTTTGCCATTACTGTCGGGTAAACAGTTGTACTCGCATTAAACATGTATGTAAAGTTACAAAAATACATGTAAACTATGTATTTTTGTAACTTTTTGAGGAGTTGCTCCAGCTTCCATTCTCCCCATCCATCATCGTTTTGTGTGAGTATTTCACGAACCGGTCAAAGTTTATCCATTAATGAATACACAAATTATTGAGCAGTTTGTAGTTTGTGCATTATTTTTAATGTTCGCACTGTTCTTGCAAGTTTATTATAAAAATCCTGAACTTCTTTAATTTTGTGCGTGTTGTGTATAGCCATCATTCCTTCAAGATCTTTAATCAACACTTTGTGAATCCAAATATCTTTTCCAAAAGTGTCTTGTAATATACGCTTTGCTTCTTCGTATCCTTCCAATGAGTGTGGTAAACCAAATATGTCCTCTCTGGGTTTTCCTTCGACGAGTTTCATTAAGTAATTGAATTTGCTAATGTTTGATATGTTAGAGTTATCAGTTTCCACCGTGAATTGATTCCAAAATTGTAACCAGTCTTTATAATCGCCATCAAATTTTGTAATAGTATACTTTTGAAACTTGACGGATTGCTGAGCAGCTTCGTTATTGGTTTCAACAGATTTACGCAATGTTTCTTTTATTTTTAGCTTCTTTAGGTACCATTCTTCTTCGTTTTGAAGTTTTCGCAATGAATTCACTTGTTTGTTTATAGTTGTTTGGTATTGTGGTTTATCCTCCTCCGGCTAATTGCCATATAGAGGCCACATTACCAAGGTACCGCAAAGACAGGTTCGGCTCCCCAAGGAGCGTCATAACCCGCTCTACGTACCGAGAGTAAAGTGAGTTTTGGAAGAACAAAGAAATGTTAGAGTGAAAGACAGAAATAGTCGTGTTAGAAAGTCAGCATAGAGAAAGCGGACAGAATTGCACTCGATGTTAGGAGGTGCAATAGGTTTGTTTATAGTTGTTTTATTAATATATGACTGCGAATCTATTATTTAAAAATATCATCCCTTTTTTATATAAAATTCAAAACCACAAAATATTATATTATTAACTTTAAAATTACGTTGGCGTAATTTCCCAATATCTTTAAGAAGACCGCATCATTACAAATATATTAATGTTTATATTAAGATACAACCGCTAATTTTTGCTACTTATCTTGGAAGAAGTAATCCGCAACACAGGCAATTATTTTTGCAGCACTTTTGATAAGAAATGGATGAATATGATAAAGTGCGCAAATATGGTATTTGCACGATTTTACAATATTCTTTATATGTTGGTCCATAGAGAGTGTTGAATCTAAGGTATTACCAAGAATTTTTACCAAATTAGATGCAGCAAGAGTTGCACCTGAGAATAAAAATTGGGTTTCGTCTTTAAATTTAAATGTTTGATTACGGTTACAAATAAGACAGCTTCTGTTTTATTTGGATTAAGTAATAGTCTATTTTCAAGAAACCATGTGGTGACTACATTTGCACATTGAGCTATATTGTTTATGTGGTCTATCCCAGGTCTGACGGCAGTATACAGTTGACTATCATCAGCATATTGATGGTGATTATATCAAGTTTAGCTATAATGCGATTTACGGGAGACACAAACATGGAAAATAGAAACGGGCCAATAACACTATCGTGTGGTACTCCGGTTGAAATATCTGAGATTGATAATTTTGTTGTTTCAATAGAAACAAAAGTTTTTCGATTATGAAGGCATGAAGACAACCATTCGATTGCAGTTCCCGTGATACCAAATTTGTTTTTTGGACGTTCTCTTAGTAGTTTGCGATCAACAGAATTTGATCAAAAAGGCTGCTGATATGTCTAAAGAGAGGAGGATAGTAGTTGATAGATTATTAATGTTTGAAAGGATGTCATTGCAAATCTTGAGAAGTCCTGTTTCACTAGAATGATTGAGTCGAAAGCCAGATTGTAAAAGATTAAAGTTTACAGAGGAAATTATATGCGAACGAAGTCTAGATAAAGCAAACTTTTTAATAATTTTGGAAATAGTGTTCAAATTTGATATAGGGGGTAGATTGGTAGGATCAAAATCTGATAGATCTGGGTTTTTGGGAATCGGTGTTATTTGGGTAATCTTACATGAGGCTGAGAAAGTTCCAGAATAAAATGATACGTTAGCTAGATGAGCAATAATAGGATTAAAAACATCAGCACAAGATTTTAGGATAGGTCAGTAGGAATAAAATCTAGTAGTGATGTCTTCAGTTTGAGATTTTTAATTATTTTAGAGATATCTTCAGGTGTAATTGTACCAAGTGTTGATATTGAAGTTGTTGCAGGGAGTGATAGCTCTGAAATGTTATATGATTTTGGGAGGGCAGTCAGCCTTTCTTGTATTGTATTCTTTACTCTTTCAAGTTTGTAAATGAAATATTGATTTATTGTTTCACACTTTTCCTCTGGTATTATATTGTCATCAGTTACATTTTTAGAGTTTGTGTGCAGTAATTTTTTAGCAATACTCCGTATTTCTTTTTGATTAGCCTGAGCTGAATTTAGCTTTTGTTCAAAGTAAGTACGTCTAGACTTGTTGATTGCTGCAGATGTCTTACGACATTCATTTCGATAGAGTTTTTTGTCTACCAATAAGCCACTTTTTTTTGTAACGACGTTCCAGTTTTCGACATCTGAATTTACTTTTCTTGGCATCTGCTGATAACCATTTATCATTGTGCAAAATAAGTCTTTTTACATAATTCTGGATTGGCGCCAATCTATCAAGGATAGTTGTTATGTTAGTTTTTATTTGTTCTGCATAACCATCAACACATATTTCCGGTGATGTGCAACATGGCATCATTTGCAGTTCGATTATAAAGCGTGATTGGAAGGAAATTGAATCAGCTTAAGAAAAAAAAACATTCCGATATCACGATCGATATAACTAGTAAATAGCGCCAATATGGCTATAACGAACTAATTAACAATTATGTATTGACTATTTGAACAATAGTATTTTTGTTATTGAACGAAATTTTTGTATAAATAGAGTTTTGTTGTTGTTGTTTTTAAGATACAAAAATATAAAGAATATAAGTAATATAGTTAATGTAAAAACGGTTAAGATCTTAAAAATATAAGTTATAATACATATTCGGTATTATTTGTGATCGCCATCGGATCATAATTGGTAGCAGAGGGTAGTTTCTTCAACACGGAAGAATGGTAAAAAGAAAAAATCAAAAATCAAATAATCAAATGGAAGATCAGTTAACCGTTCAAAATGAAGTATCTGCATTGAACAGGAAGAAAATAGTTCTAAAGTCTTCGAATAAACATCAGATTATTCAGCAAATTGGAGACGATGAACCCACTTGTAAAAATGAGTTACGCGAATTGAGTAATCAATTAACAAAGACTAAAAACGAAGCTCTCGAGATAATAGTTGAATTATCAAAGACATACGAACTTTTGGAATCAAACGAAAATGTAGGAAAAATCAATACAGAAATTGAAAAACTAAACGACGAATTTGCGGAAATTATGGAACATGTAAATGAATATATATTGCGCATTGGAAGTTTAAAATCAAGTTTAAAAAACAAAGGATGGAAAAAGAACTTAAAATGGAAACAAAAAAGCAATGTTATCAATGGTTAAGTACTCAAAAAAGTAATGAACACTATGATGAAGATAATAAAGAAGAAAATGGGAATAGCGAAATGGAACCAATCAAATCAACGCATATCATGCGTAAAATGGAAAATGAAATAATTGATTTGGATCAAAAGACTGCAAAAATTGGACATGATTTATGGAAACAACTCAAACGCGTTTCTATACCAATATTTAATGGTGATAAAAAGAACTATGAAAATTGGAAAACTTCATTCTACGCATGCATTGATCAAGCCCCAGCGACATCTGAGTATAAATTACTTCAGTTACGTCAATATTTATGTGGAGACGCATTAAAAGCAATTGAAGGACTTGGGCATTCGTCATTCGCTTATGAAGCTGCAAAAGAAAGACTTGAAAGAAAATATGGCGGATCAAGGAGAAAAATTCTTATGTATTTGGATGAATTGAACAACTTTAAACCTATGAGGGAAAATAATCCAAAAGACGTTGAAAAGTTTGCGGATTTGTTGGATGTGGCAGTAACAAACTTAAAAGAAGCAAATCGAACAGAAGAACTTGGCGATGGGACATTGTACCATCAATTGCAAAAAAAAGTTCCTGAGATAATGTTAATTAGATACAAACGATGGGTGTATGAAAACAAATTAAACAAAAATGTTAAAACTCTAAAAAAGTTTATCGTTGAAGAAGCAGATTTTCAAATTGCAGCAACCGAAACTCTACATGGTTTAAAAAAAACTATTGGTAGCAAAGCACACGAAGGAAATTCTTACTTTGGTAACAGTGATCAAAAAAAGAAAATAAATTGGATACAGAAATGTTTGCAAAAACGATCATAAAATATGGGAGTGTCCAACGTTTCAAAATCAAAATATTAAAGAAAGATGGGAGACAGCTAAGAAAAATAAACTCTGCTTTAGATGCTTGAATTCTAACCATTCGTCAAAAGAATGCAGGAACACAAGAATTTGTGGGATTGATGGCTGTACAGATACCCATAATCGTTTGCTTCACAAGAAAAGTCATAAAAAAGAAACAATTTCTGAAGACTACAAAGAAAAAGACACGATATCAGAAAATTCTCATACGTCGAACATCCAATTTCATTCAAATCACGTCATGAACTACATATCTCTTAGAACGGTGCCAGTTATTCTTCGTAATGGATATAAAAAAGTTGTGGTAAACGCATTGCTTGACGATGGAAGTACCAAGACATATTTGAACTCTGATGTAGCGGCTGAGTTGTCACTGCAAGGTAAAACCGAAAAAAATTGATTCTTTCGAAACGATGCCGGTAGAATTTCAGTTGGAATCGTTGAATGGAGAAACAAAAATTACAGTGGAAGCTTTTACAGTTAATAATGTAACTGGAAACTTAAAAGCAGTTAGTTGGGCAAATATGTCAAAAGGTTGGAAACATCTAAGAAAAATCGAATTCCCAAATATTGGACCAAAACCAAAAATTGACATTCTAATCGGTGGGGATTACGCTGAGCTGCACTGTGTAATTAAGGAAGTAAAAGGAGGATTTAACGAACCAGGGGCTCGACTCACGCCGCTCAGATGGACATGTGTTGGTGGTACTGGTGGATCTCTTCAAACCCATTTTACGAAAATAACATCTAGTACAAAGGAAATAGAAGATGCAAACAACACCATTAAAAAATTATGGGAAATTGAAGGCGACGAAGAGATGCAATTTAGAAAAATAATGACAAGTCCAAAAGACTCTACTGCCCTTAATATAGTAACTAAATCGCTAAAAACTGAGAACGGAAGATATGAGCTAAAAGTACCATGGAAAGATAATAGACATTTGGACAATAATTATACAATGGCGTTAAACAAATTACAAAATACGGAAAAACGGCTAATGAAAAACAAAAGTCTAGGAGAAGAGTACAATAATATTATTAAGCAGTATCAAGAAAAGAGATAATTGGAGAAAATCAATAAAAGGGATTTTGGAGATGGTTGGTATTTACCACATTTTCCAATTCTTCGTCCTGATAAATCAACTACAAAAGTCAGAATTGTGTTTGATGGATCTGCAAAATATAATGGTAAATCAATTAATGATGTTATTTATCAAGGTCCAAAACTTCAACAAGACCTTGTCACTGTTTTGCTGAGATTTCGAAAATACCCGGTGGCTTTAGCTTGTGATATAGCAAAAATGTATTTAAAAATTGGAATACAGAATTGCCTGCAATGAAAACACTTGGAGTTGTCTGGAAAGCAAAACCTGATTTATTTAGTTTTCATTCTGTAACAACCGAAGAAAATACGGTATATACAAAACGAATTTTGCTTAAAAAAATGACAACGTTGTTTGATCCATTGGGTTTTTTGGCACCATATATCATTCGAATCAAAATAATTATGCAGGAACTGTGGACTAATGGAATTGAGTGGGATGATGCAGTTCCGGATAGGATTGCAAATAATGTTGATCAATGGTTTCAAGAACTAAACGATCTCCCAAAAATAAACATTCCCAGATGTTTACAAACAACCTCAACAGTAACAAATAGGTCAATTCATATTTTTACGGATGCGTCTTGTAAAGCTTACGGTGCTGTTGCTTACCAACAATGTTTAAATGACACAGGAGAAGTGACCTGTGTGATCATAATGTCAAAAGCCCGAGTAAGTCCATTGCAATCTATTAGTATACCAAGACTTGAGTTACTTGGAGCTGTCCTCGGTTTACGACTTGCAGAGAAGATTGTCAAAACATTGAAGCTGGAAACTAAGGACGTAACTATATGGTGTGATAGTCTTAATGTTTTATGGTGGATAAAAAATCAAAGTCGAAAGTTGAAACCATTTGTTGCCAACCGTGTTGGATTCATTCAATCAAAGACTGAACTAAAACAATGGAGATACATACCAACAAAAACTAATGTAGCTGATTTACTAACAAGGGGAACAACAGTTAAAGAATTAGAAAGCAATTATGTATGGTGGCATGGACCAAGTTTCCTTAATTCTTTAGAAGAAAAATGGCCACAGAATCACATTGAAGTTACACAAGAGGCTTCAATTGAAGTAAAGAAAAATTCAGGATTAATGAATTTTGCATTATCCACTGAAGTAACAAATCAATTGCTTGATATAAACAAGTTCTCATGTTGGAAAAAAATTGTCAGGATAAACGGCTGGATCCATCGGTTTATAGGAAATCGTCGATTTGAAACAGACTTTCGTAAAAAGGGTGATATAGCAGCTGATAAATATTATGAAAGCGAAAAAGAAATCATAGCTAAAGCTCAAAAAGAAAGCTTTAAAAAAAAATATAGCAACATTGAAAAAGGATAACCGATATCGATATCAAGCAAAATTATTTCTTTAAATCCGCAAATTGACGAAGACGGATTATTGCGATCTTGCAGTCGATTGCAAAATGCCCATTGTTTACCCTACGATGTCAAGTATCCAATCATTTTGCCGAGAAGACATACAATAACAAAATTGATTGTTAAGCATTACCATGACGAAGCCAATCATGTGATGGGAACAAATCAATTATTAACGAAACTATCAGAACGATATTGGGTAATACGAGGACGAGAAGAAATCCGAGATGCAGAAACAAAATGCAACAAATGTAAATTAAGAAGATGTAAACCTGCTCAACAGCTGATGGCCCCTTTACCAGCAATGCGCTTTAAAGAACCACTACGTGCGTTTGCTAGAATTGGTATCGATTTTGCTGGTCTATTTCTTACTATGCAAGGTAGAGAAAAGATACGACAAAAGAGATACTTGTGCTTGTTTACCTGTTTACTATCACGAGGAGTACATCTTGAGATGGCTTATAATCTAGATACAAATTCATTCCTCAATGCCTTTTATCGAATGGTCAATAGAAGAGGATTACCATTAGAAGTTTTAACGGACAATGGAACAAATTTTTTTGGAGGATGTCGAGAACTAAACGAAATTGTCAACGACTTAGATAAGGATAAAATTACTAACTCTACAGCTGATAAAGGAATCAAGTGGCACTTTAATGCTCCGTTAGGACCTCATCTAGGCGGTGCATTTGAAATAATGGTCAAAGCTGTCAAACGTGCAATGACTGGGATACTCGAAAAAGCCGATATTACAGATGAAGAACTCTGTACGGCATTTACAGGTGCTGAGAGTTTATTGAATTCTCGCCCACTAACATATCAGAGTGCCAATATAAAAGATGATATTCTATTAACTCCAAATCGTTTTTTGATTGGGCAAGTTGGTGGACAATTTGCACCTGACTCAGTTCAATCTAAAGGCTATCATCCTAAAAAGCGCTGGTGTCGAGTGCAAGAACTACTAAGTCATTTTTGGAAACGATGGATGCGGGAATGGTTTCCATCTTTATCTAAAAGATATAAATGGAATCAGAAAAAACGCGAAATAAAAACGGATAACATTGTGTTAGTAAATTCTCCAGAAACATCTAGAGGACATTGGCCACTTGGTAGAATTACGGGAGTCTTTGAAGGTAATGATGGACGTGTAAGAGTTGTGAAAGTCAAAATTGGCGAAAAAGAATTTATATGACCAATTACGAGATTGTGTCTTCTTGAGTTTGATAATTAAATGTTTGATAGACTGGAGTCTATCAAAGAGGGGGAGAATGATTGGAAGGAAATTGAATCAGCTTAAAAGAAAAACAGCATTCCGATATCACGATCGATATAACTAGTAAATAGCGCCAATATGGCTGTAACGAACTAAATAACAATTATGTGCCGACTATTTGAACAATAGTATTTTTGTTATTGAACGAAATTTTTGTATAAATAGAGTTTTGTTGTTGTTGTTGTTTAGATACAAAAATAAAAAGAATATAAGTAATATAGTTAATGTAAAAACGGTTAAGATCTTAAAAATATAAGTTATAATATATATTCGGTATTATTTGTGATCGCCATCGGATCAAAGCGTGATACATCTAACTTTAAGAAATTTCGTTTAGAGAACCAAACAGGTTTTTTTTTTGAAGTTTGGTGTTGTAATGCAGCTTGAATCCAGGGCCGCCGTGAGGGGGGTCTACTGGGTTGTTTTGTTCCGGGTACCAGGTCGACAGGGGCGCACGAAGCCGAATATAAGCAATTTTTTTTTTCATGTTTATTTAAAAAAAAGATGAAGTACTGGGAAGCAGCGTGGAAAATAAGAAATCAAAAGCAACCGGTCAATTTGACCAGCTAAAACATATAATAGACGGTCAATTGCTTTTTTTGGCCTATCAATTTTTTTTAGTTTAAATTTTCAACTTTGTAATGAAGTGCTTCATAAATGGACTTTTTAAATAAAAAAAGAAATTAATGCTTTAAAACTAAGAAATTAGCATTACTTTCAAAACATTAGTTTTAAATAAAGCGATTCTTTTTATATAGCGGAAACTCGCTAATAAAGTGAATACTAATGATTAATTTAACAACCCGCTGAAGTAAATGTTTAAAATAACTTTAGTGCACGGAGATTTTCATTCAATTAAAAACGGAGATTTTTTACTTTATTAAAAAAAGAGATTAGATTAAATCCAAGTAGTTTGATATTGATATAAAATATTAAAACAATTTTATTAAATTTATTTCTCTAATTTTGTAAAATTTCTCAAATTTGAAACAATTTTGAAACACGTGAAAATATACACGTTTGTGCTGTGTTCTACAATAAATAACTCATTTAAAAAGTCAGATACTGCATATTTATCGTGTATATCATCACTTCTTAATGTAAGTATAAACAATTTGAGAATTTAGAATAACTTTGGCATCATAAATTATTCTTATTGAAGAGGTCCGCCACCTCGGTGCTCTGAAGCGATCCAATCTTTTTGGTCCAAAAGAATCTCTCACTTCCATGACGTTATTGAATGGAATATACCAGAAAGGTCTTCAGCCGCTCTTCGAATCAGTCTGCATTTTTCTGCGCATCTTCAACACCATCCCTGTTTCTGTTGCGGAAGGCGAGAGATCTTTTAGTAAGCTTGCTCTTGTTAAGACAGCTTTAAGGTCTACAACGAGCCAAGAACGACTCACGAATCTTCTGGTTATTTCCATTGAGCATAATCTTGCCAAAAAGTTGTGCTACGGTGAAGTAATTTCCAAATTCGCCATGAGTAAAGCTCGAAAGATCAATTTCCTCTGAAGTTGAAACAACAATAGCTGTTGTATTCTAGACAAATTTTTGCTCTTAACATCCAATAGTGTTTAATGATTGTCTTTGGTCTGTTTCTACCATGTTCTAGTGTCGACTTTATCATTTTATGTATGAGTGTATAACCAAGTCAAAAGACCATTGCAATTATCTAGAAATAAACTGTTCAAATGTTCATTAATTAAAATTAAAAAATTCTATATTCTTTTATCCTCTTTGATTTGTTATCAAATGGCTTATTATATGTATTGAATTATGGATCATTAGATCAGCTTTCACTTTCAGCAGGGCGCTTGGGAAATTTTGACCCTGGGCGCCGCAAAGGCTCATGGCGGGCCTGCTTGAATCATGTAGTGGTCTGAAATACCCAGATCTTTGACCTTGTAGGTTGTAAAACAAATTGTCGTCACTGCGATTGATTAAAAGGTCAAATAGATTAGCAATACCGGTAATTGAAGATATTCGAGTTGGTGTATGAATCCGTTGTATCATATTAGAGGTTTCAAAAACATCATTAAGTTGCGAGTCTTTAGTTGTTGGACTATTGCTTGGGCAGTTAAAATCACCACACAATAAAACTTCACCAGAAATAGTTTGAAGTTCTTCCAAGAGCTCGTACAATTCTGAAAAAAAAATTCCAGTTGGAATAATAGGATTTGATCTATAAATTGCGATGATAATATTTATATGATCTATAAATTGCGATGATCTATAAATTGCGATGATGATATCAACACTATTAACTAAATTTATTTTTATGGCTATGCGTTCGTAGAAATGGCAGGTGGATGGCAGTAACAAGGGTTTCATATTTAGGTAGTCTCGGTAAACAATAGCTACACCTCCTCCACAACGGTTTCATCGACAATATTGAATTATTTTGAATCCTGGTGGCGCCATACAATTTCGAATTGCAGGAGGGTCGTCTGATTTTATCCATGTCTCAGTGACTATGAAAATATCTAAAGATTGATTACTAATAGTGTCATAAATTATGGCAGATTTATTTATAGCAGGTTGAACATTTTGGAAACCTAAGTTGATTGTATTTCTTTTAAAGTAGTGCAGCCGTGGCGCATCGGTTAACGCGCCTGCTTTGTAAGCAGGAGGTCCAGGTTCGAAACGAGCTCTGGACATATTTTCGCGTCACGGTAAAGAAGTAGGCGTGAACTTCCTGGTTAAATGCACTTCCGCAGTGCTCTGTGACAAGACCGTTAAGTCTTCTTGGAGCACCTAAAAATAATAACAAAAAAAAAAAAAAAAAAAAAAAAGATTTTAGACTTTATGTTTGTAGTTTTGATAAATTTGACAGAAGATTTCATTCGATTGTTTATCACAGTGATACCATTATTGACTTCATTTTTATTAGGTTTTGCGGGCATCAGCAGCTGTTTTTGGATCAATTAAAATTCATAAAGATCGATTATAAAGTAGATTGTTCTATAATTAAATGTTATTTTGGATAGATCATGTCATAATTAGATTATAATATAAAATGGTTTTAGACGGGAAAATCTGGTTCTGCAAAATATTTTATTGGAAATCGAATGAAATCGAAATCTCACGATAGACACGATAAGGGTTACTTTGGGGATCTATACTGGCCGCTTGGGACACTTTTAGAATGGGAACTTTTTATGTTAAATTCTAGGATACTTAAAATGCAAGTTAGTAAATTAAAAACTTAGTTACTCGATGTGTATAACGAAAAGTTGGAATTTGAAGCCTAATACCCATGATCGCGTGTTACAATTTATTTTAATAATAACGATTTTTTTCCCATCTTTTTAAAGTCCCAAAAGTTACGGATCCCAGAAATTTTTGGTGGAGAATGTTGAAGTATTTTTTATTTATTAGTATTTTATTTGCGTCTTCTAAAAGTCCTCTATTACTATGATATTTTCAGGACTTTCAGATTCTGGTGGGGGGAGTGCATACTTATTACCCCCTTATTACCCCCACAGATTAGGAAAAGAATCATTATAATAACGATTCTTTTCTTAATTTGTGAATCGAAGCATAAAACTAAAGGCATAAAAATAATATAACTATTAATAATGTATTAATGTGTTTTATTTTAAAGAAATGGTTAAGCTTGGAGTGTTTTTTTTGAGTCTTGCAAGACGAAAAAAACTTATTGGATTAGAAACAAGAAAATCTTATATATCACCCAAAAATAATGAAGGTATATGGCATGGTGCAGGAGTGAAGTCTGGTTTTATAGAAACTTTCTCCAAAAAAAAGTATATTTTTTAGTAATTTTTTCATTTTCATTTTATTTAATACTATATTTTATTGAGAAACATCTCTAATGAACAAAAATCAAACTTATTAATCATTAACATATGTACTACTATAAAAATGTTTTTTTTTTTATAGTAGTACATCTTTTGGTGAGTTTTTTTTTTTTTTTTAATAAATCATCAGCTAAACCATTATATGATATAGTATCATTTAACTATTATACATGTCTGATACCCAATATTATTTTTAAAATCTTGGTGTTACACTTTTGTTGTTATTAATACTATTGTTATTATAATTAGTTTTTATGAATGTTTTTACACTATAAGTTGTTCATATACAACACAATTTTCTAATAATTCTGTTAAATAAATGGAACATATAAACAACAACCCAATGATCTTAGAGCAAATTATTCACAAAAAAATAAATATAAACAATAAGAATACTTCAAAAAATTGTCTAAATTCCAATTGCAATATTTCTGGTTTAATTCTTATAATCAGATGCAAGTTATTAGCTTTTGCGAAACCTGTTGTACTGGTATACAATGAATTTTTATTACTTGACTGAAATTTGTTTGAGATGAAAAATGCCTAATTGTGGTAAATTTATTCTACAAATGAACTATGATTGAAGTAAAAAACAATTCTCTCTAAATTACTAACACGCTTCTGAAAGCTGTTAAAAAATAAGCTTTGTATACAAATGCATGGATTAAAGATTTAAACAAACTTTTAAACACGTGTAAAAAATATTTTGTAAATTACTTTTAAAGATTTAAACAAACTTTAAAAAAAATTAGTAATGGTTGACTATAAAACTTTGATTTTTTTTTTATCCATTTATTTAACCATAAAATTAAAAAAATTACTAATTTATTTATAATTTTACAAAACTAGGTTCAGCGTTGTTCGTGTAATTAAAGATTAGTCATTGGAGTCATAAAGCAAAAAGCAAACAAACAACAAAAGTTAATAATATAAATAGTGACCACAAAAAGTATAAAATTACTTGAATAATTGCAACAAATATAATAAGCAACAACACCACACAAAAAAGCAACATGAAAATATAAACAATTAGAAAATGTTCATTTGCATGTATATTGAGATTTAAACGATGCACAAAATTACACAACAATTTAAACAAAACATAGAAATACATGACAAAAAATACACAAAAATTATACAAAAATACACGTCATTATAAACAATACATAAAAATACATGACAGTATAAACAATTCAATCAACATAAATTAATACAACTTAAAAGTTGTACTTTCGGAATAAAAATGTAAACAAAAAGAGTTTAATAAGATATTATACATGTTTAAACAGCAAGTTTTTATTTAAAAATACAAGTTCATTGTGCTTTTAGCAATTTAAGGTAAACTTTTTGGACATCAGCTCTGATTTTTCTGATTTTTTTATATTATTATTATTTGCATTATGTTTAAGGTTTTATTTGCAATTTCAGGCTTTATTATTATCAGCTTAATTATTAAGTTCAATAGCTTAGAAGTTGCAGCATCATATCGATCATTAGGTGGCACTCCAAAGTTGTCTAGTTTTACCATTTGGTTTCTCAAATGGTAAACTAGACAACTTTGAAGCTTATAACTTTTGTGTAACTTTCAACAATTGTCTCAGTTAAATAGTTAGATATAACCTTAAGTTTAGAAAAAAAAATTTGAAAGGTAAAAAAATGGCAAAGTGAAGTCAACAAATAATATTTTTCTATTCATCAACTGGTAAGTTTTATGCTACTATTGTCTACAATAAATGGACAAAATATAAGCAATTTGTTACATTGTAAAACTCAAATATTTCTAAAAATATGTTCTCCATTTGTTTAAAAAGTTCAACTTATAGTCATTTTGAGAATTGAATTTTTTGATAGACTTTGTGCATAAAATGAAGAATAGAGTTTTTGCATTTTATGGAACTGCTAAAAAATCTGCAAGAAAATCTATCCAAACAAGTTATACCTGAAACATTCTTTTAAAAGTGTAAGAAATAGTGCACCATAACCCTAAACTTGAAAAAATAGCGTATCATAATCATAAACTTAAAAAATAAAAAGCATCATTATGCAAAAATGTCAACTATCTTGGCCAAAATTTATATTTTTAGCATGCAGGTGTTTTGATTATACTTAAAAATAATTTGTTTTGTATTCTAAAGATATTGTTTAAAGAATTTGATAAATTAAAGTAATTATCATTTTAAAAACACATGTTATTAAAAAAAAGTTTGAATTACAATTATGTAAAATATACTTGTCACTACAAAGAGAATAAATTCAGATAAAATTAAATTTAAGAATATGCCAAATTTTATCAAGTTTAACTTTTTAATTAAAGTAATCAGCAGCAGAAAAAAGATTTTTGATTGTTTTTAAAGTTAATAAAATGTAAAAAAAAAATCATTAAGTTGAAAAACACAAAAAAAAAACAATACTTTTTACTTTATCTACCAAGCATATCAATTTTTATTAAGACTTATTTTAGTTTTTTATGCTATATTTTGTTTAGGTAACAAGACTGCATAAATGACCAAGAATTCTATATAGTTATAAGTTCTCGATTGTTCTAAATTATTGTTGCTTAAGAAAATTAGAAAAAGAAATTTGAATTTGTAATTCAAAAAATTAAAAATAAAAAGCTAATATTCGAAATGTAAAAAAAAAATCAATTTTTATTTAGTTAAACAATAGGATATGTAAACTTTCCTTCTAACTAACTTATGTGGTGATGGTGTAACGGTAGAGTGCTCACCTAATAAACATGAAGTTCCAATTTTAATCCCCACCATGTCTTTGTTAGTTCTATCTCCACCATGTCCCGCAATTGACTTGTTTCTCTGCGCAGCAGCCTTGTTTGTCAATGTTCGTTTTTCTGAGTTATAGAGTTATGAGAGGGTTGTAACCACAACTGCCTCCTCAACTTTAGTGGCTTTCTCAGCCTTGGGAAGGTGAATTGGTATTTAAAAAAAAAGTGACACTTATTAATTGTCAAATATAATTTATTCTATCTCTGGACAAAACAGTTTTTATTACTAGCATGTACACTTAAAATCAGCCCATATAAAACATTATATATATGTATATATATATATATATATATATATATATATATATATATATATATATATATATATATATATATA
>NC_061161.1:47978070-47993070 GCF_022113875.1 Hydra vulgaris | reverse complement strand
AAGTATTACGTTTTGCACTAATGCAAAAAAATTTTTTATCTTAGGCTTATTTGCTTCTTTTGGAACAACTTTTCTTATAATTAATTTGAAAAAGTTAATACCTAGAGGAATTGAGTCGACAAAATCACTCAAGCTATTATTAAATAAAAAATAAGCAATTGTCGTGTTCCCCTTGTTGATGAAATGTGATTACAACATTTTTGTGAATACCACAGTGCACAGTGGGCCAAAATCATTATTGGCTGGACAAAAGTAATAACTTTTAAAATATTAATCAGATTTTCCTCATAATTTCCAGGTTGAGCATAATTCGTACTAAAAATTTAATGGTATCATTAGATTGTTTATTTAGTTACTATGAATACCTATATTCCATAGCAACATTGCATATTGCACCGAAATTAAGAGACTTTCTTAAAATGTCAAATTTATAAACTAAACTGATATTCATGCTACAATGCTATTTTATGTAATTTAATGATAATACAAACAAAAAATTACTAATATTTGGTGTTGGTATGCAGTTTTATGCTCTTAGAAATCAGTCATTTAACTTTTTTATGAAACCTTTGCTTAACTCAAAATTTCTTTAAAAAATGAAATAAAAACTTTGAAAACAATCTTAACTCTAAGGGTTTATAGATACAGTTAATAAAATTTGATATAGTTAATAAAATTCGAACTAGTTGTATCGACGTAGTTTAATTGTCCTTAGCAACCACATAAAATTTAACAAGCGTTCATACAATTAGAGTTATAGCATACTTTATTAAGTATATGTAAGAATACAAGCAAATTTGTATATTCACATTAACATTTATTTACATAACATGCATTATTTTATCATATAAATAATAAATACTAACAAAGTAAACAACATCTTGAATACCAACTATGCAAATGCAATTTATAGTTAGTCAAAAATTGGAACCTTTTTGAATACATCAAGAATGGCAATTAGAAGAACGTTGCTCTTAGGATAGTATGATTTTCTCAAACTACTTATCAAAGGGTCAGAGGAACACATTATTTGCCTTGATAAATCTTCATTTGTTTTTGAATGCGAAAACTTTCTAGAAATTGATTCATGAAACTTCTGAAAGTTTTTTATTTTGAGCTTTTTGTGCCTTTTCACTGAATATGCCTTTAAACAAAGTCATTCTCTCTATAACTTGCCAAAAATGTGGTGCAAACAATGAGACATATGATACGAGGGATATAGATTTACATACTTTTCAACTGTTTTGTAGCAGTATTAATAGTGAAGAGTCAATTAAAGAGCTAGATGACAATGTACACAGAATAACATGTAACATCTTTATCATTTTTTTTAAGTTGATTTAGGTGCCCCAAGAAGTCCTTACGGTTTTATCACAGAGCACCACCGAAGAGCATTTAATAGGAAGTTCACGCCTCCTTCCCAACCGATGTTGCAAAACTTGCTCAGAGGTGGGGTTTGAACCACGGATCTTCTGAGGCAAGTGCGCTACCACTGCGCCACGGCTGCTTCAACTACTGACATCAAGTTCAAGAACTTGAGCAAACTTTTCTGTGTTTTAAAAAAATATTTTAGCTATATTTTATATATATTTTATAATATGTTTCCATTAGCATATCAACTACCAGTCCAACGGACATTAACATATCAATTATAGTTATTATTACATATATCTAACAGACATTAGCATATTAATTACCAGTTCAACTTCATCACGAAACCTTATTTGAATTTTCTGTTTTCGTACTTGGATAGTTTTCTTTTCAAATGGTGTCCTTGTAGACAAATTTTTCACTATTAATTTATAATTAATTTTAAGACACTCCATGCTTTTAATCCAAGCATGAAAAGTTATAAGGCCAAAGTAAAAACTTATCTTTGTCAATGACATATTTTTAGCTGTGTTTAGATCATTCATTTTTGTTGAATTGCATCCACAAACTAAACAAGACTGAGAAGATATAGTTGAGATATAACTAACTTCTTCAAAAAAGATTTTAGTTTTCTCTCTCAACTGTTACCTGAGTATAAATCCTTTGGCTAGTCAATCCATCAAACGTAGGGTTAGTCTTTCAAGATCATACATGGAATCAATAACTTGTTTACGTAACTTTATTAAGCGTACTGATGTATGATCAACTAATGCTTGAAAGTTTTTTTTTCTAGAAAAACTATTAACAGTCCACAATGTTTGTTTAGAAAAAATGTTCTTTACAAGCACGAACATTATTGTGTGCAGGATAGAGATTACAACTTTTACTCGCAGCATTATTTCTCAAGCGCTGGTAATCAGATTTGCTGATATTATACCTAATATGAGTGTTAGAGCTTTTTTAAGAGTGTTTTGAGCATGTTCTGAATCAGAAGGTTGCTTTACAGATAAACTTTGAACTACTTTTACATTCTTTCTTCTGCCATCTTCAAAAAGATTACAACTACTAGCATCTAACAGTTCATTTGAAGAACTAGTCGATAGCTGCTACTTTACGACTCTTTGTTAATAAATACTCAAATGATTTCACGTGTGTGTGTGTGTGTGTGTGTGTGTGTGTGTTTATATATATATATATATATATATATATATATATATATATATATATATATATATATATATATATATCTAGCAGCTAGATAAATAATTTTATGAAAGGATATATGCATAGCCTTAAAAAAATGTATAAGAGATAAGGGCGAAATAGAGCACAAATTTTTCCTTTTTTTTTAAAAAAAAAAAAAGTATAAAATAAAGACATTTGTTACCAAAAATTATATCCAAAAACGGCAATTATGATGAAATTAACACTTTCATAAACAACATAAATATGCGAGCTAGATTTATGGATTGCGATGCTCAAAAATGTTATTCCATATGATCTAATCTCTATAATGAAGCGTGCCATAAGTTTATTCCAAAGGCATCAAATAATACCGCCAAAAAAAAGGCAAGGTTCAAATCAAATGAGCAGTGGTGAAATAACATAAGCAAACATTCTTAACAACAAATTTCAAGCAGTTTTTACAAAGGAACCACTAACTTAGCCGCAAAATCCTTTTGCATCCAAAACAAATGTTTTAACTTCGGGTATAAAAATAGACCAAAATATTGTTCTCAAACACTTAAATACATTTGATGAAAATAAATAATGATAAAATTAGTCCGTTTGTTTTAAAAGCATGGACCACATCAATGACAGTTCCGCTAACTTTAATTTTTCAACTTTCAATAAAATCTGGAAAGATTCCATCATCTTGGCTCAGAGTTAATATTACACCTGTTTATAAAAAAGGTAGTAGAACAGATCCAGCCAAATACAAGCCGATATCGCTCACTTTTGTTCTATGCAAACTATGGAAAAAATAGTTAGAACAGTCATAATCAATCATTTGGTAAAAAACAAATTGCTTTCCGAAACTTAACATGGTTTTATTTCAAAAAAGAATTGCATCACAAATATTATAGAAACAATGGACTTTTTGACTCAAATATTATATACATACATAAAACATTATATACATAATTTTTCTTAACTTTGCATAGGCATTCGATAAAATCTTGTATGTAAAACTGCTGCAAAAGCTTGAAATGTATGGATAAATGTATGGTATGAATGGCAAACTTCTAAATTGGATAAAAGCCTTCTTAACAAAACGCAAGCAGCGTGTTATACTTGGAGGTTATATATCTGACTGGATTAATGTAACTAGCGGGATTCCCCAAGGTTCTGTATTAGGACCAACGCTCTTTGTCATATTTGTTAATGACCTGCCAAATCATATCAAATTAGCTATTTGATAAATGTATGCAGATAACACAAAGCTCGTGAAAGTGTCTAAAATGATAAAAACCGAGCAAGTTTACAATCCGATCTAGACGAAATTGTTAAATGGACGCACCTGGCTAACGGAGTTAAATGTAAAAAAATGTAAAGTCATGCATGTTAACAATAAAAAAATAAAATTTGATTATTTTATAAATGAAATCAAAAATGACGGCACAACCAATAAAGTAGTTTTAAAAATCACAAACTATAGTCGCTATTATAATACTTTTTTGAAATAGTCGCAATCACTGCGATTTTTTGTTGTTGTTTTTCTGTGTTAAGGCCGACGTCGGACCGAGCATGGGTGCCCGCCATCGATTTTGAACGAAATATTTCACTCAAACCACCGGCTGGCCAATGGCGGTCCGACACGATTCCGTATGGACAAAAACAGTGGCGGTCCGATATCGGCACCCGAGCTGGACGCGGTCATTCAAAAACACTACAGACTTAGATCGGTTAGCTGAGGTAAATCTTTAAATTCAAACTTATATCGGAATGATGTAATAAGACATGTAAAAGATAAGATTAAGCAATTAAAATATAAAACGCAAATATAAAAAAAATAATATATTTCTAAATTAGGTAAATTTTTCAAAAATTGAATTTTTTTTATAGAACAAATCGATTTGGTTTAGCATGTAATCATTATTTGTGGGTTGATCGTCGTTGCGATCTTTAATCTCTCTCTCTCTCTCTCTCTCTCTCTCTCTCTCTTTATATATATAAATAAAGAGAGAGAGAGAGAGAGAGTAAATGTGACGATTGTGGAATACTGGTGTTTTTCATAAACTTTTAGAAGCATCTACATTCTAATAGCTGAATATCAATATCGTGGTCGCGTTTTAAGTTATTCAATCACGTAGTTCTAATCCTGAGCATACTCAGATAGTTGCCCGATGGGTAATATAGCTGTTTTTTTAATTAAGGCTCAATGAATAAGTACTTTCTATACTATTATTGACGTTTTGTAACAAGGGTAATTTAAAAAAATAAAAACAATATTACAGTTTATGTAGAATAGTTATCAAGTTTGTCTGCATGTACAGGTAAGCCGCTAAGCAATACCTGTAAAATTACGTGAAAGCAACTTGTTGATTTTTCATACACTTCCAGAATATTATGAGATACTTTGGAATATTTAAAAAACCTCTGAGCTGTATTTTCATCATTCGTATTACCACAGTCTCATCAATATACTATTAGGCTAGCCCTCGCTGAAAACCAATTTGGTTTATTAATTTTTGTTCCGCAATTATTTTTTTTCAATTTCAGAACGTGCTTGCTATATTTTTATTTCGAGTTTATACCCAATATGCAAAAAATATTAAAAAACTAATAAACTGTAATTCAGCTTGGATTTGTTCTCTTTTATTTCTTTTTCAAAAAAAATACTTTTTTTTTGACAAAACAAAAGTAACACAAGTTTTTCTACAGTTAAAACTAAAGAAAAAAAACTATAAAAAAACTGGATACCCTCCTTTCTCTTCATCATTTTGAAACAAACTATCACAGAATTATCAACCCTTCCCCCTCCCTTCCTTTTTATTGCGTGAGTTATTTGTGGACGATCCCTAATTTTTCCATAACGATAAGTAACCTTTTTGTAAACCATGCTTATTTATATATTATAGTTTTATTAACCACTCTTTGTAAATTTGCTTACAAAGTAGTAAAAATAGTAAAAACTCACAAATATAGTTTAAAGTTACGTAAGAATATAAAAATTGATTTATTTTGTTTTGTTGTAAGTTGACATTCTAAACTTTAAATAGAGAGTGTATATAATTTTTACTATACTTGGAGGTATTAAAAAATGATTTAACTGCATTCCTTCCTTGTTTGTCAAGTTTTTTCATTGTTAAATCTTCATTTTTACAGAACTCTAGACCGTATAGCATCGAAACTGTAAATGATTTATTTAGGCGCATAACTTTTATTGTTTATAAAAATCGAAAACACTGTTAGGTATTTTGTCTGACTTTATCGCGCGATGTTTGGGAAGGCAAACGAGAAAAATTAGTTATTAGCATGCCGAAAATAATCCGAACACATTTTTAGGAATGAGGGTACTTAAGCACATTAAATAAAAGAAAATAAAAAAAAATAACATACAACAAATAAATATTTTTCATGGCAACTGTGAATATTAAACTTAACATAAACTGTTTTTAAGCTAAGTTTAGCATTAACAAACTGTGTTTTTTTCAAATAACTAGGCAACAAACATAAACTTTAGAAATCAACTGAATTTTTTTTTTTTTTTTTTTTACTAAGATTAGAGAAAAGCCGCGCAACATATTTGTTCCGTTAAATAGAAAATATATATAAAATTTTCTCGTCTGACTTCCCGAATATTGCGCAAACAAGTCTGACGAATTATCGTCTAGCAAAACACCTGTTTTCAATAACAGATGTTTAGCAGCGTGGGTATAGGTAACTATAAAATTTAAACACTTTTTTCTTAAATAATATAATGCATTAGGGCTTTGTTTAGGTTATAAAAAAGTAATAAGCTCATAATAATTTTAATTTTTCGACTTTTGACCAGAATTTTTAATAGGTTCGCCCACTGAGCAGCATCACAAGATAAAAATAAAATTACCGTCCATAAAAATTCTATCTATTGTTTACTGCGATTCCTAAGAAAACTTTGATGATTATACAAATAATGCGTATGAATAAAAATAAACAATAGTTTTTTTTTCCTTTTTAATTGCAGATTGTATTTTTTTTTTCCATTACGCAAAGATTTTTTTGATGTTAGATGTTAGATGCACTAGATGTTAAATGCGCTCTTTTATAATTAAATTTCTTTTGTTTTTAAACGTTGCTAGCTAATAATAGAAGTTTATTTTCGAGAATCAAGAGCAAGAAAAAATTGTAGTTTTACAATTAGTTAAATGCAAGGATAATTTAGAAACTAAATTCCTATAAGTACTATAGCTCGGCAAATTTTGATTTGAATATTTTACATTAGGCTTTAGTCATTTTTAAAAAATTTCTTACTGGATTTGCGCTAATAAATTTTTTATCTATTAGCATGATACACGATGTACATTTTGCATAGGCGTAAGAAAAGTAGGGGTAAACTGAGGAGCATTAATCATTTTCTTGCCAATTAACTCAAATGAAGGGGTTTATCACTGCTCTTGCTCTGCAAAACCCCTAACATTAATTGCTTAAGCCCCGCCCCCTGCCTCTACTTCATGACTTTACTGTGCTACAACATAATGAAAGATGGAACGTTAATATTGAAAATTCAAAATATATAAATATATATATATATATATATATATATATATATATATATATATATATATATATATATATATATATATATATATATATATATATTTATATATATATATATATATATTAAGTAGGCGTTTGGATTACATACATACAGTATGTCAAAAAAGTTTATCACCCCCTGATGATTTTTCAATAAAAACAAAATTTTATATACTTAAATTTAGATTTTTGACCTCAATTTTTTTTTTAATATTGAATTTATATCGGAAAACATTTTTATAACAAGAAATTCTTTTACTTAAAAAAAAATTAATTCAAAAAAATCACCCCTTAAATAATTATTTTGCTAATATTAAATTAATATTCTATTTGTGCAACTTTTGCCTTGATGATTGCAAGACATCTTTTATCTACTAAGTTTTTGAGCCATTTGTGTCAAATTTTTCCTCAATGAGAATTGTCTTTAATTGCAACAAACTGGATGGTTTTTGATCACCTACTTTGATTTTAAAAAGATTCTACAAATTTTCAATCGGATTTAGGTCTGGTGACTCCCAGTTGGCACCGGACCAAAAAAAGACGTCTTTTGAATGTTCAAAAGACGTCCAAAACGTTCAAAAGACGTTCAAAAGACGTCCAAGATGTGCAAAAGACGTTTAAAAGACGTCTTTTTTACGTCCGTGCCCTCTGGGCTGAGGAACCCAATCTAACATCTTAACAATGTTTGTTTTTTTAACGACTGAGTAGCTAACGTTGATGTGCGTTTAGGATCTCCATCCTGTTAAAAGATAAAAATACGAGATAAGCCTGCACTTCTTGTATTGATGTTCTTCGATAAAACTCACTTTGATAAACTGTCTTGATAATACTGACTGATTGACTTCCATATACTGACTGAATTACATGTTGGTTTACATTTCTCTTATATAGTAAAATGAACCTGTGTGAACCTGTTCTAGAAGATTCTAGATGCTTCTTTTCGATGCTTCTAGAAGCTTCTGGAAGCTTCTGGATGCGTCTGGATGCTTCTGAATGTTTCCGGATACTTCTGGATGCTTCCAGATGCTTCTTCTGGGAACTTCGGGAAGCTTCTGCATGCTTTTGAAAACTTCTGGATACTTTAATTATTAAAAACTTCCGTGACGTTGACACGGACCAGACTTAAGAAAATGAAACAAACCAAAAAAGTTTGTTTCATTTTCTTAAGTCTGGACCATTTTACATCGGACTTGTTTTGTCCGATGTAAAATGGCACTTGTCTACGAAATTCTGCCTGTGTGCTGTCATCTGTCAGCTGATTGCTCATGTCATGGCATGCTATGACTCCAGACTCCTGAACTGTTTGCTGTGGTAGTATAGTTCGATTCGTTTTTAAGACATGTAAAATTAGGAAAACTTTTTAGTATTGTTTGATATTGGTTGCAAATGTTTTGTCCAATACTGTATATATAATATTGAAATGCTTGACAGTTGATCTCATACATTTAGGGTTTAGGCGTTCACCATTTTTTCTCCATTTGCGTATGATATACTATCAGAACCAAACAAACACATTTTTGTTTCATCGGACCATAAAACTCTTTGCCATTAGTCAATAGTCCAATTTGAATGTTTCTTAGCCCAAGCCAATTTTTTCTTTTAATTCTTTTTACTCAAAAAAAGCTTTTTTGAAGCAACTCTACCTACAAGACCATGATTCTTCAGGCAATTGCGAGCAGTTTGAGGATTTACAGTTATACCATGATCTGTTTGTAAATCTTTTACAAGTTAGGTGCAGATAATCCTCGATCTTGTTTAACTTTTCGAATAATTTCTCTACCAATGCGTTAGGTAGTCTTAGCTGGGCGTGCTTTTCTTGGCAAATTTTTTACGGTGCCTATTTTTTTGTATTTTCTGATGATATTATTATTTTAGAAATAGTTTTATATCCTTTTCCACTTTTATAGTGTCCCAGGATCAATTTTTTTACTGATTTATGAATTTCATACCTTTT
Organism: Hydra vulgaris; assembly: GCF_022113875.1. Lineage (NCBI taxonomy): Eukaryota > Metazoa > Cnidaria > Hydrozoa > Anthoathecata > Hydridae > Hydra > Hydra vulgaris. The sequence goes on along the minus strand of NC_061161.1, from coordinate 47,984,003 downwards.
CACCATGATTTTTTTATTAACAACCAATAAAGAAAACAAACTTTGCTAAAAAATTAGTTAGAATAACTTCTATCAATCAAATTTGTTTGTTTTTGGCTTATTTTCTGCAATTTTACTAAGTTAACAACAGAAAAGTTAAAAAATGATTAGAAGCCCTTTTTTGACTTACACTTTTTCTAATTTAGTGGATAATTTTTGTTTTAAGTATAAGAATACTAATTTCTTGTTATAAAAATGTTTCTTTAATATAAATTCAATATTAAAAAAAAATTGAGGTCAAAAATTTTAATTTAAGCATACAAAAGTTTATTTTTATTGAAAAATCATCAGGTGACTTTTTTGATATACTGTAGATCGTTTTTTACAAAGTTATAACTTGTTTTTGTTTTTCTTGTTGCAGGCCCACAAAATAGACTTTACGAGAGACTACGCAAGACATATAAAGTATGTGCACAGTATAGTCACTAATTTTATAACTCAAATGTTTGTACGTTATCAATGGCTAAAAATCAAACAACAAAGTGTGTGCAAGAGGTTAAAAAAATTTTGGTACCATTATAACCAATTAAAATTAAGAATTGAAATGACATTTCGGGGAACCCAAAACCTACACTATCACTACTTGTTACTATGGGTTTGTTCTTGTAACAGACTTTAACTATCTGCACTCTACGTCACATTAGTCAATATTGCAATATAACTGGATCTTACATCAATGACCAAAAAACAAAAACCCATCCCTAATTAAGTGTAGCTGTAATATTTTCCGATAACTCGTGGGGGTGGTGAGGGATGCGCGCGGTATTACTGTATATATGTATATATGTGTATATACATATATATATATATATATATATATATATATATATATATATATATATATATATATATATATATATATATATATATATATATATATATATATATACATATATACTCGCATAAACACATTTACATTCACACACACACACATGATCATATATATACATATGCATTTATACACACACATACGTATATATTAGAGTGGGCTGAAAAATGAAAAATTTTAGCCAATCAAAAATTGTCTCCTTCTAATACCTGGCTTTTGATCTTTAAAACACACTTATGAAGAAAAAAGTTAGCGTTTACCAGTTTTTGCAGACTCACGTGGGTTTAAGTTTCAAAATGTAAAACTGTTGAAATTTTTATGGGTTAAAAATCCAAAAAAAACCATAAATAAATTATAAAATAAACTAAAATTAAGTACCAAATGATGCAAAATAAAATTTATAACATTGTTTATTAAAACAACACTTTTTTTGAAAACTATATTTATAAAGTTATTGCCAAAAATTCTCATTGTTTTTTAGTTAAAATAGTGACATATATTACAAAAATATGACTACGGATACTTTCAATATATTACATTTATGTTCAAATTAAAAATCAAGGTGCAAAATCCTTTCAATTGAAGTGTTACCTATATATAAAACACAAAAAAATATTCAAAACGTTACAATTTAAAATCACCTTTTGATGTAAAAATTTAAATTAATTTCCCTAGCCTAATTTTGTTTCAAATAACTTAATCTCTGCTATCATTTCCAACCACATAAGCTGAAGCTTCTCTAACAAGTTTAACATGAATCTCATATCTTAACTTTATAATACATTATAATACTCATATCTTAACTTAAGTGGTTTTGAAATGAAATAAATTAAATTATTTTCTCCAATCAGTTTTAAAACCGGCAGAATGCCATTGGGAAATTAGGGTCATTTTATAAAAACAGCTTTAAAATTAAATTTTAGCCTCTTACATCTCTATTCATTGAGGAATAATCGCTATTACTAACATTAGCTTTATTATGTTCATCACTCTTAACTATTACCATTACAAAATCATCTTCTTCATCATGAAAGTCTTTTATGAAGCCTTTTAAATGAAAAATTTTCCTAACGCTTTCCTTCTTACCTCTTCATCCTCGTCGGTTAACAATATTTTCACAATAGAAAAATAGCAGTTGTTATCTATAACTTTAAATAAAAAATCTACTCAGCATTTAATCAGGAAATTAATTAATTTTTTTAATCACAATAAATTGATCTTTAGGACCATCAGTTAAACGTCTCTTTTTAATCTTAATATCAAACCAACTAAGTAACAAAAAGCTTTAGATTTTTAGTACGTTTTGAAATAGATACATAATACCGCAAGATTCTTCATAATAATGTTAGCCAACAAAAATGTATTATGAGTCTAACTTCTAAAAAGGCCAAATCATCATCAATTTTCACTGTGGTACACTTCAAAGTGAGAAGTTCTTCAAACAGAAATTTTTTTAATGCTTCAAAGCATTTATCCAAAATGTATTTATTTGATTTATTTGCTGTTGTAACTGACTATGTATTATTAGTATTACCTATGTGTCTAAAAAACAACCAAATGGATATTAACTCTGTTAATTATTGGAAGTCTATTTTTAGTTTTCTGTAAATAAAACTTTTTAAATTTAGATGTTACAAGAAAATCTCATATAATAAAAAAATTTTAGTGTAAAATTTATACATATTAAACATATATTAGGCATTTCATAAAAAATTTAATGATTTTTACCCTAAGAAGTTTGACAATTTTTTAGGCTTTTATATATAATCTCAAGTGGGTTGGCAAAAACTGATAACCACATATTTTACTGCCATGAATATTCATGTTACATCTAAAATCTAGTAATTAGGGGACACCTTTTTATTTTTAGGTTTCAACCCACCCTAGTACTGTACTCGGGTTGTAAATAAAATAAAGAAAGCAGATAGAAAAATCAACAAAAAAACGTTTTAAGTAGTGGCAATAATTATAAATAAAATGAATATTAAGCACCAGATAGCACATAGTACTTGAAAGTGACTTACCATTTTTTTTAAGTTAGTAATGTGCCAAATATATATATATATATATATATATATATATATATATATATATATATATATATATATATATATATATATATATATATATATATATATATATATATATATATATATATATATGTATGTATGTATGTATGTATGTATGTATGTATGTATGTATGTATGTATGTATGTATGTATGTATGTATGTATGTATGCATTTATGTATTCCTGTATATATGTATGCATTTATGTATATAGGTATGTAAATATACCAACCCAGAAATAATTAATTCGTAAAGATCTAAACAAGGATAAAAATAGTACGTGGAATTACCAAGTACTATTTTTGCCCTTACTTTTACCGTAAAAGTACACCAATCTCAGGAATACACCAGAAAATAAAAAATACACCAGAAAATAAAAAATAATTTTATAGACAGAATAGTACACGAGAGTGAATAAACACAGGTCATGGACTCGCAATCGGTCTAAGAGCTTCTAGCGGACTGAAAAAAATTTAAAACAAGTGAGTTAAAAACAAAGATTGTTTAATAACCATATGAGCGCTATTGAAGATTGTATAATGCACATTTTTTATCAAATTTATATATTATAAATATTTTTTATGATGCATAAATTTGACGCTTATTTTTATGTATCAATATTTATTAAATAAGGACACAAATGGTTTACTGTTTTAGGGAATCATATTTGTAGTAATGAATTATTTAATATAGTACATTAATTTAAATTTACAACTGCTGCATTATAATTCAGGGCCGACGACGCCGGAGGGGCGTCGTTGGGAAATAGAGGACTTTTTTTAGAAATTGACAATTGTGTCCCTCCACTTTGAAACCCATGTTGTCGGCCCTGTAATTGTTAAATTATTAACAAGTGAACATAATTATGTATCATTAGTATTATAGCAAAAATGACTTCGCTGAAGATGTTGCTAACTCTAAAGATGTTGCTAACTCTAAAGATGTTGCTAACTCTAAAGGTGTTGCAACTCTAAATTCCAAGAAAAGTTGTCTTTTTAACACCTCATCATGGCAACCTTAACCTACTTTATTAAGCTTTTGATTAGTTCTTATGCAACAAAATGCAGGTGTAATGCAACTGCATTTTATTATTTTTGTTTTTAAAGGATAAACACTGTCAACTTTTAATTATGGCTTCATAAAAGCCTTTTATTTTAAACGTTTTTTATTTTAAACATTACTTCGTTATCTTTAATATTATTACTAAACTTTTACAAATCAAAGATTCGCGTAATTGTTCCAAAACAAATTGAAATGCGAAAATAACTTTTGAAAACTTTCATCGACTTGAAAATGCGCATGATCTCAAACATACAAAAGTACCACAATCTACTTTCAAAGATATTATATTTATCATAAATATTATATATATGTTGAATACTACTTTAACTTATCTATAAGACCTAGCATTAAAAAAAATCTTGATGTCGAAGCAAAAAAACTTTCCTTAAATCTAAAAAGGTAAAGTTGGTGCTTATTTCAGTTGTAAGAAAATCGAAACAAATTAGTAGTATGAAAATCCAAACCAAACGTAAGAAAATTCTAATCAATCACAAAGAGAAGTAAGAAAATTCTAACCAATCACAAAGAGATTTAACTCGAAAATTCAAGATTTCACATGCTTTATGTCCAAAAAAGTGCCAAAAAATGATAGAATTAATAACATTTCTTAAAAAAAATGCACCCAAGAGAAGCTTAAATAATTAAAGGAATTAGACGCGCAAAGAAGTTGGTTTAAATATTTGTTGATAAAAATATGTTCATAAGTGAAGATGACAAAATAAATGTGAGGCGGATTCACAGTTTTCTGGTTGAAAAATATATGTAACAAAGATAAACCTTTAAACGATAAGTTTAAATATATTTGACAAAAATAATAACATTCAAGTTCATTGTGTCACATTCAATTCGCAACTTTAGTATGAAGTGCTTTTGTTTGCTTTTGCAATTCAACTCATCGTGCCTCTTTAAATGAAGTTGAAATGCTGATTATTTTTAATTAAATTTAATTTGAATAAACAAGCCTTTATAGTTTTAGAGGAATTTAAAGTTGAACGGAATTTCCCGTGTTCACCCGATATATTATAAAATTGCAAAAAAAAGAAAAAACGAGTTTCAAAATAACCAAAAGTTTATGTTAACAATGGTATATTATATAATTTATAATAATAAAGCAAAATTATGTATAAATCATCATGTGAACAAAATGAAAATTCGTAAACATACTTTTATATTATCTTTTACTTACTTTTTTTAATAATGTAATTAGTTTATACTTTATAGTAGTTTTCGCTTTATGTTTCTTAAATAAACTTGTAACATTATTGTTATTGAAAATTAACTGTTACATTATGTGTTTTTGGTTGATTATAGGATATTGTCTCCCATTTTCTTTTTGATTCTGATCTTTACTATTGCGATTAATCAAATATGAGTTGACCATATCATGTCCAACATTATCGCTAAAAAATGTTGTTTCTAAAGAAACTGGTGACTCTCCTGAATATAGATTTTCTAATACTCCTGAAAATTTTCGTGGTTCAACTTCATAAATAAATCTTCTTTTTAGGGAAGGCAACTGGTGCTGTAGAGAGGTTATAGATGTCCGCGTTTTTATAGAACTGGAGCCAATGCTAGACTTAGAGTTTGAACGTTTTCTATAAATGGAACTATAACGAAGTACCAACCGAATGGTATCTTGCATAGACTCCCACTTCTCAATTTTGTTATAGAAGCATGGAAAAATCAGTTTAACTATATCTTTTTTAAATGAGTTGTGAAGTCTGCTGTATATAATTGGGTTTACAATACTGTTGCACATTTGTAGCAGAACCAAAATGTCATAAATAATTTTGACAGTTAAAAGTTCTAGAACTTTTTGGTTAAATATATACCAAATATAAAAAATGTTAGCAGGTAGTATGCAAAAATAAAAAACTAATACAACAACAAAAATCATTTTTGTTGCTTTTTTGTTTTGTAATAATCTCAACTGCA